>JAEAOA010000123.1:0-602500 GCA_016746295.1 Potamilus streckersoni
TTTTTTTTTGTTAGGACCTAGTTGGTATTGAAACAACGTTCCAATCTGGAGTATCATCTTTTTTATTCCTATACACAAATACCAGAGAATTATTAGGTCTCTGACCACCAAATGGAACCGATCTGATATTAGGCCAACTATGATACACTCGTAATTTTGCCAACGCGATTTCCTTTACTGAAACAGGGGAAGGGAAATTCACACTGAATTTAGGGTTTGTTGACGATATTGATATCATGCTTGTTTTCCGCGGAGTGGTATTTTCTGCTATCCGATGAAGTAGTTGAATCTCTTGCGACATTATTATTATTATTTACAATGTCTAATTTTGCAATAGATGAAAAACGCTAGCGTTTTTAATCGAAGTATCATAAATACGTATCATCGCGGAGAACTCATCTTCGGTAATTATCGTATCATCAATCGATGATGACATCAACGAAGACAATTGTGAGTAACCGTTAGATACTGTTTGATATTTTACTATATAGTAGATAAGTTTTTCTTGAGAACACGATGATATTTTTTTAGTAATAGCATTTGCAATTCCAGCAAATGTTGTCACCGCGGAAATAGCAATTGGGACAGCAATCGGAGCTACCATTGTTACTGAAGATAGTATAATACCAGCACCGGCCATTATACCAGATACCGAGTATACTGTAACATCAATCGCGGTAATTCTCCTGCGATATTTGTTAATTTTTATTTCATACTCATCAATGAGTGTTTTGAGTTTCGTTAAAAACTCTTTGACGGTATCATAACGATATTGCGATGACGGAGTCATAGTATTTTAAAACCTCAAGTGGTTTCTAATTGTTAAAAATTCTAATTCAGATCAGCTACAAACTCCATGTACCATACAAATGATGTCTTACTTAAATTAGGATCAGTGCTTGTTATTGTAAACCGTTTGTATTCACCCACGTCAATAGTCGTTGAAATCACGTTGTTGTATCCATATGAAGTCGATGATGATATATTAAACTGATTCAGTGACACTATTGTTAATCGATAAATACCCTTGTTTGACACAGTGAGAGTTATTGTATTCTTTTTAGGTTCCCAATCTAATGATCCAGAGAGAACTGTGTATACCATATTTATGATATTCCTCTCATGAGGAATCTTTACTTTTTCAAGTAGCGGAAGATTGTTTTTGAACGTTGTAATATCCGTGTTGATTGCTTCCAATTGCCGATTAATCGCTGGTATTTCTTCGATGGATTTTTTTAATATCCGGAAGTTTGATATCTAGTTTATCAAGTGGACCTCCCAAAAATTTATCAACAATGTTTCTACGGAATGTTGAAAACTGTTTTACGTGTTATTCATATCTTAATTGAAATCTTGCAATTTCCAACATAGATACTTTTATCTCTGCAATATTCGGTGTGGTTACTGGTGGATTTCCAAGAAATTCTAGCAGCTGTTTGTCGATTTTGTCTACGATTGACTTTTGTAATTCAAACAGTTTATTGAATTCAGTTTTATGATTGTTATATTCATCATTGAGTGATTTTAACGCGTTTGCTGTGCTATCTACTGTTGTTAGTTTATCCTTGATCGTCGAAACAAATATCCCCGGTTTGAGTTTTCCATCGTTTGAATATAACGCTATTGTATTTTCAACAACGTCACGTCTTCGTATTAAGATATCATCCAATAAAACATTACTAGATTTCAATTTGCCCTGGCGATCTTGAAATACAACTATTTCCCCAGGATCTACACTTGACAAGATTAATGTCTCAGCGATTTCATCTTCGATTATTTTTTTTACATCTTCGACAGCGAATTTACTATCGGTTTCTGTTTTTTTTTTTACTCTGATAGAGGTCGTCCCCAAATATCAATCATTATACGAAAACGCTAACGTTTTTCTAAATCATTTCTAATTGGTGAAAACGCTAGCGTTTTTGCCATTGCCCGCTGGTACATTCATTAACAACAACTTCTGGTGGTTTCCTTGGAAATCCAGATATCTCTGCAAGGACGTTTAATACTTCACGACCGCATATCGGTGGATCATTTAACCGTTGTGTTGGTAGCGTGGAATAAAAAATTGGAGCCAACGATGATTTTGTTATTGTAGATACATATCGCATAAATTCTTTTGGTGGAGGTAATCCATATGAATCAAAATAGACAATTCCACGTGGACCAATTGCATATGCGACCCAATAAGTTCCTTCTCCGCTGCTGTTATCAAGATTGATAATACCCGTTTCATTTTTCATTGGTTTTGACGGTAATTGATCTCTCATGAAAACTCCTCTAAAGTTTTTTATTAATAACGATTTTACAGCATCAATTAAATCAAAATTGGACACTGGTGAAAATCCAAGGGATTTTTCCACTAATAAGCCGTTCCTGGTATTCTTAGGCCCGTGCCCTTGTACCAATAGTGTGGAGTTCCTGGTAGTCTTAGACCCTTTCCCTTTTTTTATTGCCATTCCCATTAGCCTTTTTCAGGGCCATTCCTGCAGCAGTACCAACGGCTCCTATATCTGCCGCCTTCGCAACCGCTGGGGCAGCCGCTGCAATCAATGCAGGAAAAGCAGCTAACAGCGGGAATATACCACCTGATTTTATCATACTGGCGATTGCTGCTTTCAATTTGAACTCCTCGTTTGTTCTTTGGCGCATCATTGAAATGTTTTTTTTTTGACGATCTGTCAATGATAATCTTCAGAATCTCTCGCAAGTCCGATTTTTATTGTTGCAATATCAACATCTTGTTCTATCGATTCAATTTCTTTTCCATCAATGATATATCTTGCACTGTTAAATAGCGCCATAATGCCATTATTTACGAAACCAACTTGGATATTTAGGTCATCCCCATATGGTGTATCAGCTGCATCATTTGTTACAAGCTCTCCTTCTACTTCAATAAACGCCTCACACGGCAAAAAGTATCTACTTTTATCTTGAACTTGAAGTTCAACTCTCCCCCGTTGATTAGGCTCTCTCGCAGGATAGGCATAATACTGATAGTTAATTTTAGAATCATCTTTATTCACCGGTGCTGCCATATCAAACGCTGGATCAGCGATTTTTTTAAATGCCATTTATACTAAAACACTATCGTTTTTCTAAATGTATTAATGCTATCATTTTCTTCTTCGTCTGAAATTTTTACGATTTCCTCCAAGACCGCTTCCCGCTATCATACTTGCAATATTACTACTATCTGGTGAAGTCATTACCATTGATTCTAGTTTTTGTTCCACTGCGTTATTTATCACTTTACTGACATTTGCAGGCATCATTGTTGTTGAAGGTAGCGGTGTTGAAAGTATTTGTGGTGGTTTTCGTCCGAATCTAGATTTCACCAATGACGTTATTCTATTCTTTGCGGTAGAAAAGGCCGTTCCTGCAAGATCTCCAACAGCGTTAATTCCCTTATTACGAATAACATCAATGGCTTTCATCGCTAATTGTTTATCAACTGGTGCTACTTTTGGGGCTATTCTTGTGAATAAACCCGCTATGGTATTTCCAAGGCCGTCTCCATAGTATGCCCTATAGACGGGCAATCTTGAGTTTACCACATACACGTTTGTTGGTTTATCGCGATTATAGTGTACTATCATTTTATTTGAAATGACGTTGTAATTTTTAAATGCAAGCATTTAAGAAATTTCAATCGCTATAATAACCACTAAATTCCCCTGGAATTCCATCCATTAACTCATCCAAGAGTTCTCGATACGTATGAACATCAATTATCCCACCTTGGAATAATCGTCTGCAAATATCAAATGCCTCATTAGTTATTTCGACTGAGTTATTCCCAGCTCGCTTACCTCCCATAAGAACATCAAGTCGTGATATATCATTAATGATATTACTAGGACATATATGAGAATCATGATGAGAACTTCCATAACCCTCTCCTAAAGAACTTGCTGGTTGAATTTCTGGAGATTGTTGACCTCGACCTCGACCTTGTTGTTGTTCTTTTCGTTGTTGTTCTTGTTCTTTTCGTTGTTGTTGTTGTATACCATACGTATCAACTCCCATTTTAAAAGCTCTGTACTCCAATGTATCCTTTTTTAATTTGCCGGGGTCTTTTTATTAATTTTATATATCCAATCCACCCAATCCTCTCGTTTTATTATGTTTTTTTATATTCGTCTTTTAAAAATTCCCCGCTTGTATAATAACTTTTGACAGCAAAGTCACCAAATGACGCATAGTCTTTAACTTTCAGCAATGGAATTCGTTTGATTTCTTCTATAGCTTCCTCGGTGAATTTCTCGTTAAAAGGAACACTTTTATAGTGGCAACTTTTTCAATAGAATCGCTAGCACCTTCAACGGGGTTATCATCAGTATCAATAGTACCCATTTGTTGTATTTCTCGCTGAGTTTGTAACTCACCTGAAAGCTGTTTTATTCCCTCCTGAGCTATTTCAGTCTCTGTAGCAATCTTTCCCAGTACATCAATAATAGATGCTGCTCCCTCTTTAGGGATGTCGCCGTATATAGCACGTTCTGTTGCAAGTTTCATATCTTTAGTGGCTTTAGTTACAGGGGCAAAAAGCTGTT
The DNA here is from genome assembly GCA_016746295.1 of Potamilus streckersoni. Taxonomy (NCBI): domain Eukaryota; kingdom Metazoa; phylum Mollusca; class Bivalvia; order Unionida; family Unionidae; genus Potamilus; species Potamilus streckersoni. The sequence goes on from JAEAOA010000123.1 coordinate 4,560, forward strand.
CACTCCCAATAGAAAAGTCAGTCTGCGCTTGCTGTCTAAGTTGTAGTTTATCTCGCACGTCATCTCGAATTGGTATAAACTTTTTCAGTAATGCTAACCTCTCGCGGGCTAGTCTGGTAGTTATTGCTTCTGATGTCATTATTGGAAATGTTAACGTTTTTTCAATTGTGGATTTTCAGTGGGTTTCAATGCTTGCATTTCCAGACTCATCAATCAAACGTCTTATAGATTTCACTTTCAAAGCAATCTCTGGCCGAACTTGGTACTGTTCCCCTAGTTTCTTTCTAATTGCTTCAACTATACTAAATAGCCGAATGAATGAATTAATATCATTGTTATACAAAGAAACATTAACCGCTTTTTGGATTCTTTATATCAGTGAATACATTTTAGGTAGGACATATCTTCCATGTTTCAATTGTATATCAATTTGTTCAAATTCATTCAAAAGTCTGTCTTCATTTGAAAATTCAGAAAGTACGATTCCTTGATTTCTTAAATTTGATACTTCTGTGATGACAGATGTAATATCTTGAAATTCCATTTATTGAATATTATTAAAAATGTATTTTCTTATCTTTAAAATATTATTTAAACCCTTAATATACAAACATACAAAAAACATACAAAAAATGGATATATACAATGCTTGGTCATCTCCTTCGAGTTAATAGGCAGATAGTTAAGCATACATTAAAGACTCATACAATACCCTAACCCTCCAATCGAGTTCAAGGGCGGGCTATATGGGTATTAGACTCAGAAACCATAAGCGGTTTCACACAACATGTAATATATAACATGAAGCCCTCATTTGGATATCTTTCGCGCCAAACGACGTCAAAGAGGCCCAGAGGGGGGACAGCACATTCTTGGAACTCATTGAGTTCCTTCGCATTAAATAAGCCCAAGGGCCACAAACATAGATCTCCGGCGGAAGCTCTAACGTAATAAAGATTATATTAGAACTCCCAGAAGATATGTTGTGGGGGGCGACAGCACATTACATATAGGATGGTATATATACAATGAGATGATAGGATGATTATATATACAATGCGATTATATAGGATGATTATATATATACAATGCGATTATATAGGATGGTATATATACAATGAGATGATAGGATGGTATATATACAATGAGATGATAGGATGACAATGAGATGATAGGATGATATTATATATACTAGGGACAGCACATTACATATAGGATGGTTATATATACAATGAGATGATAGGATGGTATAATAGCGACAGTACAGGACGATACAAACATGAAACGACGGGGCGGACTTACTACACCCAATCTACCAATCAAAAGCAACCCAAGAAATTAACCATGGTTGCAGTTGAAAAAATTCAACCACACCATGACAATGGCGTGGGTAGTTTTGATTGGCATATTGGGCTTCGCTTAAAGCCCCAAACTTATACAGCTCATATTATATATAAGGTGATAATAAGGCCAGTATCGATAAACGAGTGTGTATTTATTTTCCTAGCATTTCATAGTGAAAATTGTGTAGTAATTTCAATGGAAACTAAATATTTAAATAAAACATTAAAACAAGAAATACAACTGTTAAATAATAGCAAATTTTTATTAATTTCTATAATATTACGTGTTTATTTAATCGTAATAATAATGGATTTACATGACGAGATAACTCTGTCATGGGACCTGTCAATTCAGGATTACCTGCTATTTCTTGAATGGTTCGAGAATGATATTTTTCTGCGTCATCGATAATTTTATTACATGTAGCTACCACACTAAAAAACTGAATTACATGTAATGTACTTTACTATTTTGACTTCACATACAATCTATTTTAATTTGTAATTACAAAGTAATTTCATTTTCATCCAAAATCTAAACAGCTGTTAACGTGCGTAATTGGGATTTTTAAAAAATCTATTAATAGAACCTTGACCTAGTGTCTTGTGTTACGCGCGCGTTTCCGTACAACGACCATATTTACTACCTGTTTGTGTGGCTGTTCCAGCTACTGACCTTGGCTGTTCCAGCTACTATCATTTACTTTTTTAATACATGTATGCGTGGATATTGCGAATAAGTATTGGAAAAAAATATATGTACATAACAGCTTATAAAATGATATTAACGCGAAACGCTTTTAGCGTTTTTCCCTATAGAAAAAAACACAGAAAATCGACTACTTTACCCTATGATAATTGGTCTGAATTGTAAAATCATGCAAAAATGACAAAAAATTGACTAAAATAGCATCAAATAACATAAAAAATTTTTATTTATAATTAAAACTCACTACTGAGAGTTATCTTGTAAATAGGAAAACTTTATTCTATGTCCATTTTTCTTTGAGATAGCTGTTTGATAAATCCCTTCAGCAACTTTTCGTACTGAAGGCAAACATATTCCAAAATATTTCCCTGCAGCACTCATTGATTGAAAAATTCTTTTTTCATTCGTCGCTATATCAAATGACTGTACTGGTTTCTTTCCAAATGACTTACAATTCCCTGTCTTTCCCTTTCTTGTATTATCACTTTGAGAAATACATTAAAAAATTTTGAAGAGAATTATTTTGAATATTAGAATCAATGTGATCAATAACACAGCCATCTTTAATCGGTCTCATATAACACTCAAGGACTGCCCTATGACAGAGATATACCTTTCTTCCAGCAGTAAAACACGAATATCCCTGATTATTAACATATCCAACAGGTCTCTTTAGTCTACAGTGTCTAACAGCACCTTTACGAGATATTTCATAATTAACAAGTTTGGGGTGAAGTCTGAATTCTTGCTCCATTAATATACAATAATACTATTTATCTAATTCATCATTTGCTTTATTTATAAATCTATTAATGTAGTCTTGAGGGGTTATTATGATTTTGTTTTTGACAGAGTCATGGTTAGGGTCAATGATAGCGTTTTTTATTCGTTTATCATAATAACGTTTCAATTCTCTAAACCGCTTACCTCCACAATTGATACATAATTGTGATTTTCCTCTCACACCCACCCCACAATTTATGCATGGGGACGGGCCTGTCGAATTATTTCTGACGCTCTGTAAGTGATGTCCACAGAATTCACCTCTACACGATTTATTGCATGGGGTTACTGATCCAATCATAAGCCATTTGCAGTGATTCATTAATTGTAAACAAAATTTTCTATTTAAATATTTGCTTTATTTATATGAATGAAGAATTCAAGAGATTATCGACAATTAAGACTTTTAAAAATATTAAATTCAATCTTGATAGAACCCTCGAAGACGTACCAAAAGAGAGAATAAATAATAGAAGTCTGATTAGAAAAATACGAGATTGTATGAGTTTAAACAGGACGGCGCATCACACACCTGGTCAACATTTAAAATTGATGGTGTTGTTGATGCTAGAATGAATAATGAAACAGCAGCTATGATACTATCACAACTTGGCAATAAAAGGCATTTTCTCAGAGTGAAATTCATTATCAATTTAGAATCGGGCGATTGGATCATAAGGGACAAATTTGTTCCAATTCTCAAAGATAGCACAACAGTCATTGTTAGCCGTGATTCCAGACCAGGGCTGTTAACTGGAATTGATAAACCATACTATGAAAAAGCGTATTCTGAAACAGCAATTGTTTATGGGATGTATCCGTTAAATAAGAAACCTGACATCGGAAAACTAGCACCAATGAAACAGTCAACGTCAGTGGAAAAACCACTCAATTGTGTAGCACACCGTGTCATAGAACACTTTACAAATGCATTCCGTGGGAATAAATTAACCGATCTAAGACGTAAAAAAATAGATCAATGGGAGCTAACAGTGAAAGAGAACGGAGCAACTATTTCCGATATAGCTAGATTGGAAAAGTCGTTGAGATTTCCGATAACCGTTTCAACGATAACCGGTGAAGTATTATACGAATCAAAATACAATAAAAACGGAGCTCCAATCAAAATTATTGTTCATAACAAACACGCATGGACATCCGCGGTTACAATATTCCCGCGAGACAGAACAGTGAAGTATATCCCAGAAGAATTCACCAAGGATGGTATTCTCACTGAAGAAAGATTATTCGATGCTATTGCTAGTTTGTGTAAAAACGACCCTGTATCAGTATGGCTACTTCATAGTTTTGAAGATGAAGAATGTCAATTCAATCAATTTGTGAAACCTAACGGTGAATTATATCGTACTGAAAGTCTACATGACAGGATGAAAAATCTAGCAATACGTCTCAGTGAAAACGCTAGCGTTTTAATGGAAAATCCGACGATTACGAACAGTTAGTTACAAATTGTTTTACAATTCCATCGGTTGCAGCTCATTTTGCAAGAAAGAAAAATAATTGGAAACCAACACGAAAAGAGTTTTTACAGGATGTTCAATCCAGCTGTCTGGAATATTATCATGGCGGTCTATGGAACGTTAAGTACAATCGTGAAAGTATGATATCAGTTGATATCGTTGCCTGTTATCCAGGAAGTTTTCTAGGATATGGATTCGCTGGTGAGTATTTTAAACGGTTTGGACATCCCACACATGAAATGACTCGCGTTGCTATTAATGGACCACTGCCTGATTTTGATTTGACCGGTTTTGCTCGCGTAGTATCATTTGAATTCGCTGAAGGACTTCATCCGTGTTGTTATGTTTGGATTGGTAGACACATGGCTGAAAGGATGTGGTTACCAAAAGTGTTATTGCGATATATGATTGATTGTAAAATGTTAGTTTCGTTGATTGTCAGCGAAGCGATTATCTCATATCGAAAACAAGCCACTGTCTGGTTACCAGAACCAGAATGTCTTGATAGCATAATCGATAAGTCTAGAAAACATTTTGATGCTGACGAGGAGTACATCATTGAATGGTCAAAAAAGATATTTAATCAACGAAATAGTGAAGCAAAGGATCTCGGCCGAAGAATAATCGGTAAATTTACACAAGGTGGAAACAAATTCAACTTTAAAAGACAATCCTCACGATTGATTATAGATGATGCCGAATACCACTTCGTTATTAAAGATGCAGTAGAGAAAAATAGATACGCAAATTGTAAAACAGCTTTCTTGTCCAATAGAACAAAGTTAGGTAGAATTGTTACTTAGAGTGATGGAGAAAGCTCTGCATATCTACATTGGAGAGCTTCTATGCTGGGTTATGCATCTATCAATTTATTTGCAATGATAAATAGATTTCCTAGTATAGCAGTTAGAGTTGCAATTGATTCAATGTATGTCGATAAAAAATATATCAAAGAGGTAACTAAATTTACTAATAGCGAAGAGACTTGGGAAACATGGCGAATTAAACGTGAAATACAATGCAATTATTCTAAATCAGCAGACTTTGAGATTTAAAGCAGTTACCTGAAAAACGATAATTCTATCAGTGAAAAATCCGAAGGATTTTCTATATCTAAAGCACCACCGATATCAGATCCAATTTGTAGATATAAAACAGTTTATTTAAACGGTTGTGGTGGATCTGGAAAGACAACACGTGTGATAGAATTATATCGAGAGAGAACGTCCATGATTGTACTCACACCAACCCATAGACTAGCGAGAGAGATAAAACAACGAAATGTTGAAGCTTGCACGTATCATAGGTTTTTTTTCGATACAAGGGCGATGCTTGGACTCCTGAGCGAATGGGCGAGAAATTTATTCCTGCGGTTATTATTTGGGATGAAGCATGTACTGTTTCAGAAGATGTATTAAAAATGTTTCTTGATTGGTTATTGCAAAATAATACAAAAGTTATATTGTGCGGCGATCATGGTCAACCACCACCATTTGTTGGTAGAAGTCCACATAATTGGTTAAAAGGATTTGTTGATTATTACGAAGAAATTGATACTGACTATAGAGCACTCTATGTGCAGTTACGTGAGTTTAAAAAACTAATTAGATTACATCCCGATAGAATTCAATGTGAAGTAGCGCGTGAAACAATTTCTGAAACACCTATGAATGATTTTTGGGAAACATGGAGACCAAATGATTTTGTAGTAGCAAGTAGAAAGATAGTCAGAGACGCACTTCAGAAAAAGTTGTTTGAGCTACACAAGAAAAAATTCCCAACGTTTCCTGTACCGTTGTGGTATAGACCATTGGATACATGAAAGCAGAATATTGAAGTTGAAATTCCAGGCCAGACGGAGAAACAGATTCTAGTGTTAAATGATATTGTGTTAGTTGATATCAATACTGTAGAAGATGCATTATGCGCTGATAAATCACCATGGACGCTTGGTTATGTAACAACAATACACTCGTCACAAGGATTGACCATCACGGATACAATTGTTTGGATAGTTGATAATCGCATTGAATGGTCAAATTTAGTCTATCTCGCAGTGTCCAGAGTACGACGAATAAATCAACTACGAAGGGCTGTTTTCGATGATGATTTTAATGCGAACGATGATAGCACTGATATTAGCATCATTAATATAAAAAACTCTCTGGTTACAAACAGCAGGACAAAAAAAAAAACAACGAGAATTTGATATTGATGCTGAAGTACAAATCGCATTAAAAGAGCAACAGAATAATCACTGCGCCAGTTGCAATTGTATAATGCACTGGAAGTATTCGGATAAAGACACTCGACAATTCACAGTAGACAGAAAAAATAACAGTCTTGGTCATGTCAGAAACAATGTGATGTTGACCTGTCTTGAGTGTAATAGACGTAACGGTGCTAGTTAAGACCATGTGGCGGTAATTGTGTATCGTCCGGAATGACTTGTAGTTGTTCGCGTGTAAAACCACGCTGAGGTGCAGTTGAATCCAATCTGTAGATTGGAGGTCTACCAGTTGATCGCGTTATGGTTGAAATTTTATACGTAGTAACACTTCATATAGGATCAGTAGCTCTTCTTTTACCACCTTGAAGTTCTCCTGGTTCGTATAAATATCTCACAGTAACATCACCGAGAAGTGGCTGAGTGCTAACCCGCTGTGGTTGTTCGGGTATATATATATATATATATATATATATATATATATATATATATATATATATATATATATATATATATATATATATATATATATATATATATATATATTTTATTGCAATATTTGGTTTCATATTAATAGTTCGAGTAATCTCGTTATTTAACGCTGCAATTACACTCGGTAACCTTTGGACCCATTCACGAGATCATTTTTCTTGGATGAATTCTTTTGCATATTGATATCCAAATAACCGTTCTGCAAGAGTTCGATTAAATCGTTCTACAATTGCCTGATCACGATGTAACGCAGTATGTCCCCGTCGGATTGTAACATTATGAGTTTTCATTGTTGATAGAACAGCACCTTGAAACTCTTTGCCAGGATCAACTTGTAATAGATTTGGCCATCTTAGAGGACATCGTCGATAAATCCTTTCAAATGCAGAAGCGACTTCAGAAGCTGACTTTGTTTTCAATGGTTCTGCTTGTTTAAATCGACTCGCAATATCAACTACAGTTAGCGAGTATTTGTAACCATGGTCATGTGGTAAAAACAATAAATCAGCCTGATGAACTTCATTGGGTACGGTAACATCAAAATGAGAATAATTAATTTGTTTAGGCGGTGGTAGATAAATTTGCCATATAGCTTGTTTGGATAACCAATCTTCCGCAGTGGACTTTTTCACTTTTGCAACGTTAGTGAGTTTACTGATTGCTGCTTTACCCTTCCAGTATCCTTTCGGAGAATAATAAATCGATTCCATACTATAAAAACACTAGTGTTTTTAATTACCAGCACCTAACACCAATTTGCCTTTCATAGCTGATTTGACCAACCATGAAGCCAATTTTTCTTTGAAGGATTTATCCGGAATAGCATTTAACGCATGAATTAATTTTACACCCGCGAGATGTCTTTGTTGCAAATTATTGCTTTTATATTCAACATCATGAGCATGACATGCCTTATCAATAGCATTTATCGGATACTCACCAGGCCGGGGCTGATTTTGATCATCAAGTCTACGAAATATTTGGCAGACATGGTGTTCTGATATGGACTCAATGGATTCAAAAATTACTTTAGTCATGCTCAGACAGTCCCACTTTGATTTTATAACAATACATTTACACGACCCTCGGTCACAATATCGTATTGGACTTGATCAAATATTCGGTTAAATCATTTGTATTAACCCTGAAATCCTTCCAGCGGGGGGAGGGCTATGACAACAATGATAGCAATTATTGGCAGCAATTTGAGGGTGGGTATGACAACATATTTACGACAAAATCGCTAAGGCTCCATTTGTAAAATGGGGTCTTTTTTATTTTTTGGTTGAAATATGAGATTTCGTAGGAAGGCTCTATTGGGCATTCTGAGGGTTTAATCGATTTCGTCGCAAAAATTTGTAGGGTTCACCCTCCCTGCTGCTGTTTTACTTTGTCTATGCTATGACACTCAAGTGGGCGTTCAATAGGTTGGCAAGGCTGGTTACTTAGAGGCATCGGCGGCAGTTATGTTTCTTTTCGTTGTGTTTGCTGTGATCCAGTAGTAGGGACTCCATTTTGTATCCAGTTATGGTGGCGCGTTTTGTATTCGGCAATCAGTAAGAGGTTTATCGAAAGTTTTATCGCGTTTTGCATTCGGAAATCAGCAAGAGGTTTATCGAATGTTGTATCGCGTTTTGCATTCGGCAATCAGCAAGAGGTTCATCAAATGTTGTATCGCGTTTTGAGACTTGCGCAGCAAGTATAGGCCTAATTTCCAGCCAAATACACTTAGTCATATTGTTTCTTTGAAGAGCTCAAACTTGCAGATATCACTAACCTTCAAAGGAAAGTCGATGCAAAATCATATCTGCCCAAATGATGAAGGTACTTTCCTCATTTATCGACGCTTATATTGTCTGCCAGATAAACAGCCAACAAACTGGCCTAGCCGACAAACTGGCCAATTCCAGCAAACTGGCCGACTGTCAACAAAGTGGCCCACTGAAAGCAGCAGTTCGTTTTATTGTTCGTGCTAGTTACTAATGGTGGTGGTATATACTTTGATGTAATGTAGTTAGGCCAAAGCAACGGTGGGTACTGTGACACTTGCTGTTGAAGCACTTCATACTGTTTAGATATCCGACTATACCGCTCTCGCAGGATTCGTCAGTGCAGCTTTCTATGACAACATTAATCTCTTTAATCTGCCCAGTATTTTGACAAGTGCGCATTACAAGAAAGAGGCTTCAGCTCCAGTTATTTCTTTTATGAGTCTATCAGACACAGTTCAATATAACTATGTTGTCCTGGCTGAATTTCAAACCACCAACTTGACTAAATTCCTTTTGTAGTTTATCTTGAACAATAGATGCGGCTAATCCAAACCCGTAATATATAGGTGCTGTTATGTAAATGTCGTTTTCGATCACTGCTAGTAATGCGCTTTGTAAAATCAAATAAACTCTTTCGGAGTATAATGTTTGCAAATGTGTGTGTGTGTGCCTGTGTGTGTGTGTGTGTGTGTGTGCGTGTTCGTGTATGTCAGTCATAGCATCTAGGTCGAAGCTGGTAATTTAATTGTAGGTGAGGTGTAAAGGTGTCCATGCAATCAGAATCATTATTCAAAGGTACGCAATCCATGAAAACCAAAGGGAATATATACCTTAATAATCTACCTTGCTATAATTGCGTGGCACAAGGCGGAAATGTTACTGTTAATGTGGGCAAGGATATCGTGATATAACGGTACACACATACACTCACGCACACATACATATCAGGTATTGTTTAGATGAGTCAAAGGTTCAATTGTTTGTATTGATTCACAAGTAATGGTCGAAATTCCAAATCGGTCAATAGCTATTACACTACTTAAGAAATAATCCGTACCTAACCGTTTCAGGAAATGTGTAATAAGAAAAGGTCTGTGTTAAGGTGTACAGAATTACTAATTCGACTCCAGTTAACAGGTGCTCACTTAAGCGTTACCTTTAACCTCCCCCAAACCCTATCTTGATATTTCATGCCCTCTCCCCAAACATTATCTCGATAGTCCCGATCTCTAACGATAACCTAATCCAACTTAGTTAGAGTTGCTCCGGTTCACACGTTATCGTGACAGTGACAGTGGCTGAATTTCCGAAATTTTTTCTACTTGATTACAAGATTCCTTAAGATCGCGTGTTAAATAAAAAAAAGGCTTGAAGTACTACACACAAGGATCACTCGTGAAATGAGGATTTTCAATGGCGGAAAATAATGAAAAATTAGAGTACTTTGCTGGAAATCTAGGAGGACGAACAAAGATCTTGACAAACTTATAGAAGTCATTGTGCTAGAAGAGGACAAAAACAAAATCTTTATCTTCAAACAAAGTTAGGCATACGTTTGATTATCATAATTTCTAGCGTGATTTCAGTAGGGTTTATTTAATTTTAAAATAAATTCTTCGATATGCATTTACACTCATTCAATTTATATTGTACATGTACGTCATACACAAAGGGCTCATGATTTATGTACAACAAATGGTTCCATTAATGTTTTGGAAAACAAATATTAAGTTAAATTAAATAAATAAACAATTTATACAGAAATACATGCGTGATTGGAGGGAAAGCTTTACGTTCTTTATGCCCATTTAGCATGTCTCCTGAGTAAGACGAATAAAATGTTTCATTAGGGTACCACTGATAAAACGGCAAATTATATCTGACCCATACAGATCTTTTATCATAAATCTCTTTTAAAAATGGAATAATAATGGTACAGTCACGTGTGTTGTGGAAATATGTGCATCCGCCGTTACCGTTGTTCCCTTATTGGAGTAGTAGAGAGGAATTGATACTCCTTTATCAAAGATCCCCCGGCCCCCCCCCATAAAAACGTTGTACGTTAACAATTTTGTCAGCAGCATTTGAAATGATTGTGTAAATATTCTTTGTATAGACGCAATTACCTATAGGACCTTTAAATCATTGTGTAAATGTTCCGTCCATAGACGCAATTACCGATATGGCGTTTGAAGTCCTTGTGTAAATGTTCCGTGCATAGACGCAATAACCGATATGGCGTTTGAAATGATCGTGTAAATTTTACTTGTATAGACGCAACTACCGATATGGCGTTTGAAGTCATTGTGTAAATGTTCAGTGCATAGACGCAATTACCGATATGGTCTTTGAAATCATTGTGTGAATGATCCGTGCATAGACAAAATTAACGATATATCTTTTGAGCGCATGGCGTAAATTTTCTATTCGTTGTAGTTATTGTTGTTTTGGGTTGTGACGCCATTTTTCAGCAGGCGTGAGTTTTACATGGCCGTCAGTATATATTGTGAGGATAAATCCATGAAAATAATGAGAATAACCACCAACCCATTTAAAGGTACTGGCAGGCTTGCTTACATGCTAATTTTAACCCTGACGAGACTCGAACCCACGCGGACCTAGGTGAGATGCTAGTGATCTTTATGTCAAACGCCTTAGACCAATTGGCTGCACTCGGCCCACTGAAACACAAGTAAAGTTTTGGTCTTTTAACACACACGTTATGTTTTCATATACGTCTGAATTCATATGTTATGTTTACATATACATTTCCCAAAACACACTTTTAGTCACTCTTATCTCCTTTGTGTCATGGTATTATATTCCAGTACATTCAAACTAACTGTACATAAATTTATTCTTTACCTACGTGCCCAGCTCTTCATTCTTCAATGTTTGAAAGTTATAAACGTGTAAAACGTTATTGTAAGCGTGTATTTATCACCATTACTCGTAAGAATTTAAAAATGCATGTGCATCAATTTCTCTGCATTGAATTTATTAAATAAGAATTATAAATTAGGGGCAGGTTTGGGAATTAACTTTTAGCATATAAGGGAGATTTTAATACCTAATTATATATTTAATGTTAAAATATATGCATATAGTATTTTACAGTTAGTTGGTACTGTATTGTTTATAATAAGAAAAATAGCTTCAATATAGTAAAGTTTCTTATTATGTAAAATCAAACCGAATCTAAATAAAATTTGTCGCTGTCTAAACCGATAGAGTGGAGATGCGTTAGCTAATTTGGTTGAACGTGCAACTGGTAATTCTTAGGTCATGTGTACAATGCCAGCACACACGTATTATCTGTCAGTGTGCCATTAGGGACGCACTTGGCTCCCTTTTCATCTGCATCACGTAGCCAATACTATCGCAAAGGTGACGCTAAACACTTAGACACAAACAAATAAAAGTGTTTACCGGGTACAATCTATTCACAAACTGACCTCACTCTGTTGGGCTTAGTATACGTGATTCACATTATCGAGTAAACAATATTCAACAGGTCGCCTGTCAAATCTGTAATCCCAAGGTCACAATTTCGCACGTTTATTTGGATCGATGAAATGTAACTCAATACGTCTGGAAAGTAATCAATAAGTAGCGGTCTCATGTCTCAAACACAAGTACCCAAAGAAAAGTTGGCGGTGGGGAAAGGGTTTTGTCTTCCAAAAAGAGTACAGTTTAGTGCAGCTTTCGCTCATTTCAGTTCAATTTTCAAAGTTCAAATCAGTTAAATTTATTGAGACTGAAAAATAATAAATTATTTCTTTCCTCATTTTCTTTACCTTTCCTATAAATTGAAACCACTCTGTTTTCGGGTAAAATATGTTACAATCATTTTAATTAAAACATCTTCCTTAATTTGTTTGCTTTAGGTGTTGATATCGTTATGAAACAACTTGATTTTTTGGTCTGCTTTAGTGCTTGGTTAGGCTCCGTGTTCGTGCCGACCCTTTCGTGATCTTCTTCTCACCTCTCCTGTCCTACATCATGTTCGACCGTTGGCTGTTTGACATGGCATAACTGCGCTGGAAGACCAAAGTGAGGTCAGTGCTCCTCATGTAGATACTCTTTGCTGACGAAGCGGCTCTTGTGACCCACACTGAGGATGCCTTCCTGAGACTAGGAAACCGTTTCGCTAATGGCTGCAGGCAATTCCGGCTCACCATCGGCCTGAAAAAGACAAACGTCAGGACGAAAAGATGTCACCAATACCCCCTCCATCAAAATCAACGATGTCATGCTGGAAGTAGTTAATAGCTTTACGTACCTGGGTCAACTATTAGTAACACTCTTTTGGTTAATGTGGAGCTGGAGATTTGGCTTGAAAAGTTAAACTCATTCATGGACTGAGTAACGAAGTGGGTGTTGGAAAACAGGCCCTGACTGTGCACACCAAGACTCAAGTCTACCAGGGATGTGTTCTCAGCATCCTCCGATATGGAAGTGAGACATGGAGCACCTACATGAGGCAAGAGCGTCGACTAAACTCTTTCCTTATTTGGTGCCTAAATTTCTGTCTGCTTATTTCTAATTAGAAAATCTTGCAAATATAGAACAGACAGAAACAGACTGAAAAGAAATGACAATTCTCGTCATATAAATATAGTAGACACCGGTGCTCTCAATGTGACCACGTAAGAGAAAGTACTTCTTTCAGTAGCGCTAATACGATAGGTATTTTATCTACTGTTTAACACTAACTGCGTATCAACTGATGTGATTTATTTGATATCCTGTAACAAAATGTCATATGAAATATGTTGGACAAACACTTTACGAGTATCTAGGAGATCGAATAAACCTCGCTTTGGTATAAAAAATATAGAGATCTTCAGTTTTCATCTAATAGTTCCACACATTTTAATACAAATAATCACTGTCTATTCGATGTTTCGTTTATGCCAATATTTATTGTGCCTGAAGACATAATCGATTCATAACAGAAACTTATTGGTTTCATATGGTTTGACTTCAGTATATATTATTTACATTAAGGGCATTTCTAATTATTTTAATAAATCTAGAACTGCACCAGAATTTGTATGTCTTGAAACTGCTGTCATATATTTACATTTCACTAAGAAACAATAATAAACTTGATCTTAAAATTTAATAACAGATAAACAAGATGTTTAGCTATATAACATTTTATGTTTGTCAACTCGTGAATGATTTTAAACTAAACCCTAGCGTTATTATCTTACTTTTTTCAAAGCAATTTATCATAAAAAGACAAAATCTCTAATACCTTTGAAATTATAACAAGATTTGCAATTAAGTATAGCATGTTTTCGTAATTATACAGAGAAAACTTGATTCTTCCAGATATTTTACGGCAACTTTCGAATAGCTCTTTCATTGCTTAATTTGCTTATTAAATATTTGCTATCTTTTGCAAAATTCTTTGACCTGTCGAAGTCTATGATGATTTTTGTGTACTGATTTTGGCTAATTGGACTGTGTAGAATTTTATATTTTGAAAAAAGTGCATCTATTAAATTTTCGAGATATGGAAAATACTTGCTATCGTCTGTTCTAATAAGAGAAAGCTTTATTCTATCAAATTTACTAAAACAAATACCTGTAGCTTCATCATTAAATTCAAATGACAATTGTTGGTTACTTACAATTATTATTTTATTTTCCTATTAACTCCATCTGCTAATATTAAATTCTCAACAACGATTTTTTATGCTTAGACTATATAACTTAAATAATGTCCAAGCGCGAGAGTACTAATTCCGTCTTTGCAATACCTTTTATCATCGAAATTGTGTAGTCCACGTTCTATAATTGTATTCATTTCAAGCTTATGACAATTGGTCCAATTTAAATTGGTTTTAATAAAACTGACGCTATTGTTCAGATCCTTTTTTAAATCCTAAAAATGAATCATCTTTTTTCACATATTCGCGAGGGATATCTTTAGCTTTCTTTGTCAGTTTATTGTCGTCTAATATGACAAAATACATTTTGTTTCTAGTCCAACAAACTCTCTCACAGGTACAAACGTAAACTCATCTTTCATTTTTCCTAAAACGTTCTTGTTAGAATTATCAAGAAATCTTCTACAAGTTGGATAATCTGATAAATCGAACAAATCTTTAGTATGGTAAATATCTTGATAGACATTTTCACAATTTATATAATATCAGTAGCATTAAATAGCAACTCTGCATCTGGGCACATTTGCTTGGTAAAATTATAATGAAAATCGTACATCAGCCACTTTGATATATCAAGCACATCTGCACCAACGTAGTTTGGCTTATTTAACTTTAAATTTGTCTTTCGTCGTTGTATTGCGGCAAGATTTTCATTAAATATTTTCATGCTAACAAAACCATCATCGCTAACCAAATTATTTCTGCGATTAATGTCATTAATGATCTCAATCGATACTCTACGGCGTATATTTTCCATAGACCTTCCAAACACTGAGTTGTTAATTATCTTGAAAACGTTTTTCTCAAATTTGGTTTTGACCACGGCACGACGTTTCGTATTTAGGTTTATTTAATTTACGTCAATATAATCTGCCGTCCACAGCGATGGACTTTTCTCAGAATTACCCAAGCATCTACTGCTTGCTTTAGATTTTTGTAGTGCATGACTTAATTTCTTTTGTGTAACAAATTTGGAACTAACTTGTTAACGATATAACATTTTGCTGTTGTCATTGTTCGTTGTTCAGGCGAAAATAAAGGATGAACAATCCTCATTGATTCTGCGCAAAACGGATAGTCGTTATGCAGATCATGTAACGAAATGGGGCAGTCTAGATCTACTTCAACAAAGTATGAAATATCTTACGGAAGATATTGTTTTCATTTTCTTTGGGAAATTGCATTGGAATTATCCAATGAAACCCACCGAAAGGCATTGCCTGTGTCATACCCGCCCATAAAGGTTCACTTCATCTAAATAAATAACGTAACTCGACGGAAGATTTTTATCATAACGTTTTAAATATTTATTATTAGTCGCTGCATAATTTTTTTGTTATGACGCTATTAACGCTTCTGATGCCTTTTTCAATAAAGTTAAACATATCAACGTATGTTAAGAGATCTAATTTTATTTTGCTAGTTTTTAGTAGAGAGTCTCGAAGACGGCCCCGGGGCAAAAAAATACCAACAAGGGTATAATACGTAATTTACATGACTAATCGGACGAAAATTCTCGAAAACATCTGCTAGCAATAATACATCCGTTTTCAGATATAAATCGTGACAATCACCAAATGTTTACAGGCAAATTTATTGCACATATCTTGTGCATATTTATGCTCATCATCGCTGATGCCCAAGATATGTGGAATAAATGCATTCTTGAGCTGCGAATAAAGTTTATCTTTCCTAGGTAGAGAAGTTTCATTAAATCTGCTCCAATCGTCAAGGTACTCATAAGGAAAGACACTGCAACCTTTAACGAGCTCGTCTAATGATGCTGCCATAAATTGCATGATGTCGATAAAGCGTAATTTTCCGAGGGTCACCGAATATACCTTTCAATATTATTTGGAATACATTTTATCACGTTATTCAATTTTATTTTAGCTTTAATATTTTTATCACCAAAAGCTTCTACAATGATGTGACTGTCGTAGTCACGAAAATTATGTAAAACTACTGGAATAAAATCTGGACCATGAAATTTCGAATTGCAACTGCTATGAGCTGCTCCGCGATATTGGCTGGTCAAATGACAGTGATTTCCCACCTTGAAGTCCCCCAGCGACTGTTTGCAAATAAGACAATTAACTGCCTCATCAAAGTCGAGTTGTTGTTTTGACGTTATTCTGATCGGAGCTGTTCTATGTAATCTGTTATAAATTGTATTAACTTCGTCTATTAAATATTTTAATAACCTCACGGCAGGATTTTCACCTCTATATAACCTTGTCGGAGATAAAAATTTATCGTTGACGCAACAAGCTACCTTATAATCTACTCCGCAACGAATATGCTGTTGTATCTTTCTGGTACTTGATTTTTTGGATTATTTTCTGCTCCAGCTTCGGGAACGAGTAAACACTCGAAATCGGCGTAAATAACAAAAGGAATTCTTAGTTTATGATTATACTTTTTAAATTTTATTATTTTGTTTCTCTTTCGCTACGCTCAGCTATTTTTTGAACGTTGACGCAGTATTTAAGATGGTCCTGCAGTCTTTCATACATCTGTAACAGAAGTATTTCTGTTTTTGTTTTTACTGTACTGTCCACCAACCGTGCCGTTAAAGTTTTTTTTTTATCCAACAGTAATGTCCATGAGAAAATAATAAATTTATTGTCTTTTGCGAAGCATTTTCTAAGATATATCTAAGGTAAACGTTTTCTCACTCGTCTGCCTGAAAACATTTACTGAGATACCGTTTTGTTTGTCGAACTTTGGTATATTATTTTCGTTTACTGGAAAGTTGATGCCATCAAAATTGAGTTCTTTCTTGTGCGGTAAGTACCTGTTGACGCGATCGGAATTTTGTTTCTTGAGAAACAATGCGGAAAGAATAGAACACTGGAAACATTTGTCATCGTTATTTTTTATATTTATGCAGCACTTTTTGTTCTTAATTTTTTTGAGGAAGATTGACGAACAAATTAACGCGAAGTAAGTTATATTTTGCTGTGTGAAAGAAACTGCTTTCATAATTTTGAATTTCCAACATGACCATGACGACGTAAATTCTTCAAATTTTTTTTGTTTATTTCTTGATATATTTCATCAGCTACCATAGCAATGTTTGTTCCAGTTAATATTTTTCTAGATTTGGCTTTTAAATAAGGCTCTGAGATTTCGCTGTCAAACGTTTTGTTTCCTCGACTGCGTGTATCTTTGATAAAATCGTATCATATTAGATTATGAGTTTGATACTTTTATGTGCCGCACATTTTTGACCTATAACCGGTTGAAAAAGATATAAATTTGTAGAGGTAAAATTAGCTATTATTGTCTGATCGTCGAGATTAAAACTGATATCATAGCCTGAAAATGCTGAAGCAATATTTTTCGGATTTGATAAAGCCCTTTCTAGCTATATCTCCCAATTTCATCATTATTTATATATATATATATATATATATATATATATATATATATATATATATATATATATATATATATATATATATATATATATATATATATATATATATAGTAACATTGTTTTTTTAATTGAATTTTTTATTTTTTTTTTAATTAGAGATATGAAATTTTTTTGTATATATGACATAAATCTTTAGATATCTACCACTGAGAGCGGAAGAGCAAGAAACGTATCATGAAAACTCAGAATACAACTTCACTCAGAATACAGCTTATATACTGGAAATGCATTAGATTCTGTTATCAGCATAACAAGGAAAATAGCTATTGGCGTACCAACTCCTATTGGTATTTTAAATTCGGTGAAAGGTGTTGAAAAGTTTAGAAAAGATTTTATTTATACTTTATTTGTTGGTGATATTCCAGAGGTACAGCGAGATTTGAAGCAAATGTTGCAATTGGTGATGATAATATCGAAAATTTAGGATTACAAGATGAATATCAACCCCACCCAGTATTTGATCTATATGAGGCAAATGATGAGGGAATTATTAGACATAGAAAAACTAAAAAAAAAAATTTGGAAATTTAGATAAAGGTTACTATTTACGAGCAACGGTACGTGGAACTAAACATATTTTGTTGGTTATAAGTCGCATAGGTTTGTGTTCGAAACTTTTAATGGCGCTATTCCAGCTGGTTTATTTATCGACCACATTTATAGAATTAAAATGACAATCGTCTTGAAAATTTAGATTTGGTACGCCAAAAGAAAACACAAGATGTGGGCCCGGTTCTGATGGTCCCAATTGAAAGATCCAAAATCAGTTATATAAGTAAATCTTGAAACGTTTGAGGAAATTCAATTTAAATCAATAACAGCTGCTGAAGAATATAAAATGTATTCAGCTAGTATAAAGATGTCGCCGATGGCAGAGCAAAATCAGCGATGTCAATGTTGATAGTTGATCAGTTTAATTTTAAATATGATAACTAATAATATTGTCTATATCATTACGGTATAGACAATTAAGACTAAATTCCATTATGTCATCACGATTTAATCGGAACATCATCATCGCATTTATCTCAAGTTTCATTTTATCCGCTAATGTAAACAAAAATTTATCAGATTCGCCCAATGTTATCATAACGTCAATATAATAAAATTATATCCTAACAAGCAATTTCGAAGTTCTACGGCTAATTCTTTTTTATTTGTTTGGTATATTAACTCGACAATGATATTTTATTTCCATATTATATATTAATTAGATAAAAGATTATTATCATAATGGACTTAATCAAGAGACTAGTTCAGCTGTACTTGGAAGATTATATTCCATTTTATAATGTCACAAATTAAAAATATCTACAAATTTGATTGAGCCAATTTTATCGGCCGTACTGAAAATGATATTTTGTATAACTATGACGATGATCACGAAGATGATGTTGTTAGTAAGAAAAATTTAAGTAGACCAACAACTAGTCGATATGATGTTAAGTTGCCAAAAAATGTTAAAATTTAATTTTAGTGTTGCTGAGCATAAAATATTTTGGCAACTTATAAGGCAATTTCTAAACATAAAATTACCAGAACAACATAGAAACATAAAATATGATTTTATTTTCGTTAAAATATTTAATTTAATGCCAATCGATGATGCGTAAAAATTGCACATCATCGATAAACGTCATCACATCATCTGCCCATCACGCTATTCTCACATCATTTTCAGTCGCAAATAACTATACTGATCCATATTTCGGCGATATATGATAACCAACTTTTTAATGCAATCGCTTATTATTTTAGGTTTTATACCAGTATACGCTGACGCTGCTTTGATCAAATTAAATATTTTACAATACCTATTTGTTAGATCAAATCCAACATGTCTGATTGAATAACAGAAGGACATTATAGATAATATTTTATTTGTTTGATATAACAATTTGTCTAATAAGTACATAGTAGTAGAGAGGATTGATGTATCCAAGCTCAGAGACAGCTCGGCCCCCAAACGTATTTTTGTCAGAAAATATGTTAATCATTTTGAGCTAACAAGTGCAAACTTACAACATTGTTGTTTTAATGGGCGGGATAATCAATTCTTCTCTACTGCTATTAGTTTGACTCGTTTAATGTTACTTCACTGATGTCTTTCGATTTTTGCAGGTGTTATAAAATCAGCAATTTGCAAGAGATCGGTATTATTTAAAGTCAACGTAACAAACATTTTAATAAATATATTGCTGTTATATAGTCTCGAGCCTGATAAAGACAAACATTTAAATAAATGGTAGGACATATATTGCTGTTATATAGTCTCTAACCTAATAAAGAAAAACATTGAAATAAATGGTAGGACATAGATTGCTGTTACATGTATATAGTCACGAGTCTGATAAAAACAAATATTTAAATAAATGGTAGGACATAAATTGCTTTCATATAGTCTCGAGCCTAATAAAGACAAATATTTAAATAAATGGTAGGACATAAATTGCTGTTATATATCCACGAGCCTGATAAAGACAAATATTTAAATAAATGGTAGGACATAGATTGCTGTTATATAGTCTCGAGCCTAATAAAGACAAATATTTAAGTAAATGGTAGGACATAGATTGCTGTTATATATCCACGAGCCTGATAAAGAAAAATATTTAAATAAATGGTAGGACATAGATAGCTGTTATAGTCACGAGCCTGATAAAGAAAAATATTTAAATAAATACAGAGGTCACCAGAGTACAAAGATCAGTTTTGAAATTTCTCTTGCGTTCCCAATATTGCGCTATTATGCCTTAAATTTAGTAACAGTAAGGTTTAGTAAAATTAACCAAATTTTAGTTCCCTATGTTAGAAAATGGGCAAGCATACTCTCATCTAACGTATGACACAATAGTACTTCAATAACTTGTAAACAAGTTCAGGTTCTATAACATTGGCTTGTGAGCATTTACGGTGAGTGTTACTAAGAAATATTATAATAAAATGAAGTAGAGACAGTCATATATATATATATATATATATATATATATATATATATATATATATATATATATATATATATATATATATATATATATATATATATATATATATATAATTATAGTTATAAAGGATATAAAATTTATCAAGTTAAAATAATATGCAATTTTATATCGTGCATTGGTATTAAGGCCATTACGATATAGTATGTAATTTATTAAACCAATAAGTTTCTTTTATAAGTCTGTTTATGTCTTCATGTACAATATATATTGGCATGAAAGAAACATCGAGTAGACAGTGATTATTGGTATTAAAATGTGTGGAACTATTAGATGAAAACTGATGATCTCTATATTATTTTATACGAAAGCGATGTTTATTCATTCTCTTAGATACTCGTTAAAGTGTTTGTCCAACATATTTTATATTACATTTTTTTACAGGGTATCAAACATATGACAACAGTTGATACGCAGTTAGTGTTATAACGTAGAGACACATTGTATTAGAGCTTCTGCAAGAAGTAATGTCTCTTACGTGGGCACATTGAGAGCATCGGTGTCTACTATATTTAGATGACGAGAATTGTCATTTCTTTTCTGTCTGTTTCTGTCTGTTCTATATTTGCAAGATTTTCTAGTTAGAAATAAACAGACAGAAATTTAGGCACCAAATAAGGAAAGAGTTTAGTCGACGCTCTTGCCTCATGTAGGTGCTCCATGTCTCACTTCCATATCGGAGGATGCTGAGAACACATCCCTGGTAGACTTGAGTCTTGGTGTGCACAGTCAGGGCGCTGTTTTCCAACACTCACTTCATTAGTCAGGCCATGAAGTTGTTTGCCTTTCCAAGCCTTACCTCCAGCTCCATATCAACCGAAAGAGTGTTATTAATAGTTGATCCAAGGTAAGTAAAGCTATGGACAACTTCCAGCATGACACCGTTGATTTTGATGGAGGGTGCATTGCCTGCTTTGCCCTCTGACGCTTTTTTTTTTCAGGCCGATGGTGAGCCCGAACTGCCTGCAGCCATTAACGAAACGGTCTCCTAGTCTCAGGAGGGTATCCTCGGTGTGGGTACAAGAGCCTCGTCGTCAGCAAAGAGTATCTACCTGAGAAGCAGTGACCTCACTTTGGTCTTCCAGCGCAGTCAAGCCATGACAAACAGCCAACGGTCGGACATGATGTAGATCAGTAGCAGTGAGAAGAAGATCACGAAAAGGGTCGGCACGATCACGCAGCCCAACGAAGCAATAAAACAGACAAAATAATCAAGTTGTTTCATAACGATATCATTGACTAAAGCAAACAAATTAAGCAAGATGTTTAAATTAAAATGATTGTAACATATTTTACTCGAAAACAGAGTGGTTTCAATTTATAGGAAATGTAAAGAAAATGAGGAAGGTGCAACTTATTCTTTTTCAGTCTCAATAAATTTAACTGACTTAAACTTTGAAAATTGAACTGAAATGAGCGACAGCTGCGCTGAACTGTACTTTTTCGGAAAGCCCCGCCCATCCCCCTTCACCACCGCCAAGTTTAATTTGGGTACTTGTGTTTGAGACATGATGCGACCGCTACTTATTTGGGTACTTGTGTTTGAGACATGATGAGACCTCTACTTATTTGGGTACTTGTGTTTGAGACATGATGAGACCGCTACTTATTTGGGTACTTGTGTTTGAGACATGATGAGACCGCTACTTATTTGAGTACTTATGTTTGAGACATGATGAGACCGCTACTTTTTTGGGTACTTGTGTTTGAGACATGATGAGACCTCTACTTATTTGGGTACTTGTGTTTGAGACATGATGAGACCGCTGCTTATTTGGGTACTTGTGTTTGAGACATGATGAGACCGCTACTTATTTGAGTTCTTATGTTTGAGACATGATGAGACCGCTAATTATTTGGGTACTTGTGTTTGAGACATGATGAGACCGCTACTTATTTGGGTACTTGTGTTTGAGACATGATGAGACCGCTACTTACTGACTACTCTCCAGACCTATTGTGTTACATTTCATTGTTGTTAATACATCGATCCAAATAAACGTGTGAACTTGTGACCTTGGGATTACAGATTTGTTTAACGACCTGTTGAATATTGTTTACTCGATAATGTGAATCATGTATACTAATCCCAACAAAGTGAGGTCAGTTTACAAATAGATTGTACCCGGTAAACACTTTTATTTGTTGGCATCTATGTGTTTAACGTCACCTTTACGCTAGTATTGGCTGTATGATGCAGATAAAAAGAGAGCCAAGTGCGTCCCTAATGGCACACTGACAGATAATACGTGTGTGCTGGCATTGTACGCATGACCTAAGAATTACCAGTTGTACGTTCAACCAAATGAGCTACCGCTTCTCCAATCTATCGGTATAGACAGCGACAAATTTTATTTAGATTCGGTTTGTATTTACATAATAAGAAACTTTACTATATTGAAGCTATTTTTCTTAATATAAACAATGCAGTAACAACTAACTTTCAAATACTATATACATATATTTCAACATTAATTATATAATTAGGTATTAAAGCCTCTCTTATATGCTAAAAGTTAATTCCCAAACCTGCCCCTAATTTATAATTCTTATTTAATAAATTCAATGCAGAGAAATTGATGCACACGCATTTTTAAATTCATACGAGTAATGGTGATAGATACACGCTTACAATAACGTTTTAAACGTTTATAACTTTTAAACATTGAAGAATAAAGAGCTGGGCACGTATGTAAAGAATAAAACTATACAGAGTTAATTTGAATGTACTGGAATATAATATCATGACACAAAGGAGATAAGAGTGACTAAAAGTGTGTTTGGGGGGAAATGTATATGTAAACATAACATATAAATCCAAAAGTATTTGAAAACATAACGTATGAATTAAAAGACCAAAACTTTACTTGTGTTTCAGTAGGCCGAGTGCAGCCAATTGGTCTAAGGCGTTTGTCGTAAAGATCACTAACATCTCACCTTAGTCCGCGTGGGTTCGAGTCTCAGCAGGACTAAAATTGGTATGTGAGCAAGCCTGCCAGTACCTTTACGTGGGTTGGTGGTTATTCTCGCTGTTTTCATGGATTTATCCTCTCAATAAATACTGACCACCATGTAAAACTCACGCCTGCTGAAAAATGGCGTCAAAACCCAAAGCAACAATAACAACAACGAATAGAAAATTTACGCCATGCGCTCAAAGTTTATATTGGTAATTGCGTCTATACACGGAGCATTCACACAATGAGATGAAAGAAAATAACTTTGTGAATAAATATGGAGTGTTTACATAATTCTTCATAATTATGGAGAGTTTACATAATTCTTTATAAATATGGAGGGTTTACATAATTCTTTATAAATATGGAGTGTTTACATAATTCTTCATAATTATGGAGAGTTTACATAATTCTTTATAAATATGGAGTGTTTACATAATTCTTCATAATTATGGAGAGTTTACATAATTCTTTATAAATATGGAGGGTTTACATAATTCTTCATAAAAAGGAGATTTTACAAAATTCTTCATAGAGATGGAGTGTTTACACACTTCCAGAGTTAAAAGTTCTGTAGACCTAAATGAATGTTGCACATACCTTGATGTTCTTTCCTTAGAAATTTTTAAGATGTGCACATACCTAAAAGATTCCAAGTTTAAAACTTCCAAATCATTTATAAGTATGTTAGACATCACTTGTTCAAAATTTTGAAAACTTCCTGTTCCTTGATCTTCATTATTCTTTTATAGAGATTCGATAAATTTGTCAAATCCAAGAGTTCGGGGTCAAATTTCTTGAATTCGTTTAAGCCAAATCCCATAGCGTTTTGATCGAGTTTCTAAATTTTGTTCGTATTAGTGAGACTGATGAAATTACATGCGAGGGTACCGTAGAAAAACTTTGTCATGATGAAATAGTGGAAACTGCAAGTTGTCCTTAAGTTGTGAAGTATTTTCTAGTTGCTTCAACTCATTTCATTGCTTATATGCTTTCTGGCATATCTCGTTGATAATATAAAGCCCAAAGCAAAACCAGTTTTTTTTTTTACGGAATCTTTACAAGATATATTAATTAGCATGAATGGAGGAGAAAGGCTCATAAGTCTGTTAGTTTTCTTTTAAAGTACAATAACTTGTAACATGTCAGTGTTTCCATTTGTTTCACTGACAGAAAACCACCGAATCAGTTGTTAGCATTACCCATTTCCAATCAATAATTAAATTATTAAGGTCACCGTGAGCAAATTCATCGTTGTTATCATCGACGTAGTTATATAAATCAGGATCATTTATGAAAAAGGGGATGTTAATAAAAGCAGTAAAATGTATTGGCCTGATAATGTATCATTTGAGCGTCCTTTTATAGATATTCTCCAAGACCTTGTACAGTTTCCTATTTCTACACAATGTCTTCACTTATAGATGCAATCTACCATGGTGAGTATAGCCGAAATTGAAACTGAAAAGGCTGGTAGATTTCAGATAAGGGGTTTACGGGGTAAGCAATCAAATGATTTTGATAAATCCATCCTGATTTCTGAAGCATAATTATTTGGTGGGCTTGGGCTGAAAGCAAGTCTTCTAGTAGTCGAATTAGTGTAATTGGAACAATGAGAATCTTTCTGAAAGCAGAAAGAGTAGGTGTACGAGACTTATTTTATTGATCTGGTTACAAAGGCATTGTTCTTAGAGCTTTTACATATAAGGGAGAACACTAACACATTTTGTTAAGTTATTGTTTTGGTTGATGGTTAACAAGTATGCCACAGCATTCGTCTATGTGTTCCTTACTTATGTCTTTAGCATCACTTATAATCAACTCGTCTAAGAACTCTGCTGCATAGTCATAACCAGAAAAAAAAATCATTTTTATTGTACTATATTCGGTTTGTGCCCTTTGGTGACCGCTCACCCTGAGTGAATTTAGTGTTGACACTTGTATAATAAAATAGAAACCTACATAAAGAAATCACAGGAACATACTATATTTGTATTAAATTGAAGCCAAAAAAAACCTAAGCCATAGTTCTAACCGGTAAATGACCTTTTCATTGACCGGATTCTACAGACTCTACAGGGCGTACAATTTTTGTATCAATGAATTTGGATGGTAATAAACACCACTTTATTAAAATTGTAACATTTTCATAAAAAATACTATTCTTGCCAACTTTAGTGACTTGTTCTCTTCATATGTTCTTCATTATTTTCTTAATATAGTGATCATGGTTAGTCGGGGAAATACACATTAAATCAGTATATGTAATAAAATATACATTTGTGCAACAAAAGTTTGGCTAAAACCAAAGTGTGAAGAGACGATGCTTATTTTGATTTGTTGTTTCCATTATACAATATTCCAAGCTGTAGAATTCCCTCCATTCCAAATGAGGATGGAGTTCCGCCATGCCGTTCTCTTTCCGCGCAAGACAGTTTCTTAATTTACATCACATGTTCCTCGATAATTAGCCATTTTCTGGGTTGCAAAATGCATCATTTAGTTTCTAGAGAATGTAACCATTCCGTAGGTGCTCGACTCAGTTTAATATTTTTATCGCACGCTGCTATGTATTCTCGCTCAGTGCTTAAGGCATTTCATTGGGTGACAATTGTTGTCACTCATCCGGCACCAAAATGACACTTTTGATACTTGGAAATGACCGCTGGGTTACTTCGAAGCTACGTAATCAATCATACCAGGTCTCCATCGGTCGTAATGGGATTGAGAGCAGCTAAAATTGATTGACATTTACGAAAGGTATAATTACGCGATGGAGGAATGGGTGGAGGGTGTTCCTTATAGGTTTATTTCATAGCGTTTGCTATATATTCTGGACTATTAATTTCCCTAATTTACCTGCGATCCAATGTTCTTTCCGGTTTGCAATCTATGTAGTAATGGCGTCTAAAAAAAAACTATTTATTAACCCTGTGACCTGAAAATTTTAGTGTCAAGTATCTCAAGACAAATTTACGTGACAAAGCGATAAACATGGTTGTAGTTGTTTGAATAATAACAAAAATAAAATAATCTTTGATTTAATTGATTTTTATATTAATTAATCACTATTTTTCCTATTTCAAATACAGTTCATGTTGCTATCTAACTCGATGTATTTTTAAAAACTGATCAACTAGGAATGGTAGGAATAAATATACCTAATGATGGCTCTACAGTAGACTGTCATTTACTACAGCAGATTGTCATTTGCTACAGTAGATTGTCCTTTACTACAGCAGATTGTCATTTACTACAGCAGATTGTCATTTACTACCAGCTGATTGTCATTTACTACAGCAGATCGTCATTTACTACAGTAGATTATCATTTACTACACCAGATTGTCATTTACTACAGTACATTGTCATTTGCTAAATCGGGATTTGCAATCATGATAATCTAACTAATTCGTACCATAATCACCTAGGAGGACATGTACTTTTTAAAGCGTATGTGTGTCACAGAGAGAGAGAGAGAGAGAGAGAGAGAGAGAGAGAGAGAGAGAGAGAGAGAGAGAGAGAGAGAGAGAGAGAGAGAGAGAGAGAGAGATATATGTATAAATGAGCATATGCTACAAAAGAGCTTACACACCATTATAAAAAGAACAACAGTAGAAAGTAAGTCACAAAATGTTTTTACTTTATTAAAAGCAAGAAACAAAAATTAGCGGCATTATTAAATTAACTATCACCGTGTGCTGTTAACCTCACGCCTGCAACGAAGTTAAATTGAATACCCCAGATTGAATACTTATAAAAATAAAGACCGAACAACCCCACATTTCCGTGAATCTGTTTTAACTAAAACACATATTAAATATCGTATAAATGCTGCTTCTAATAAAATAAACATTATTGAATTTCGATTTTCGCCACAATAAGCGATTCACCACAAAGTATCGACCTTCACCTTTCTCTCTATATATAGATTGAGCAGCAAATGTTACCAAATATATGATCATCATTTCAAACTTTAAAAGGACCTGAGCTTAAAGCCTGACGTAATCTAAATTTAGCCTATGATAACATTTTATACAAAACTTGTTAAATTCGACGTGTTCTTATTCGCCAAATAATGCAATAAGACTCTAAAACCATAAACTAACTAGCAGAAGGAACGCGAAACCAAAGATTTTCTAAACTTCGACAAACTATTCTTTCCCTAAAATGCAAAGTGAAAACTGAATCAAATTCCAAATGATCCAAGTTCTTTCACCAATCCAAAATAATAGTGTACTGAGTTAATTCAAAATCTTTAATGTGCTGATGTACCAACAGTCATGTTCTATAATAAACATATAATCATGTCTTTGAACGAATTCGCAATACTTCAAAAATATTATTTTAATCGAAAAGCATTGAGCATTTCGTGACTCCAATCAAACATTAAACAATTCCTCTGGAAATCACATCTGAACACAACAGTAAATAACTAAACGGACTCATATTAAGATAGTAATTAATCATTGTGTTTTACCTCTAATTTTAAGAAAGGTGAAAAATTTTAGGTACAATATGATAACCACGACGTGATTCATAAAATCACTTTTCGAACAATAAAAGGTCAAAAAGTCATCTAAACAGGTTTACAACTTACCCTTAGAGTATAATTTACAAAATTGACAAAAGTTAGTTATCTAAATAAATTGCTTTTAAGTGACCATTAAACTCAACTTACAATCTA
This sequence comes from Potamilus streckersoni, assembly GCA_016746295.1. Classification (NCBI taxonomy): domain Eukaryota; kingdom Metazoa; phylum Mollusca; class Bivalvia; order Unionida; family Unionidae; genus Potamilus; species Potamilus streckersoni. The sequence goes on from JAEAOA010000123.1 coordinate 33,135, forward strand.
TAATCGTTGATGAAATGTAAGCAAATAATACAGATATACATACTATATGTATAAATGTATTTAAAGTTTTATTAGTATGAACAGTTTGAAGTCGAAATTAATTTTTTTTTGTGCAAAGAACCTTAGCTTAATTTTGTCAGAAATGATTATATTGAGATTTAAAATTTTAACTCGTAAAATCAACTAAATTTCTTACAGGTCAAGCTACAGAGAAAATATCCAGTCATCAAATTTATGTTTTTGAAGACCCAACATGTGAATGATAACATTTCCTTTTCCGGTAGAAGCCACTCACCCACTTCCGGGAAGTATACTCTAGTAAAATTGCAACCTGCATTACATCCTGAGCAAGTGATTGTTGTTTTAATCATTTGGTTTACGCGTTATGTATGACGTCATAAATCAAGGTATTAATGTAGAAATGTATTAATAACTGGTTACTCGTTATTCGCAACTCTGAAGTTTTGCCGAAAGAAAGAGAAGTTCCAAATAGGAAAGAAGGAAGGATGCCCTGAACGTCTTTTTGTTGTCATCAAAAGTCATAACAAATTCATATAAACCTGCACATCTTGAACATAAAGTATACTAAATCATAATGGCTCCACTACGATGCTTGCTATTAATTTTAATAACGATGCACGTGGAGATGATCCGATTAAGGCAGATTGTTTACCTGCTAAATGTGTTTAATGCTATCATTTTATAAATAACCCAGCGCTAATGGCCTTGCCTCTGGTCTCGCTTTTGATACTTTGCTAACGAAGAGGACAGAAGAGCATAAAGAGTGATGTTCTCCTGATTACTCATTCAATTTAGGCAAAGCAAGGAGTTTTCTTATTTGCTTGAAATCTTACACACACAAACAAACAAACACGCACAAGCATACACAAACGCACGCAATATATATATATATATATATATATATATATATATATATAAATATATATATATATATATATATATATATATATATATATATATATATAAATATATATAATTAAATTTTTTCTCCAATCACTTAAATAAATTTCTTATTATGCCATCACAATATATATATATATATATATATATATATATATATATATATATATATATATATATATATATATATATATATATATAATATAATATAATATAATATAATATTTCTCTCCTTTCAGTTAAATAATTTTCTTAAAATGCCATTACAATTTTGTAACTTAGCAAAGCTGGCACATCTCCAAAAAAGAGCTTTTAAGTTAATATCAGTCCAGAAAGAAAGCAATGAAAACTTAACTGGTAAGTTAAAAATATTCAATAAAGACCTAATCTGTTTGAGAAAAGCCAAATTTATGTACAGGATAGCAAATAATAGTGCTCCTGAATATCTGCAATCCCTATACATGTATAGGCTACCCGGAAATACTCCACATCTGCGATCAATTTCTACCAAACATTACAAAATTCACAAACCAATTGAGAAATTATTTTTTAAAAAAAGTTTCCAATACTCTGGAACTTTGCTCTTGGATATCATTCCAGTTGAGGTTAGAAATGACCAATCTGTTTCCTTTTTCCAAACCCAGTATATCCAATGGCTTCAGAGATGCATCAAAAATAAGTAAATTCCTTTGAATGAGGGCTCAAGATAAATTAGTTCCTAGCTAATTGAGTTGTCCTCATTAAATAAAGTCATAATAACACATATACACATCTGTTATCACATTGACATGTTCCAATGCTAGTCACAAAAAGATATTTCTCTATTTCACATGCGCTCGGGCAAACATAATTCTCTCTCAAATCATATGGAAAATTTTAATTCGGTTTTCAAAATTTAAAAGGTATGTTCTCTTAAAATGGACGGCTAATATCGCATGTATGTATGTATGTATGTATGTATGTATGTATGTATGTATGTATGTATGTATGTATGTATGTATGTATGTATGTATGTATGTATGTATGTATGTATGTATGTATGTATGTATGTATGTATGTATGTATGTATGTATGTATGTATGTATGTATGTATGTATGTATGTATGTATGCATGCATGCATGCATGCATGCATACATATACATATAATATTTCTCTCCTTTCAATTAAATAAGTTTCTTATAATACCATCACAATTTTGGAAAATTTATTATTCAGCTCTTGAGAAGAAATCTCTCCAAGATTGTGATTAAAATAAGATACATTAAACGAATGCTTAGTAAAGATTCTTTATCTTATTTTTCTTATAAAACGTAGTGATAATATGTTGAAATAGAATAACAGTGGGTTCTACGTGTGTTGATCATAATGCTCTGCCATATATATATATATATATATATATATATATATATATATATATATATATATATATATATATATATATATATATATATATATATATATATATATATATATATATATATATATATATATATATATATATATATATATATATGGTTGGTTGGCTTCCGTTAGTCTCGAGAGACGATGAAAATGCGCCCATGAAAGGTGTCCTAGTTTGTAGCTGTGCAGCTTCTTCTGTGACTATAAAGCCCCACACGTTAGTGGCAATCCTTGCTGCAGTTGCTACACTTGAAGTATGACTCGGGTCTTGGTTGGAACTGCATCCTCTTCCTCTTAGATCTTTTCTCATCAGCGAGCTGTCGTATCTTTTCCTCGCTGGCTTTCAGACCTGTGTACAGAGGATGTTGCCAGCTGGACTTGTCCCAGGTGTTGACCTCTATTCCAAGAGCTTTCATAACCTGCTTGCAGACATCCTTGAAGCGAAGATGTTACCGTCCTATTGATCTTCTGCCTGAGGCAAGCTTAGAGTAGAGAAGGTCTTTGGGGATCCGTCCATCATCCATTCGATGCACATGGCCCAGCCATCTGATGCGACGTTGGCGGAGGAGTGTGACCATGCTGGGAATTTTGGCCTGATCAGCACCTCGTTGTTTGTCACACGATCGCTCCAGGTGATCCAAAGTATGCGACGGAGACAACGCATGTGAAAGGCATTTAGTCGTTTCTCCTGAGAGGCGTACAGGGTCCAAATTTCGCTGGCATACAGAAGAGTGCTAAGCACGCAGGCACGGTACACGGTGATCTTAGTGTTTAATGTCAGCTTGTTGTTGTTCCACACTCTCTTCGACACCTTTCCAATCCGCTTGTTGAGCTCGGCATCGAGTGAGAGGTTGGTGGTGATGGTAGAGCCAAGGTAAGTGAACTCACTGACTACTTCTAGTTTGTAGTTGTTAAAGGTTATGCTGGGAGGGTCTGCGTCCTGAGCCATCACGTTGGTTTTCTTTAGGCTGATGGTCAGCCCGAATTCATCACATGCTTTAGCAAAGCGGTCCATCAGGCGTTGTAGCTCAGCTTCTATGTGAGTGACTATAGCAGCAGCATCTGCAAAGAGCATGTCCCTAATGGTTGCTTTCCTTTCTTTGCTCATTGCCTTCAGTCGTGCCAGACTTCAACGCTAGGGTGGGTGCCGATCATGACTCCTGGCCTTTGTGTATCGGCAAGTTTGGCATTGGGAAGATGAATGAAAACGGGCAACGTCTGCTAGAAATGTGCTCATTCCACAACCTCAGCATCACCAATTCATTTTTTCAGACAAAACCACAGCACAAAGTGTCTTGGAGGCATCCACGATCCAAACACTGGCATCAGCTGGACTTGATTATCACAAGTCGTTCTGCCATGAAGGGTGTGCAGCTTACTCGTACATTCCATAGCGCTGACTGCGACACCGATCACTCTCTATTCTGATGTAAATTTAAGCTTCAACCAAAGAAGATCCACTACTCTAGGCAAGTGGGTAAACCACACATCGATGTGAGCACGACGTCATATCCACACAAGGCTGAAGAATTCACTTACGCCCTCTCCAAGGCGTTCAGTTCAGAACCTCCCTACGGCAGTGCCAAAGAGAGATGGGACAACATCAGAGATACTGTGTACAGTGCAGCCACAAGAATCTTTGGTAAGAAGCAGACAAAGAACACTGACTGGTTTGAAGCCAATTCCGCCACACTAATGCCTCCAATAGAAGAGCGTCGCAGTGCCCACCTGGAATTCAAGCGTTCTCTCTGCGTGAGGACACTACATGCATATAGGTCTATCATAAGCAAAGTGCAGAGGTTAACACGGCAATGAGCTAATGAATACTGGATTCTACTCTGTCAGAGCATCCAGTCAGCTGTAGACAACGGAAACATCAGAGGCATGTATAATGGCATAAAGAAAGCAATGGGTCCAACGAAGATTTTGATAGCTCCACTGAAGTCTTCTGCAGGAGATATCATTCATGACAAGAACAAACAGACTGAGCGCTGGGTGGAGCACTACTCCGAACTGTATTCCAGAGAGAATAACGTGACTAACAATGCCCTCAACGCCATTGAAAACCTCCCTTGTTTGACCAAACTGGATGAGAAACCTACTGAGACAGAACTAAAGCTAGCATTAGAGAAACTGACCACAGGTAAAGCCCCAGGAAAGGATGGCATCCCAGCAGAAGTCATCAAATGTGGCGGCAGTGTGCTGTTCACACTCCTTTACGATCTTCTCTGCCAGTGCTGGGATGAAGGTTCAGTGCCTTAGAACATGAGAGACGCCAACATCATAACCCTGTATAAGAACAAGGGCGACAGAAGTGACTGCAACAACTACAGGGGCATATCACTTCTCAGCATCGTGGGTAAAGTCTTCGCTAGAGTCATCCTGAACAGACTGCAGACGCTTCCCGACAGAGTGTTTTCAGCGTCTCAGTGTGGGTTCTGCGCAGAGAGGTCCACAATCGACATGATTTTCTCCTTCAGGCAACTGCAGGAGAAATGCAGGGAACAACACAGACCCTTTTCCCTGGCTTTTATAGACCTCACCAAAGCATTCAATTTGGTCAGCAGAGACGGACTCTTCAAAATCCTGACGAAGATTGGATGCCCTCCAAAGCTGTTAAGCATGGTCCAGTCCTTCCATGGAGACATGAAAGGCACAGTGCATTATGATGGCTTATCGTCCGAACCATTCAATATCCACAGCGGAGTGAAACAAGGCTCTGTCCTTGCCCCCACGCTCTTTGGGATCTTCTTCGCTGTCCTGCTTAAGTACGCCTTTGGGACGTCCACAGAAGGGATCTACCTGCACACGCGTTCAGACGGCAGATATATATATATATATATATATATATATATATATATATATATATATATATATATATATATATATATATATATATATATATATATATATATATATATATATATATATATATATATATATATATATTATATTTTACGCACAACAGTGATGTACATAAAAGCGACGTAATACACAAAATTTCTTATAAAGGGCCGTCCAATTTTTGTAATCTCTCCAAGAAGGGCATGAGGTTCCATATATCCCTGACATTTGATATGCATGCAATATTAAATAACTAATGCTTCAAATGAAATAAGCGGTAAAACTATCAGTGGAGAGTGTTCCTGATGAGAGGAAAATAACTTCGAGTTAAAGCTACATTAATTTTCGGGACATATATTGGAAAAGGTACCCATTTCTACCTATATTAGAAAAGGTACCCATTTGTATCTATTAGAAAAGGTACCCATTTGTACCTATATTAGAAAAGGTACATATTTGTGCCTATATTATAAAATCTTGACAGTGTTTCAAGTTGAACATTATTTATCGATTTTCGTAGAATACAAACTTATTAAATTGTGAATTTAGAAATATTTGACAATGTGGGATAAGAAAATTGTTGTTGAAACCCTATTTATTTCGAAATCGTGGTAGGGAGTGTCTGTTCTACAGTTTGCAGAAATAATTATAGACGAATAAAACCAATCAATTATCAAATTTATATGGTGCTAAATGTCTCACTTCATCAGTTAATTTGCTTTACATTTGGTGATAAAGATAAATGTGGTCTGCAGTTAACTCATCTAACGATGAATATAGAAGCAAATTATTAAAAAGATTCTTAATGCTAATTAAATGATTTGTGAAAAAAAATATTTCCTTTTATTTAACTTATTGGGCATGAAGCCGACAAAAAAATATTTACTATACCCTTAAAACATTTTGAAAATCACCCCTTTTTCACAGAGAAATATTTCATGCATTGGGAAGATAGAAACGACTTCAGTTGTATAATATAAATGCTATTAGATAATACATAGTAGTATAATATTAGACTAGAACAATAACCCACTTCATCAAGTACAAAATTTCTAGGTACATCAAATTGAATACGAAATTGTATAAATTTTATTAATTTACAGCTAAAATATTTTATACATTCTTATGTAGTTTGATCTTCTAATTACCAGTTTCCTTTTAGTCCTGGAATAGAATAGTCTCTTTGTTGTTTATTTTGTTTTAAACGGTAATTTTAACACGTTATGGGTTGTATTTCGCCAAGGAAATGAGGGCCAGATAAATCTTGAACAGACACAAAGAGGCAGCGGATCCAGGGAAATCTGAACGTGTAACAAATCCTATTTCATTTGGAAATAACGAATCACTGGTAAATAATGCCTTCACTTTCAATATATCAGCCTGTGTAGATCTGAACACTATAATATTTACGAGAGAGAGAGAGAGAGAGAGAGAGAGAGAGAGAGAGAGAGAGAGAGAGAGAGAGAGAGAGAGAGAGAGAGAGAGAGAGAGAGAGAGAGAGTATTGACAATGACTTTTGTCCAGTATCCCAGTTGGAAACAGGATTTATTTAAAATGTTATTGACTTATCAGGAATTAAAATTCTTTAAAAAAAAATTATGTTCTTAATAGCCTTCATTACTATCACATGATCCTGTTGGATTATAGGAAATACTCATTGTCTGTATATGTATATTTTACACTATTTTCTGAATATTTCTCGATCCTGTATATAGTAATTGTTTTGAAAGAACACACACACACAAACACACACACACACACACACACAAACACACACACATGCATGCATACATATGCACACACATCAACATCAAAAACAGTAAACATGTCGGGTTTTATTTGACAATTCATTTGGACAAAATAATCCTTTAAAGGAAACAGAAAAGTATACGTATTATATTTTTGTTACAGCATGGTTATTTATAGAAGAAAAAAGTGATGTGTATATATTGACTATATGTTTCAACTTGCAACTTGTATTTTAATTTTGTTAATTTAAAAAAAAATAATAAATGTTGGGTTAGCGACAAAAAAACGGGATGGTTCGAATCCTATCTTATGATAAGCACTACATATGTACAACATATTAGCCTCTAACTGCCCGCTATATTATTGTTGCTTTGACATAAAATTACTTAAACTGTAAAAGAGAAAAAGGGGGTATTTAGACGCTTTTGTTAATGTTGCTTTGACTTTTTCCAAAGGAAACAACTAAATCCTCAAACATTCCTTTTTAATGAGCGTGTTGTTAAATACGCGTTTATCATGCTCTCTTCCTGCTTACGTCATCAGTGTGGATTTGTATTCGGTAAGTTGATGTATTTTCACGCTTCACCTGTCTAGCGAAAGGTATTATGGTATGACGTTCGTTAACTGCTAGATCCGGATATATTTATACACCGTAACCCAGAAAAAAAAGGTCGTGACCTTACCCTTCTTATTGAGAGTAGTACAGTAATTGTGATATAAGTAAAATTGAAGAGTGTCCCAGTCTTGTGGTGACAAGGACTGGTTATTTACCACCATTACGCATAAAAATAAATCGGGAATATATTTACAAGTCAAAACAGCTTGTCTTGTACTTTATTAGAGATTTAAGGATCAAGTGATGGGACAAACGAGGAGCACACCGTGAGTAACTGTTTATTTGTAATTTTCATCGTGTTAAAAGCTTTGTTTGTTAAGTTCGAACTTCATACATTATATTTCAAAAGCACAACCATTTCTAAACTTCACCTTATAAAACCGCTCTGGACTGAGACACAAAAATGTTGTCCAGTTATACTTTAAGTATGTCATATAATAGTTTAGATGAAATGGTTGATAAACTTTGTTATCACTGAGCACATATAACTCTATTTAAAACAAACGTGGTTGCAAATATCATATTTTACTGAGAGAGAGAGAGAGAGAGAGAGAGAGAGAGAGAGAGAGAGAGAGAGAGAGAGAGAGAGAGAGAGAGAGAGAGAGAGAGAGAGAGAGAGAGAGAGATGAGGGGGATATTCCGGTACTTTTGTATTACTTAGGCTCGTTCTATTTTTTTTTTTTGGAGTCAAACGTTTACAGAGAATATTTCTTTAGTATGCGTGAATACATTTCATCAAGTGGTTATTCATAAACTATACGCGTATAAAGTCCATAATCGTGTATAACTATATGTTTATTAAGTCCATCCTCGTATATAACTATGTGCGAATCCTATATAGCAACAAACAATAAGGATACCCGTCATTATCACATGGATAATGGGGTGGGCGAATAGGGGAAAAACAATCGGCTTTTTTGAGGTACGTAAATTGTAACTCAAGATTATGTCTATGCTCACAGTGATGACACACGTGTTTCGTCTCTATTTTTGTAATCCTTTTCGGAATGCTTGCAATATTGTTTTCCTTTCTTTTGTCAAATGGCACATTATATGTATATATATATATATATATATATATATATATATATATATATATATATATATATATATATATATATATATATATATATATATATATATAATTGTTTGGAGCATTCTGTCTTCCTTAGGATTTTCATCTTTTCTATTTGTGCTACCTATCTATTAAACTGTGCTATATATCCATCCATCCATCCATCCATCCATCCATCCATCCATCCATCCATCCATCCATCCATCCATCCATCCATCCATCCATCCATCCATCCATCCATCCATCCATCCATCCATCCATCCATCCATCCATCCATCCATCCATCCATCCATTAGAGTATAAACTCATAAGAGATTGACTTGTTAAAAAAGATTAATAGCCTTCATAATATAAGCCATACAAACTTGTGTCGTTTCATGCTCGCCTTCACTCCACAACCACCACAATAAATGGATGTAAAGATCGTAAGATAAAGTACGTACCAGAAAGTACAGGTCTTTAAATCTCTAACTGTCTTAATAGAAAACTACAATATCTAAGAAAACGCCCATTAAAAATATTTAAAAATATTATTAAAAATATTAAAATTAAAATATTATACAGTTATTTATAGGCTAATAAAGGAAAAGCTAGAAACTACTTTTTAGGCGGATGGATATGTAGATTAATTTTTTCCACCATAATGCCATTCAGTAAAGTACAAATGCGAATTGGTATCCATGTTTTTTGTTCTTGATGTGACTTGTTCCCCCTTATTATGAAATTGCTTTCCTTACAGTCATGCTATAGTGGCGGATGGATGATTAACAATTATACTTTTAGGCAAGGTAGAATAATTTAAAATAATTTAAACGACGTGGAAAACAATGACAATTTTTTATTCGGTAACCACCACCAACTCAAAACTCTGTTGCATTCCTTTATATATATATATATATATATATATATATATATATATATATATATATATATATATATATATATATATATATATATATATATATATATATATATCTTGCACATATTATTTCGTTTCCGTCTTTGCTTCGTGTGCAATATTTGTCAATACCAATCGTGCTTGTATTTTAGATCCCAACTTCATCAACAGAGACACCATCGCTTGTTGACAGCGACAACAGATCTCGATTAAGAAATATACACGAAATGATATTTAAATACCGTATTGCAATTCAAATGAAAACAAATACGATGAAAATGTAAAATTTAGCTATTGCCCCATTTGTCTCAAAATTTCTGTTTCCCTTGAAAGAGTGTTGGTTGTTAAAGTTCTCATCAAATATTCGTTTTCTTTGAAACTACACATCTTATATCATATTACGAAAAGTAAATCCAGAGGAAAACTAGAGTACAGAATTCTTCAGTAGAGTCGAATAAACAGAAAAATAATAAACATTTGTTATGTTATAGCCAGCTAAAACGATTAAACAAATCATACATTCTCTTCCATTCAACATGTCTGCACAAATTTATCGAAAGTTCTTGAAGTTGAAATTTTTAATCAAAGCGCCATGTTATTTAAATTTGTATGTTTGTAGCATTATTATATATGTTGTTTGCAAGCAATCAAATATATTATAGATGCAAATAAGAACTATAGAGCGACACCATAAACGATTGGCTTAACTGGCAAATTATGATTTTATGGCATGTTATATTTATATCACGAGTTCTCGAACCATAGACAAACTTCTGAAAATGGACCAACTTCAATACGCTTGGAATAAACAGTAGCTCGCAAATAACTTAGTGCATTCAATGACGATTGAATAAATTAAATATGACACAACACTTTCTATAGTGAATTTAAAACTGAATCGATATAGTATAATGCAAGCGGCAACACTCGTATTAAATGTATGAACCATGTATCTATCTATAATTTTTTGGTCCTTTTTCTCTTGATAAATTATGATACTTTTTTACCACATAATTTCAGAGACCCGGGAACAAAAGTATCGCATAATGACAAGAGAAAAAAATCCAGTCAATAATATTTACATTTTACAATTTACAATTTATATTTACCTCCCTTGTATTGTGGAGACTGGTTTTTTTTTTTTTTTTTTTTTTAGCGTTGTGTACCACGAAGATTTTTTAACGCACGATTTCTGAATGTACTGCGCGATACGGACCACGGTATATCGCAGTTATATTGGGGGCCAACAGTTCAATGTTCTTGAATAGGAGACTGACTCTTTTCTTTTGTTTTACTCCTGTCTGTCAATAATTGGAATAATAATTTGCTCTGATTTATAGCAAAATAACATCATGATGTACTGAAAATGATATGATCTTGGAAAAGAAAAGAAAATATTTTAGCTCAAAGGAAATCACATTCCTACCCCAATCCTAAAAATAAAATGAACAAGACAATATAATATGAATTTGTAACTGTTGTAAATCTTGTACTCTAGAAGATGTAGCTAAAGTTGGATTATTAAACTAACAATATAGCTGATACTGTTCAAGACATCGAGCTGACCTTTGATATCTTATTGATAAAAATAGAAAGTGTTGATACTGAAGCCTTCAATATTCAAGCTACATGACGGACATAATAGGCAGGGTAACTTTGAGTGGGATGCCAACGCCCGGGCAATATATTTACCAGAGAGGACACGTACACATAAGACACACGCAACAAGCGAGAATATATGTAGAGGACTTAAGAAATGACACAAAGTTCAGACATAAAAAGTGCGCTAATTTAAAATTCTTTGATGATTTGATGCTCTACAAAAGAATACACACACACACACATACACACACACACACACACACACATATATATATATATATATATATATATATATATATATATATATATAGATATATATATATATATATATATATAATACATTTACATACACTTGCAAATAACTAAAACATGATGTAGATTTTGATTTTAATCAGAAATGTTTTGCTAACGATGGATGTAGCTCGAATTTCTTTTACACCATTTTATTTGGTCACTGTATATTTGAAATGTGTAAAATATGTTTAAAGGAATATCAACACATAGACAAAACTACACGTGTTTTTTTTTTCCCGAGTGGGTGGAAAGAATGAGTCTGATAATGCACATGAATTTGTCGAGGCTGTAACGGCAGAGACGTATGTTCGTATTGAAACAAAACGCTTATATGGTTTTGCATTTATTGCGTGTCCAATTTAAGACACCGATTCTTTTAATTCTTGAATAATTTTAAGAGAAGAAAAAATACATGTGGGGTTATATGAAGTGCATTGTACAATAATCCTAGAAAAATCCCCAATGTGACCCCAAGATGGACCTACATAACCGGGCTGGGACTTTATATATATATATATATATATATATATATATATATATATATATATATATATATATATATATATATATATATATATATATATATATATATATATATATATAATATATATGTATATATATATATGTATATATATGTATATATATATATATATATATATATATATATATATATATATATATATATATATATATATATATATATATATATATATATATATATATCCTGTGCAATCAAAATGATCGGTCTGCAAATATTGTTGATATGGTGATTTTGTTTAACTTTAAATGTTTTTAAAATGTTGTATGAGTTTTATGAATTAATTTAAACTGCAGTCATAGGCAAGTGGTCTTTTCCTTACTTCTCTATTTGAACATAGATTTCGGACCAGTACATGACACTTTCTTCACCTACTATACCGAGTGGAAACACACTACTTCCAAACAAATATTTTGGTGAATTGCACAGAATAATAGTACTTAAAAAACATGCAGTTTTATTAAGAATGCTCATTGATTTACAGTATTTTAAAACGGTACATTTGTATATTTTCATGACAAGACATTATTTTTGAGGTGATAAAGTAAGCATATATTTTCTACAAAACGAACACGCCATTTCTTTCGAACAAATGCGGTCTAGAGCTTTAAGAATCATTTGGATTTTTTTAAAAAAAAAAAAAAGAAAAATCCCAAAAATACTGTATTATTTTCTTCTCTTTGTTTTCTACATGAAAATTAGCAAGACTTTAAAATGTATACAAACCTACAATTCCCAGCATGTAATAAAGAAGTCTCAATAGCAATTGTTTAAGAAGACGTAATTCTGTTATCAATGCGTGATTACTGAACACATCTGCTCTGTGACACGTCAGCCTTTATATTACAGACGTTGGTCAGTTCTATCTTACGATTTACTAAACAAAATCGATTCCACAATAATATTAATGGATTAAGTTGAAAGTTCCTACAATTTAACTTGCTCTCCATTGTGGACAGAGAGATAGAGAGAATGCTGAAGCTGAAATAATGATTTTGGGTGGTGTTGCCTTTTAAATAATTTACAATGTAGAATGTCTTTTCCCTGTATCATCAATACTGCAGCTGGGAATGGTTGCATAGTTTTTGCTTTTGACATTGTTGAGGGTCGATGTGTCCTGATTTTAGGACTTTGTAGCAATATGCAAATTCATCTGAATATCAAATACTGTAGCTGTAGTTATTATACATTAATTGTCCATCTATGGCTGTGTTGTAACTATGATACCTGTTTCAAGGTACAAACTATCCGGTTTAATTTAAGTAATTAGTTTTGCACCAATTTAAGTGTTTAATTAAACAGGTTAAAATTTTTTCCAAACGTGGAGATATTTCTAACCATACATATAATCATGATATGACTCCCTCCAACGTTTCTACTTTTTCATAATTTTACAACTTTTAGTATAAGATTTCAGCGACAAAGTATTTGATCTCTCCTTCTCTGTCATGGTTCGTATCAATTGGAAATACCAGCTCATGCAAACTCATAGTCCAAAATTTTGTCCTAAAATTATTGTTACCAATCTCAGCTAATTCTAATATCTAGGCGGTAGATACAGTGGCATACTCACAAACGCTAATTCTAATATCTAGGCGGTAGATACAGTGGCATACTCACAAACGCTAATTCTAATATCTAGGCGGTAGATACAGTGGCATACTCACAAACGCTAATTCTAATATCTAGGCGGTAGATACAGTGGCATACTCACAAACGCTAATTCTAATATCTAGGCGGTAGATACAGTGGCATACTCACAAACGCTAATTCTAATATCTAGGCGGTAGATACAGTGGCATACTCACAAACGCTAATTCTAATATCTAGGCGGTAGATACAGTGGCATACTCACAAACTGCTAGTTGCTACTCACAATACTCTCCAACTATCACCAGCATATATGGCAACCATTTTCACAAAATATAAAAAATGCATGTTGACATTTTTAGTAGTGTTAAATGAATACCAATACATCATTACAGACAGTTTACAATTTGCCTATTCTAGAATAGTTCAAGTTGTAAATGGCGAGAAGAACGAGTTGAAAATGTTGAGGCCGTCAGAAATTAAACATTAGGTAAAGTTTTTTCAAATGTGGGGCATAAAAACAAGTTAATTTGTTGAGCAATTTTGTTACGAATAATCAAACGACGATGTTAATGTTATTTAAGTCGTAAAAAAAATCCTCGGAAATTTCCGTACCTTACTGACGGAAACTACCGAAGTACCGGTACAGTGAGAAAGAACCCGGGTACGTACCTCCGGTAGAAAGTGTATTACCGCAGTACATAGGCATATCGGTAATAAAGCGCACACACTGCTAGTTCTTCTGCCATTACAATATACAAGTACTTAAGCCACTTTCAACACATTTTGTGAGATGCGAAGGTTGCAATAAATTTTATTTTCAAGGACATATATCTTCAAGAAAAATCTCCAAACAATGGACTCTGTTTTAAAAGAAATTTGTCGGTGCATTGTCATATTTCTATATTATTCTGAATTTGAAGATAGAGGATGCAATTAAGAACACGTTTTCGTTGTCTCCTGAACACGTTTTCGTTGTCACTTGAACGTCAGTTATAGGCAACATTCTTTCGTTCTTCGTTTCTGATGAGGTGCTGGGGAAATTCAAGAATATTTTGTTTTTAAATTACAAATAAAAGGAGGACTTTTGGGGTGTTGACAAGTACGGTTTATATACGTACAGTATAAATAAAGGAACCAACAATCAATGAGGCAATGTATGCCGTACCGTGTAACGTACTACTTCATTTACTGCAATATATTTTTACTAATATGCTGTTATCAGTGAGGGGAAACAACGACAGATCCAGGACTATAATGTTGGGGGAAGGGCTAATCAGGTAGGCACAGTGCTGGATTACTCAATAAGAAAACTATGCACGTGCTTTGGTTCCCAGCCCAAAACGGATAGTTGTAAAAATTCAAATTAATTGCTACTGATAAAATTAAATGAATTATGTTTGAACCTTTCGATCTGCATGTACAAGTATTTTGATTTTGATTTATGGCAACAATGGTATTTTCCCAACATTTTAGCTTTTAATATTGTTTTTAGTTTTCTTATTTTTTTAGTTTCAACTTTTGTAAAAAAATTAAATGGGGGGGAGACCATAATATTTTCAGTGTTCAGGGCCCTGGGAGACCTTAATCCGGCATTAGGTAGGCTTTAAATGTGTGGGATGAAACCCTTATTGAGGACCCATGGGGTGGTGGGATGGAACCCTTGTTGAGAGCCCATGGGAGTACATCTAAAAGCTCTTGCATTGTCTAAGTTTTCATTGACTAAATTTAACTCTCTAACTTTAAAGAAAACTTACTTTATGGTTCATTTTTAGGGCGTGGATCGGGGAAATGGCGGTTCAGTCCACGCCTCTTAAAAGGGAAAGTCTCGTTTTCCTACGGTGTTTTATAAAATCGTAATCGTTATAATCCTTATACAGGTGATAGCTAGTTTACCCCAAGGCCGAGGTGACACTTTGCATCAAGATGACGTCTTCAAACGTAGGTCCTATGATATTTACTCTACGGGAGTTGTAGGATTGAACAAATGTGAAACAACAACAACAACAGCATACGTATATACATACCTGTCTTTTCATTTGTAAATAACTGATTGGCGTGAAAATTAACACATCGTCAGTATTGCAACTATATCTGGGTGTTTACAAAGATCGTGTCTCTTTTGTTAGAAGAAGTACATCGGATCATACTGTTTATGACATGTATCGAATACGTAGTTAAAATGTGAACCGTTCAGAATTGTTTTTACATTATGTTTTAACCTGAGGAAAAAAGTGAATTTAGAGGAATAAAAATTGCCGTTTTAACTTTGAAACGTATCGAATATCATTGTTTCTGACATTTATTTCTACTTGTTCCCATCATATAAGATGTCATTTCGATCTAGAGACTTTCTATACAATAAAAAAATGAAAAATAAAAAAAAAATTAGTCTCAAAGTTCACATTAAGTTTAAAAGTTTATGTCCATTGAACATTTTTTATCTCGTGTATATCAGCATATTAAAGATTAGGTAGTAGAAACTCTTTACTTTGAAGTGTTGGTGGTTGTGTGTATTTGATGTGGAAGTGGGGCTCACCTTGGCCCATACAATTGGTTTAGGCCCAGATACACGAAATGTTAAGAAAAATGCGATATATCGTTGTTTATAAACCATCAGTTAATGCTCATTACAGTTAGAAATGAAGAAAAAACAATTGCTTTGCTGCATTTTTAGTTCCAAAATTAATAACTGCAGCTTAAGGAGGCTACAGTTTATCATCTCTACGGAACATGTACATTGTATCGAGTACAAAAGTCAACAGAGAACAAAACTTCTCTTACTTCGAGTACGAACTGTACATCCGTCGTAAATTCGTTCTTGTTTGAAACACTATAAAAGAGGCCATACAAGAGACAATGAAAGGTAACACAAAAATATTTTAAAATAAAAACACGATACAAAATTATATTCGATTTATGAATGAAGCAGACCAGTGGCGTCAGTAGGGTGGTGAGGAGGCTGCGGACCACACCTAATAACACCATCAGAAGAGAAGACCCCAAAATGACTGTCTATAAAATGTTTGAATTTTTGTGCACGGAGTTCAAATAAGGGTTACATTATGAGTTACCGTACATGACTGTCTATAAAAGTTTTGAATTTTTGTGCAGTAAGGAGGTCTATGGGGGTGATACCATAAGTTACCGCACTTGGTGACCCCAACCCTATTGAAGCCCCTAAAGCAGATTCCGATAAACCCTTTTCTGGGACGTGTGCTTGTGAGTCATCTCTTTCAAGCAAGAAAGGTACTTGACAAGTTTGGATTATTATTGAATTGCTGATAAAGTGCTTTATTACTGAAATTACGTCAGTGAATTCTCTTAAATTACAGATCTACACAATGCATTAATATGATTATGCAATTATTAAATGTTATATTGTATTCAATTTTTGATATTGTTGTTATATACTAGAAATTGCACTTCTAACCACGAGATGGATTTCAAATCGTCTGCCCATCAACAGATCGTTCATAACAGGATTGAGTCAAAATTCGATCGGTTCTTATCAGAATTGCGTGATGGATGTTGCAAAGTTTTGGATACTGTTCGTCTTAAGGAGGTCGTTACAATGTCGGATATATGCGTGAGTGCCTTGTCATTGGGGTAGATGCATGATTAGGGTACCAGTCTGCATGCATTTGGTTCATTGACAGGCCATAGTACACAATTAATTTTACTATATGTTCTCTACATTTGTTCCTCAGTACTGAACTTTCCACTGTGTGACAATCAATACAAATCATATGTTAATCTAAAATACCTTCAAAGATGACTTTACGGTTTAATTCTTGTCAAGGGTTGACCTGCATTTTTGTGAGAGGCTGAATTGTAAACAAAACACCAGGCAACGGAACACAGATTTCACTTCCGGATCATCACCATGACCTTATTACTCAATGTGTACTGTCGCCGAAATACACACAGACAACCACACCATAAGCTCACATTTTAAAGAATAATCAATTGCCTTTAAATCCTTACCAAGAATGCCAAAATCTAACTCTAGTATCACCACCAAATTTAGACCGGAAAAAGTGATCTAAAAATAGACTGGGACTACATTCGTGGGTACTGAACCGGATTTTATTAATTGTGTACTGATTCCTGAAAGGGTCAATGTTTTTGTCAAACTTTTATATTTGCATTTTATTTTGCATGCCACTACTGTTTCAACTTCATACATACAATCTTTTGAAATTTACTTGCAAGCAAGACATGTGACAGCTGTCAGAAAGTGTGTAGTGCTGGTGTTCTATAGGGTGCAATTTGATTTGTTGTTTGTTTGTTGTTTGTTGTTGGGCTTAACGCCATTTTTCAGCACACGATAGGCTATTCATGGCGGCCAGTATTAATGGTGGAGGAAGAAACCGTAAAATCACCGGAAAGAACCACCGACCCACGAGAAGCTACTGGCAAGCTTTCTCACATATCTACATTAGCCGAATCCTAGACTCGAACACACGCAGACAGAGGTGAGATGGCAGTGATCCGAAACGGACAGCGCTTTAGACCACTCGGCCACTCGGGGCCCCAGGGTGCAATTTGAGGTCCAATTGTTCTTAAGAAACCAAAACTAAATTTGCTATATTTTCCTTATTTATAGGAATTTTTCAATGCAGTAAAAACCTAATTGTAATACTTGATAAGGTCTGTCTGAAAATAGTCATGAAATTAAAAACTATTGATATATTAAATTTTATTGGAAATTTAAATAAATATATAAAGTTTTAAAAAAAATTATTTTACAAAAAATAAATTTTCATACAAGTTATGACATTCAGTTTGACAAATTTAAGGCAGCAATGCTGATTAATGAATGGTCTTTAAAACAAATGGTAGTTTAGGTCTGTACAACTGATAATATTAATCCCAGGGGTACTGAAGCATAATAGCTCTTAGTGATTTTGACAGCAAATTGCAATATGCCTATCCAGATCCAAATAGGTGTACATACTAAAGAAACAATGGCAGGTACTATGTTCCACATTTATTGTTTCAGGTACTTGGACAGTTGTTTGTATAACTAATATCCCACTCAAATTTAAAGTTTTAATGGGACCACTACCATGTTTTATAGCAAATATGCATTCCATTTTAATGCCGATAACTACAAAAGTCAACAATGCAATATGAAAATACAGTTTCACCTTACTGAAAAAAGATGCGAATCTCTCTCATGAAGATCTAAGCCATGTCTTTGTGATGCTGTATATCAGTGTACTGATATGAACTCATCTTGGTCACTTATAGCTGCACACTGCACATGTCCTTATATCTTGCTATCACCATTGGACTACTGGAGAGCTTCCAAATTGGTCCAACTCTAATACTTTGTTCCAGATACCAGACTAGACCTGAAAATATATAACATGTTTCACTTAATTCTAAAAAAGGAAGATGTAGGCAAATGAAGTTAAAATGTGTTAGATATGGTGATTTCAAAATAACATTCAGGTTGCAAATATGGTTAAAAAAGGTAAACTTGATAGAGTGACACTCAAAGATGTGAAGCAATGGGCATGTATTAAAGTGACAAATGCATCCTAAAAATAGATGAAGTTTCTACAAGCATATTTAGCCATTTACAGGTTAAATAACTAATCAGGTAGAGTATGTATCATAAAGTTTAAGGCAATGTTGGAACGGTGAGGTTTGATCATTGGTGCAAACATTGATACATACCAGTATAGTGGAAAGTCAAATGACAATGTACCAAATTAAAATTTATTACTATATGCAATCCTATTCATGAAGGAAAAACAATTTTAGATATTGCAAGTGAATATAGCAAAATGTGACCACACAGATCAACTATAGGTACCAATTGATCCTATATCATCAACTAAATGTGAAATTTTCATCCCGAAAACTTGTAAACAAGGATGGATTTTTGCATATGTGAGACATGTGCAATGTACTTGGTAACATCACATGTGCAAACATGATTCAAATAATCTGTTTGAACATTTTTAGTCTATTTTTAAGAGTCTTGGCTACCAAGTTATTAAGTTCAATGATTCAATGATTCAATGGAATCAGATATCAGCTGATGCTGCAATACCGCCCTCTGTCAAAGTACTAAATTGAAATGTGTTACCATACAGAGGCATATTCATGATGAAAATAACATCTTGGGATATTTTAAGTGCACACAGTCAAAACTGAGCCTTACAGATTCACTATAGGTACTATGTCAGCCTAACAATGTCAACTTTTGATTCCAAACATTACAAAATATATTCATATTTGTTCATGTTAGCTATGTAACCATATTAGGATCAGTTGTTGAAAGTTAAATTCAAATAATCTGTTTGAATATTACTTATGTAATCTTTAAAGTATCAGATAACAAATATTATTAGTCATTAATAATGCATAAAGCAAAATGGATCATGAGAATTCTCACAATATCATCTGGGCCACAATGCCGCTTTACATCAATCAACATCTTAAAGAAACTGAACAATAAAATGGAATGCATTCTGTGTTCAACTTATATCATTTTGCTGTTTTCTTACATGCAATGGTAAATACACCTGGGTAAAGTATAGTTTACCCCCTCTGACCTGTATTTCATTCTCTGACAGCTTATTATGATTTTGTGGAGAACTTAAACAGGTTCTAGTATAGTCTTCATCTCTGTCCTCTCACCAAATACCCTATAACTATGTTTATAAACAATTACTGATAGCTATAAAAGCAGATATGTGTTACTCAGGAAGTCACCCCATCATAAACACATAAATTAACTGTTTGGACCCCAAATAAACAGTTTCAATGACCTAAAGGTACAAAGCAAAGTAGAATTTTGTCTTCATGTATTTTAAATGTGGGTCTCATTTTGACTAATAAAGATATTTTCTCTGATCAAATTTGACAAATATCCATCATTTGAGCTTGTATATGGTGTAGGAGTATATATATGCTGATATATTTTCATATCATTCCAAATAAATATTATAAATGTGTATACTTGGTGAAAAAAAATTATTTTTTAATTGTTTTTTAAATTTCATTTAAATTTTTAAAATAAAAATTATTTTTTTTATTTTTAATTTCACTTTTATATTTTTAAAGTCAATATACATAACCTATTAAAATTTCATGTGTATGTCATTAATAACAAAAATTTTATATCAGTTTCAAGTTTTTACTGACAGGCCATAGTACACAATTAATTTCACTATATATTCTCTACATTTGTTTCTCAGTACTGAACTTTCCACTGTGTGACAATCAATACAAATCATATGTTAATCTAAACAACCTTCAAAGATGACTTTACGGTTTAGTTCTTGTCAAGGGTTGACCTGCATTTTTTTGAGAGGCTGAATTGTAAACAAAACACCAGGCAACGGAACACAGATTTCACTTCCGGATCATCACCATGACCTTATTACTCAATGTGCACTGTCGCCGAAATACACACAGACAACCACACCATAAGCTCACATTTTAAAGAATAATCAATTGCCTTTAAATCCTCACCAAGAATGCCAAAATCTAACTCTAGTATCACCACCAAATTTAGACCGGAAAAAGTGATCTAAAAATAGACTGGGACTACATTCGTGGGTACTGAACCGGATTTTATTAATTGTGTACTGATTCCATTGGGGTAGATGTATGATTAGGGTACCGGTCTAGATGCATTTGGTTCATTGGTGTTCCACAACTTTTGGCAACGGTTAGGAGACATAAACATATCCACTGATACTGGATCATACACAGTTAACTGGACGACCTCACCTTTTGCGTCCAAACACAATGTAGGTAAAGCGATCTCGATTGTCCGAATACGCCGAGTTATTTTGGACGCTGCCAGTTTTGCCCCTAGTCAAACATTGTTATTTTCCCTCTAGTCACCGATTTCATGCTCGGCTAGTATCTGTTAGGCAATGTAAACCCGAGTCTGTTTTTGATCACCAGTCTAAACACGTGGGATGCTTCTTTTACAATTCTTTATAAGCTTAACATTATTCTTAAGTAGAATGTCTTCATCATTTGTCTTCCTCCCCATCACAACAATCACTTCTCTCTCTCTCTCTCTCTCTCTCTCTCTCTCTCTCTCTCTCTCTCTCTCTCTCTCTCTCTCTCTCTCTCTCTCTCACCAATCGCAATGTGTTTTAAGAATGTGGGGTATCTTCTATGGATAATGATTTTTGACTATCTAAACACAAAACATTCAATAATAACTGTATAGTACGAAATGGAATTATATTTGCACACTTGATCCAAGTCAAATCGTCATATCAGTCAGAAAGTATCCTAAAAGTATAATTTTAAAGTAGCCTTTTTACACGCTAGCAGAATTATTCGTCTTCGAGACAGTTTTTATATTATTAGTTTCCAAGGATGATAATATTAGATTATTATTATTATTATTATTATTATTATTATTATTATTATTATTATTATTATTATTATTATTATTATTATTATTATTATTATTATACAACATTGATTTTTATTATTATTATTATTATTATTATTATTATTATTATTATTATTATTATTATTATTATTATTATTATTATTATTATTATTATAAAAAAACATTGATAATATCATTAATTGCAGGGTGGAAGAATTATTTCCTGCGTAATGACTAAGGGGCAAAGATTAACTGAAATTTTGATCCATTATTATCAGAATACATGGTTTTGGATTACTGTTCAATATGCTGATTTCATTGTTCCTGATAAGACCAACTAACTTTAAAATGCTGTTTGATTGGCTCGACAGACCGAACTAAATTTACAGTGCTGTTTGATTGGCTCCCACAAACTGAACTAAATTTAGAAAGACCGAACTTATCTACTATGCTGTTTGATTGGTCTTGACAAACCAAACTGAAATTACAATGCTGTGTGATTGATCGGGACAAACCGAACGGTACTTAACGCCGTCATACTTTGACACATTTGAAAATAAAAAATCCGGATGCGTTTTTATTTAGATAGAAAAAAATCTAGTTATTAAAATGAAACAGAATGAAATTAATTAAGCTAAAATTAGATTATACTAAAGAAAACTACAACAAACATATTTTGTACAGTTATAAAAGTTTCCGATCTGTTTTCATGTTTGTTTGATTGCAACATGAATTCAATAATCTCGGGGTAATATAAATAAAATGTTTAAAATAAACTCTCGTTGTCTTCCCGCTAGAAAGCTACCCGTCCAGCCATTCATCCGTCCGTCCAGCCATCCAGACATTTTGGATGAAGATATATAACATTATGAAAAGATGTGAATACAATTTCTTTTAACGTACGTAAAAATGGAAAAATGGAAAAGGTAGTCCGATGAATCCAAATTTAAAATCAAAAGCAGTTGGGAGACGGGTAAATGCTAAAGCTACGTTAAAACTCTAAATCATACGTACATAATTATATTTGATAATTTTCTTTTGGACTGCACAGGAGGCAGTATGAGTTTCACGTGTGTTGATTTATATTTTTAACGTGCTTAAACAATTTCCTTATCATGTCTTCACGATATCTTCAGTGTGGCAGTTTATAGTGATGTCTAGCACTTGGGCATCATGCCACAAATATGTAGCATGATATCGCACCTAGTCACATTATCCTGACACCAGGCCGACCAGTCCTAGCACTAATCTCTCAATGCCGAGCGCCAAGAGAGGTAGATGTTAGTATCATTTTTGTAAGTCTTTTGTATGACTCGGCCGGGGATCGACCCCACGTTCTCCCGTATCCGAGGCTGACTCTCTAACCACTAGGCCTCCCGAGCGGTCGAGTGCCATGGAAGTAGCATTCATTTTTTCAAGTCGAATTACACTTTGCGCGATATACACATCAAATTCCAAACATTAGGACAAGTATAATCTATCGTATAAATATTTATTTCAGTATTTCTATTTTGCATAACCTCAAATCTACATGGCCTCTGTTATCGATCGTTTTCCGCAGTCACCTGATTTAAAATAGAAATTAAATGCATTTTTGTATAAAGCAGTCACCTGATTTAAGGTAGAAATTAAATACATTTTGGTATAAATCAAAGAACAAGAAATAGACACATAATATATATTTACCGTCATTTTTTTACATATTCGTCAATCGCAAAAAATGTAAGAATCACGATGCCATTGCATTCTGGTATAAACAATGCTGAGTGCTTTACTGAAATATAGTTTTGATTTAATGAGCATACAATGAAATTACGGACAATAAATGATATGGCGTACCTAAAAGTCAAGCGAGTCAATGCAGTTTGGCTGTCACATGTCAACGAACATATTTCGTTGATTGTCAATCCTTTGCGACTTAAAAGCATTGAATAACGATTGTTAATTTTAGTACGATAACACATTTTGATCGGAATTTTCAGTTTCAAGTTTATGCACCCTCTAATTGCAACCAGCTATTAGGAATAACTGTATATCTCGTTCTCCCATACTGAACAAGACTAATAGGGCCCATCTAAAATAGGTGGCGCTCTACAGTTTCATTTTTAGCATAGTGTTAGGATTTTACAGAAAAAGAATTTCCCCGGGCATCATCACTAGTTATATTGCTTATTTAAAAATGATTGATGGGTGTAATATGGATTAAAGAGTATACAGCTTGGCCTTACTCCAGATGTGCATTTTTCAGAAAAGTGCTAGCTCTGCTTGCTCATTTTCACTTTTTGCACTTCAGAGGTCAATTGTTATAAAAGAGCCGATAACTTTTTAACATTTTATGTATTTGGAAATTCATTCATTACACTTTTAGAAGCTGGTACTGTCTAGTTTGGCAAAATCCATTTTCCCTATTTTAATAGCTGCCAAGAATAGTGCACTTAGACAAATTCAGGTTGATTTTTGGAGCACAAGGGAGCAATCATTTTAGTTAGCAGTGTGCTATGATCATTTAAAATTTCTAAAAATACAATATTTAAAGAAATTTCAGCCACTTTACATGAAAGTAGTATATAGGTATGCCAACATTCCCTCCACTGTGTATGTTTAAAATGCAAACAACTTCACCTTACATACATCACTCTCTCAAAAGTATATAATAACAGGTGAGTGCCACCATAGTCTGTAGAAATCATCATAAATTGTTTTGCCTGGTATCCTGCATAGTTTGTTAGTAGTTAAGAATGCAGTGAACCAGACTGCAGATACAGCGGTACATACCAGATGTATTTGAGCATCGTCCCGGTTTTCTCCGTACAGGCAATATAAAAGAATACAAGAAATAATTTCGGCCTTGTTTCATTCTAACAATCTTTCAGCCTCGGTCTCAAAAGGATGCAATAAAATTAAAGTGATATACAAACAAACTATTCGTGATCCTTTCGGAATTTTACAGTTTAGAAATTAGATAAGAACATGGGGGATTTAAATTTGAGCGAAATCCAAAACGCCTTGTATCAAAAGATATGGTTGCTAAAGTATGAAGATGGTTTAGGGTGTGCCACAAAATATAGAGGCTTGAACGGCAGAGACAAATGAAACATTTTTGTACAATATGTTACAGCTCCAGAAGTCAATCTTGCATGCGCCTTTTAAACTGTTCATTAGATTTCCCTCAAGCCGATTAAAACAAAGATCTAATTATAATAATTAGATCTGACAGCCACCAAGAAAGAAGCAGATTCTATGAACGTTCGCAACTTTCTGTTCGTCAGATTTTAGCAAACTGTCAAAAGAAGAATAACATTTTGCGTTAGGGAGAGTTATCATTAAACATAATGTTCCAAACGATGTTGTTGACTTTTATGAATGTGAAAGATGTAAATTGATTTGAGAAGCTAAAGATCATTGGAACATGACCTGGTACTGGTGTCCATCATTTCTCTTGATTTTAATTCTCGGAATGATTGTGATTTTGAAGTTTAGTTTTCCAGTTTGTAAAAGTGATCTTTTATTTTGGAGATAGATTAATATGTGTACGATAACTTTCAAATTCAATATGTGCTATTTATGATGCACATTATATACTTTGAAATGTTGGAAATAAATATGGTTGAAGTTAATATGAAACAATCGTGTACATTGATTGAAAGCCAATACTTCACCAAATAAAACTGTAGGAGAGCGGTTCTGGAGAGAAAATAAACCAGCATATTTCCCAATTCACTTGATATAATATGACGTTATGATACCAGCGCGTGGCATAGATGTAATGACCGTTGCCAAGAATGCATAACAAAGTCAAGTGTAAATGTTGTAAATGTGTGCTACCTATCTTGTACTGGAAAACTGGCTTTAAACCCTACAAGTCTCTGTAGGTAAATGGAATTTGAAAATTTAGCACATGATGTAATAAAATCACGTGGTATGTCCCATAAACAAAGTCATTTACTCCAATTGTCTAGGCACTAACTAACCTACACATGTCGCTGTGCTGTAGAGTACCAAATATAAATACTAAAATCAAGTGAACACATTAAGAGAATGACGTAACATTCGTGTGAATTGTGAATTAAAATTCTCCTCCTTGAGCGTTAACAAATAAGGGATAATTTAAACACTGCGTATTCCGATACCAATAAATACAAAACTCAGGTGCTCACCGTCACGGATCATTGACATCTCACCCGTGTCTGCGTGGCTTCAAGTCTCGGGCTCGGCCAATGAGGGTACGTGAGAAAGCTTGCTGGTTCTTCGCATTCTCAGTGACTTAAAGCTTGCCCGTGGATACCTCTACATAAATTGCTTCATTGATAAAGATCATTAATGAGGCAGAAATTTAAAAAATGATAACACAAATAGGGTATGTTTAATACAAAATTATTTGTGACTTTACTAAGAACAGTTACGACGCAAGCTTTATTGGACTGCTTTAAGTAGTGTATGAGTCAACGTGTTTCCATGACTGTTTCAAACAGCAATATCTTCTCATTGATTGCAACATCTTTCTCTTCTTTAAACCGCATTTGAGAACATCTCCCATCTTTGAAAGATCATCAAATCGGTAGATAAAGTTTAAGTTCAACAATCAGTATTACGAAACTTGGTGTCTTATTAAACGGTACAGACAAACTCTACAGCAAGAAAGCCATGGCAGAGACAGAGATAATGTGTAAATGTTGCTCGAAGATATTGAAACTGTTACGAGTCCATGCACTTAAAATAAGTAACAGGAAAATGTTAAGACGACAAGCTTTGTAGAATTTAAGGAATAATTTAGTTCCCTAAACTACAAAGGGGAAAATGAGAAAAAAAGGAGAAAGAGTTGCGTGCTGTAACAGGGTTGGTGTTTGTGCCCTGTTAATTGATTTGTCGATTATTATCTAGGGAATGACCTCCCTCGATGTTCTTTCCCAGTGTGACTAGTTAGAATATATTGACAGAAAACTAAATGAGACTATTGAGAAAAATAAAAAGCAAATACGAGCCACCGCAAACAAAAAATATTTTTTTTAAAAAATTAATATATAAACCAAAAATTGCAATTTCAGTCCAACAGATTTACATTAATAGGAATTTAATAGTAGTGTTAAATTTACGGATTCCATCATCATAGTAACTGGTAAATAGATTACAGTGTCTACGCAGCGTTGCATCACCTGGCGTTGTTATATATTAGACTTGGTATATTCCACGTCTAGCGTGTATGCTTGGTTCTCTCTGTCCCTTTCTATGCTCTGTTTGCGGGCTTCCCTCTTGGACTCGCCTCATTGGGTATTCGGGAATGGATATAGAAAGATGTTCCTTTAAATAACAAGATTACAGCTAAAGCGGTACGTGTTTTCACCACCTATTCTATTATGTATAAAATCTCTCACTATAATTATAGGATTACCATAAATAGCTATCCATACTGCATACATTTGACCTAGTGTGCCCTTCATGATTAACGGTCCTTGCAAATGACCCCTGTAATATACATCCATAAATACATCAAAACCTGGCCTAATTAGATTTCGCTTCACAGCAGAAATTGCCACGTGGGCGTTGTGTATAAACACAACTGCTATATACATCAGCATACATTACAATAGATATCCTTACAGCTATTTAGCCAATTCCACTTTATAAGATAAATGTTAGATTATTATTGTATAAGATTCACTTAATCCTAACTTACAGTAACTAATAACATACAAGATCATTTAGTCATTGCATACTACTGCTACTACTACTACTTCTAATAATAACAATTGTTACATATCGGCTCGTTCAAAAGTAATAAAAAAAGAGTGAAGACAAGCTTTGTAAATTTTAACAAAAATAATTTATTTTCCTAGAAAACATGAAATATGTAAATATGTTAAACACGACTTCAGGTTTACAGGAATGATCTAAATTGTTTTGTTCTAAAGATAAACAAGGAATTTTCCCAGGATTTGTTAACGTAATGGTGAAAATGACGGTTAATTCGCCGGATTGGATGTATGCGATTGTCGTCTGAGAGTGGTGCGTATGTACACTACTGTTGTATGAATGGATATGAGTAGCATTTCAGTCTTCGTATGATTAAGATGCAATAAAAGACACTTGCGAAAATTCGAATCGAGCGCAGGGTTGTTATCACGCTTGCATTCCTTGTGTTATTTTATAACACCGTTAAGGTGATTTCATGTTGTCAGAAATTTCGTCGTGCTTTATGGATAAAACTGCAAACTCCTCTGGAGGTACAAAAAAGATGAATGATCCCAGGCAATTTAGACAAGTGAAATCTTTCATTACCGTACTACCTAGGGACGTTGTGTGATTATATACTTCCCTCTAAAGTTTCTTATATCCATCATGGGGACTATGATTAAATTTGATGTAGATAGAACAGTTTCACCCGTTTTCAAATCACGTTTTACTTTTCAACCCAGAATTCCGGAAAATGTTGAAAGAAAAGTTCCTGTTTTCCATCATCTGTCGCCAACATCAGATGAAAACGAAGATTTCGGATCGACAACATCAATCAAGACGAAACAACTGAACAAAACTATGACTGAGTGAGTATCTATCTATCTATCTATCTATCTATCTATCTATCTATCTATCTATCTATCTATCTATCTATCTATCTATCTATCTATCTATCTATCTATCTGCAGCCCTGGAGTGATGTTTATGCATGGTTGTTTAAAGGCACATCTACACAACAATGACATTTTAGTGCCAATCAAAAGTAACTTATACAAATTTACAAATAAAGAAATGGGCAAAAACTTAATGAAGATATATGCAAACATGAAATATTTTAAGACTGAACATCGATATGTTAAAAGTTTATAAATGCACAGAGCCGCTGTGGTATAGCATCAAATATCTGCCAAGGCCATTCGGTGTCGCTGTGGTATAGCATCAAATATCTACACAGGCCATACGTAGTCGCTGTGTTTTAGCATCATATATCTGCCCAGACCATTCGGAGTCGCTGTGGTTTAGCATCAAATATCTGCCAAGGCAATTCGAAGTCGCTGTGGTACAGCATCAAATATCTGCCCAGACCATTCGGAGTCTCTGTTGTATAGCATCAAATATTTGCACAGGCCGTTCGAAGTCGCTATGGTGTGGCATCAAATATCTGTCCATGCCATTTGGAAGCTGTGGTATAGCATCAAAATCTGCCCAGGCCATTCGGATTCGCTGTGGTATAGCATCAAAATCTGCCCAGGCCATTCGGATTCGCTGTGGTATAGCATCAAATATCTGCCAAGGCCATTCGGATTTGGGTACATTTATATGTCACAGGAAAGTCATTTAGCTCCCATTTCTTTGGAATGATGTAGCAAAAATACAGTGCCCGTAAAACCAAGAAAACACTCTAGATCTGGAAGGAGAATTCACTTTAGAAATGTTAGAATCACATAGCTACATCACATTATGAGACTAATATTTAATTGATATTCTTTAGTTTTTATATTGTTATTGTTGCGGTTGTCACAAGATTAAGGCCATTGTTCACACATGATATGATATAACTGGAGGCCAGGCTAAAGAAGGAACACAAGGAAAATCCAGCACTTTGCCAACTCGTGAATTAGAGTATATCCTTGCCAGTATGACGGATGCAGTGGTACTGATACGAAATGTGCGACCCGAAATATCGTTTTTTAGTCATCCCAAACTTCAAATCTTCAAAAATTCCTTATGAAATGAGGACAAAAGTATCACAAGAGCTACATTTTTCTTGCAGCAACGCTGTTGTGTGAGAACCGAGGTTTGTTGTTATTGATTTTAACGCTTGGTAAATACAACAACTAAGAAAGGCCGATTTTGACACGTACCCGCCTCATCGGATGCATAACGTGTCTGTTTCTTCTAGCATTCTAAATATTTCATCTAACAGAGTAGAGTTTATGCACATTTGCATGACACGTTTGCTATGCAGGATGTGCAGGCAGCTTGATAATGAAAATATGTGGGTCGTTATGGCAGAAATGATCGATCGTCGGACTCGTAATTCAAGAGTTGCGGGTTCTATACCCGCCAATGCCATCACATAATGCTTGTCTTAGAGTGTTTTTGTGAAAATGACACAGCTCATATTTCCTCTGCGTCATGCATCTAATAATGTATCAAACGTGCCGTTAGAATATTAATTATAAAATATTAATGTTAAAGACTAACAAACTTATTTTCTCACAATCTGACCGCTCCGGTAGCCTAGTGGTTAATGCGTCCGCCTCGAATGCGGAGGTTGTGGGTTCGATCCCCGGTCGAGTCATACCAAAGACCCACCATAAACTGTCACATCGTAGCGATGACTGAATATTTTTTACGGCTACGTTAAAAATCATAATCACATCACTTCCCACACTCTGTTCTGCGAAGTTCTGTCTTAAACATCTTGCATATATTCAATATACCTCATATATATCTCATTCTTTTGCAATATGTATCATGTTTAGATCATAAATTATTTTATGACTTTGCGATTATTTTGTTTGTGAGTTTGAGAAACACACGGAGATGGACGAAATACTCCCACAACGAAATCAGTGACAGAAGCCAGTAATAGATGACTTATGACCCAAAATGCTTGACGAGGAAAGTGGGTTTTTTTTTGTTTTTTTATTTTTTGGGGGTGGGGGAAGGTTGTCAGGGAAGGGCGTGTCTTTTATTGGCTTGACCAATGTAATATAAACAATATTTCTACCATCACATGATCCGCGTTATATTTTTTTCTGAATTTAAAAAGAAGACACTCAGTACACGTAAACGCGAATTACTTGTATTCACTGTTTGAAGAAATGGGATAGGAAAATTACATCACGGAAAAGGTCCATAAAACTTGTAAACAATTGAAGTAATAAGACACCATAGTAATAATATTATATTACATTGTCATTAAAGCAATCGAGTTTTGTATATGGAAAAGCTAATGGCAAAAATATACAAAGCTATACGAAACCTTAATCAAAGACCTATTCTGCATATTAAAATAGCAATACCAAGTGAAATTGTAAGATATTTAGCTGGAGCCACATAACAAATGACACAATCTTGATCCAAGAAGAGAAATCTGAGTAACAGGTGAGAAGGTTATGAAAACACGTTACATGTTTGAAAGGGTCAATGGGTCATTAAAGGTTTGCCATAGCGTTCGTATCATATATACTCACGTGAAACAATTCAAGACACAAAGAAGCAAATCAAATTTCAAAGATACTTTTACTAATCACAAAAGAAAATTAACTTAGATCTCCTCAGTATCATATATAACAATTCAACGACTTAAAAAATAGTACAGAATTACATTTATTAATTACAAGGAAAATATTAGATTTTATGGGCATACGGTTCAATATTCCCAAAAGACAAAGGTTGTTTCAAAGTTGAAATGTAAAGAACATTCTTCTTGATTTTAGCACGAGTCATTTTCTTTCAGGAATATATCGACATTTTTATTTCTATGCAGTACCTATCCTGTAATATTCCGCAAAAAAGTGCTCATTTTATTCTTCTGGTTTCAGCTTTGATCCATATCAGATATTCGAGGTAAGAAACTTCTCTTAGCTGCTGAAGACATGAATTGTATGTAAACTATTTTGCTTCTCTAATGCTCAAAATAAAATGTCTATCACCAATTGCAGAGCAATGTTTAAACAAACGTGTATACACACATCTATAATAATAATAATAATAATAATAATAATAATAATAATAATAATAATAATAATAATAATAATAATAATAATAATAATAATAATAATAAATAAATAAATAAATAAATAAATAAATAAATAATGTGTCCACCGTATACAATGGCCCCTGATGGCCGAGTAGTCAAAATTGCGAGCCATTACAGACAACTTACATCTCACCTCTGTCCAAATAGGTTTGAGTCTCAGCTCGGTAAACTCGGGTAAGTTATCAGCTTGCCAGTGACTGCATATAGGTCAATAATTATTACCAATGTCGTCCCCCTTTTTTTCTGGACCAAATCTACTGGGTGCAATGTAAAGCCTCTTAGCAGCTGAAAATAATAAATTTTGTGTAGCCTACAAGCTCAAGGTGGTCATATGTCTATAAAATAACATTTGCCATGAACTGTTTGTCACAATTCTGCCCCATTCAGTTGCCATAAGTTGTCAGAGCGACAGCTTCGGATGCGGGATGTAGCGGGTTTAAAGCATGTCGAAGCATGACACATTAATTAATTAATTAATTAATTAATTAATTAATTAATTAATTAATTAATTAATTAATTAATCAATCAATTAATTAATTAATTAATTAATTAATTAATTAATTAATTAATTAATTAATTAATTAATGCCAAGTCCTACCAAAGGATTATAAAAATGGCACTAACTGCCTTGCTTGGCGCTCAGTATTAGGTGGTCGGTGTTACGACTGGTTGGTCTTGTGTCAGGATACAAAGATTAGGTTGGACATGATGACACATGTGTCGACATGATTCCCCAGTGCTAGTCATTACCATAAGCTGCCACACTGCATATATCGTAGCAATATGATTGAAACATTGTTAAAAATATGTAAAAAAAAATTCAAACACACACGTGTAGAGTCATAATTATACTTTTGTTTCTTGCAGTAATATATAATCTTGTTATTGATCATTTATTTATAAATTCCATGTACTTGAATTGATATTAACTTAACTGATTATTTGTTGCATTTTAAGAGTGGAATTCTCTCATTTACATTTTCGTCTTTAAATTTACCTGTTCTGTGTTTAATATAGGCTGTTCTTTTCATCTTGTAGGTTGAACACAAAGGATGCATGATTCTTACTGTCAAAGTTTTATGTGGACGCAAGATAACGAAAGGTTGGAGTGATTATGGTACGTTAAGAAGACATTCACTAAATATTCCCTTAACTTTTATCTTTTAATAGCTACATGGTCTTCTTTGCTGTGATTAGAACCAAAGCCTTGCATAATTTGACTAGAAATACGTTTTACTTTGCTCTCTTGACGTCTTTTCTATCAACTTTAATATTATCTCATGCTAGTAAATTTCGCTGCTATAATTTCATGCTTGCGATACCCCGGCGATCTCCTCGAAAACAAATAGCACGCCATATATGCAGTATATATTAAGTAACTTGTAAGTTGAATGACATAGGCCTGTATTTATTTTAAAGTGTATTCTTTAAGTGCATCAAAATTTAAACTATCTTTGTAATTAGGGAACGCGAATATCGTTTCTTGTATTCAATGACACTATTCAGTTTTCATTTTGAACGTAGTCGAATGGTATGCTTGTAGATTTAATTCATCTGACTGAGACCATGTTCATAAAGAACGCTGTCGTCATCAAATTTTGAGTAACCTCAAGCGTTGATATAAAGCAATAATTAAACCATGTTGATTTTGCAGTGGACACCCCAGATCCTTACATTGCATTGACAATCAGATCTGCTCCAGACGGACGGAAAAGGACTAAGACAATCGACAATGAGGTTAACCCTGTTTGGAACGAGACCTTCACATTCTTACTGGATGAAAACGTTGAAAATATAATGGGTATGTTTACAATGTGCTCTTCTGCATCCAATTAGGTATAAATAGACCACATGTTAACTCATATGTCTACCTGTGTGTTTGTTTTGTTATGTAGGAAGGATATTACTAACACGCCCGTATGGTTATGTTGGTATGTAAGAAGGAAATTACTAGCATATTCGTGTGTTCGTGTCGTTATCTAGGAAGAATATTACCAACACGCCTGTATGGTCATGTTGGTATGTTGGAAGGAAATTACTCACATGACTGTGTGTTCGTGTTATTATGTAGGATGGAAATTGCTAGCATGCCCTTGTGTTTGTATTAGTAATAGGAAGGAAATTACTAAAATGCCTATGTATTTGTATTGGTTTGTTTGAAGCAAACAACACGTTTGAAATTATCACGAGTTAATTATTTTATTACACGTTATTATTGTTATTTCTACTTTAACTGAAATACGTATGAATCTTTTATCTAAGAGGAATATTTGGTTTATGTAATCTACATTGCTAAGTGTTTCATTTCACATGCATTCGTTTATATATATATATATATATATATATATATATATATATATATATATATATATATATATATATATATATATATATATATATATATATATATAAACTCCACCATTATATTGCTTTCTCTTGGTAATAAAGTAATGTATTGGTAAATAGTAATGCCGCCTTATATTTATATACGTTATGTATATAATTTCACTCATAATGAAATCTGGTCAATAACTATATCAGCATTATAATAAGAATGGTGTTATAACGAAGGGTCTTGTATATATAAAACACTGATTATTGATATAGTATATATATAGCTTAGTCTATAGATGAAATTACGTTTGTACAGCTACTTATGGAAAGAATGACGTAAAATGTTAATACTGTAGTGCATTAATTATTTATTTGCCTGTCCATGTCCTATGGTCTCTGTCCTGTATCTTATTAGACGAAGCTTTCATTGTTACATAATTTTTGCGAATCAGACTGTGATATGCGTAGTGTCTTCTGTCTTGCGTTATAGTCGTTATTTGTAACAAATAATTTTGATGATTTAGTGTTCTCTTTACTCCTTGTATTATGTAAGTTATACAGAGAAACATATCCATAGATACTTATGTAATATAATAGATATATGTTGTAAATTATTCAGAGGTGAAGCTGATGGAAGCCAACTATGGATGGGATGAGACATTAGGATTAACCAAAATAGATATAAATACACTGGAAAAATATATCTGGGTGAAGAAAACACTTGTCTTTAATAACGTAAGTAAGAACCTTATTACGTCAAGCCTGCTATGTATAATACCATCTCCCGATATGTTTATTCCTACCGGAAGAAATCATATATTATTTCTTATCAGACTTGTCTACCCATTTTACTTTCTGATTCACTAGACTTAAAGCCCTAAGGTAACTGACTGTTTTGATGTAAGGTTTAGAAAAACCTAGTAATTTCGCTCTCGTTGTTTTTCTTACTCGATATTTGTAAACATGGATAAACTTTTTACTAAACCGAGTTGTTGCTGTCTATGAGGCTCTTGCCTTCATGGTACAGATGTAGAACGGAGGTATCTTAACTCCAAGTTAATGTAGTTGTAAGTTCAGGTCATAGTGAATTTATTAACCCTTTTTTTTAGGAAGCAAGAGGTACAAGTGATTTACCTTTACGTGTCCGTCTCTCAGTGCATAAGTGCCTCTCCGTACATTCAAAATTATCGCAGGTGCTATGTTAATAGCGTGGTATTTGAATTTATCCTGCTATGTAGCAGTTTAGACAGAACTAACCGAATTTTATCGAACATATCTTAGTGAATGGAAATAATATTCCGTTAACAGAAATACTCTACAATTGTTTTCTTCATGAAAAGATTTATCCCCAGTGTGTTGCTTTAATTTTATATTTATTTAAATTCATGATATTGAAAGAAAATAAATAGAAACATATGTAGTTGTGTCAATGGAAACATGTATAGCTGTGTCATTGGAAACATGCATACCTGTGTCATTGAAACATATATATCTGTGTCATTGGAAACATGTATTGCTGTGTCAATGGAAAAATGTACAGCTGTGTCATTGGAAACATGTATAGCTTTGTCATTGGAAAAATGTATAGCTGTGTCGATGGAAACATGTATAGGTGTGGCATTGGAAACATGTATAGCTGTGTCAATAGAAACAGGCATAGCTGTGTCATTGGAAACGTGCATACCTGTGATTGGAAACATGTATAGCTGTGTCAATGGAAACATGCATAGCCGTGTCTCCGAAAATAGAAGCATGTATTGCTGTGTCATTGGAAACATGTATAGATGTGTCATTGGAAACATGTATAGCTGTGTCAATGGAAACAGGCATAGCTGTGTCAAAGGAAACATGCATAGATGTGTCATTGGAAACGTGCATATCTGTGATTGGAAACATGTATAGCTATGTCATTGGAAAAATGCATACCGGTGTCATTGGAAACAATTATAGCTGTGTCAATGGAAACATGTATAGCTGTGTCAATGGAAACATAGCTGTGTCGATGGAAACATATATAGCTGTGTCATTGAAAACATGTATAGCTGTGTCATTGTAAAAATGCATACATGTGTCATTGGAATCATGTAAAGGTGTGTCAATAGAAACATGTATAGATGTGTCAATGGAAACATTTATAGCTTTGTCGATGGAAACATGCAAAACTGTGTCATTAGAAACATATATAACTGTGTCAATGGAAAAATGTATAGCTGTGTCATTGGACACATGCATAGCTGTGTCAATGGAGACATGTAGAGTTGTCATTGGATACATGTATAGCCGTGGAATTGAAAATAGAATTATATATTGCTGTGTCATTGGAAACATGTATAGATGTGTCAATGGAAAAAAAAGTATAGCTGTGTCATTGGAAACGAAGATTCTTTTTTTCTTCAAAAGTTAGTGTAACATTCAAGAAGGATACAGTAGGAAAGTAATTTAGTTAATTTAAGTTAAGCTTTTGTTGCACATCAACAAGAATCACAGACTAGTGTACATCAAACTTTGTTTTATATAGCAATCATTCAAACTTTGTTGAAGACTTCAAGATCGGTTAATTGTTTTTCTTTCGATTGATCGATCTATTGAGTGTGAGAGCTAGCGAGAGAGACAGAATATCTTTTACAATGTATCGAGTGTAAGACATCTGCTTGATTAAGTAGCCTACACCTAGAAGCTATATATGTGGGCTATTTCAAAATTCATCGTGTTTATTCATTTTCAGGTATCAGAAATTGATCTAGAAATGAAAACAGAATACGAGTAAGTATGAACGTTTTATGTGTTTATACACCTTACTGTCTAGTTTATATTAAAGGTGAAATTGTATTAAGGGTTGAATTTAAAAAAAAAACAAACTACTAAGCCTATATTTGGGTGGGTTTGTTGATAAAATAAACTAAGCATTCATTTGGGTGGGTGTTCCAAAAGATTCCACCTCCCAACTAAACCTTTTGGGTGTATAATCAAAATGAGTTTCAAAAGCAATTAACGTACATGTTGGTTGAGTTTTTCTTCCAAATAAGGTTAAACTACAACTAAAAATGCATTTGTTTCGGTTGTTGTTCAAACGTGTTTAAACAGCAATTAAACATATATTAGGGTATTTCCCCTTCCCCCAATATTTTAAACAACAAGAAGGCATTTATTTGGGTGGATGTTTAAATTAGTTTAAACAACAACTGGCCATAATTTGTATGGGTGTTCCAAGTGATTTCAAAATAGCTAGACATATCTTTGGGTGGGGTGTTTTCCAGAAGATTATATAAACCACTGAACATACATTTTGGTGGGATTTTATCCAAATAAGTTTTAAAAAACCCAACTAAACATACATTTGGGTGTCAAGTTTATACAATACATACATTTAAACATACATTTGGCTGAGGGTGTCAAGTTTAAACAAGAACTGAACATAAATTTGGTTGTCAAGTTTAAACAACTAAACATACATTTAAGTGTCAAGTTTAAACAACAACTAAAATACATTTGGGTATGAAGTTTAAACAACTAAATTTACATTTGGGTGTGTTGTTTTTAACAATAACTATTTGTACATCTGATTGTTTTTATTCAGTAAATTGTAGACAAGAACTAAGTATTCACTTGGCTGGGTTATTTTCCAAGTTGGAAAAGACAGTATCTGGATACTTAGATAATATTTTTGCATGTTGAACACCAGATGTATAATGATGGTTAACATAAATTATATAATTTATTTCAAGGCGTTTCACGTATGTGTTTATTTAAAATGCAATACACTTTTCTTTTGATATATCGACAAAAAGTAGCACTAGTTTATGTGTCTATTGCACCAAACCGTAGTATCTGTGCTGTAAAACTGTATGTAGTCATGTTACTGTTGTGGGTGGGTGGCAACTACTTTAGGGAATTAGCTAGTAGAGAAAACAAAACAAATGTCTAGGATACATATTTCTTTAGTAGTTATCTTTCACTGTCTCCAAATTTCTACCTCTCTTTAAATTCCCATCCCCATAAGGTGTTTATATAGTTATGTCTGCACTTGGTGGCTCTACGACTTCAAGTCCATATATATTATGATTATATACCAGACAGAACAGACAGCGCTATCCCTGGATTCTGTAATATAATCTTGATAATAGTGGGTAGAAATAGTAGTTGAATACAAACAATACTGGGTTCTAAACTCCGTAGAGTACTAATTTAATTTAACTAACCTTTATGATAGTATTGTTTGTATTAAACTATATATATATATATATATATATATATATATATATATATATATATATATATATATATATATATATATATATATATATATATATATATATATATATATATATATATATATATATATATACATATTGTGTGTGTGTGTGTGTGTGTGATATATATGATAGTCATGTATAAACTCTCGTGTTTTGTGACTTTAAGCCCATATAAGGGTTAGTGGCCTCTCCCCCTTCCGGGGCCGGGCTCACCCGTGTCTCAGTGCTAGACACTTTTGCCCCGGCGCGTGGGCCTATTAACCGCCCTGGTGGCTCACCGTCTTGGCCGGATGTTACCTTTCGATAACATTGCTATCCAGGGAGGCGCATAACCCTAGGGCTGGGCTTTTGGTCGTGGTGCTGATCTTTATTTGCTGACCTAAGACCCTTTGGTTGGCTGCGTATTGTAACAGAACGTAACGGCCTTCCGCCTCAACTCCCGCCTACTAAAGTCCCCAATGTCTAAGATCACCTAACTTTATCTCAGGTGGATTATTGTCAAATTTAACCAGTTTTTCCTACGGGTGTCCCTATACCAATGATGTGTTAGCAACCTATTTAATTATCCAAATGTTCCTGAGTTGTGAATTTTGAATATATGTTGATGAGGTTAAATTGTGCGTACTTTGCGTACTTATATGGTTCTAAAAAAAATTAACTCAATCTCTAGGTGTTTGTCACCTAATTTTGACATTTATCACCGCTTTGAAAATGTTTGGTTTTTAATTTTGACTGCCTTTCCGAAGGATCTCGTTTTAATGTTGGGTCTTCCAGGCCAAAGTGAAGACATAGGTTGTAGACTTATTTTCGAACAGTTAGCCGCGCGGCCCGGACTGTCCATCGCTAATTGTTTGTCCGTTCCGTTCACTTTTGTGATTGTAGCCTTTACCAGGTTACTTTTCGGTCTTTGTGTGCGTCCGGCTAATCGGTCTACTCCGCTCCTGGGAGTTAGGGCTATCAGGTGGGAGGTTCCTGATTTTACCTTAGCGGCCTTGACCTTTTTCCTTTTTGTCCTTGTCATGGTGGGAAATCTTATCCTATATATATATATATATATATATATATATATATATATATATATATATATATATATATATATATATATATATATATATCTATCTATCTATATATATATATATATATATATATATATATATATATATATATATATATATATATATATATATATATATCTATATCTATATATATATATATATATATATATATATATATATATATATATAGTGCTTATAGGAGTCAGGATCTACCCAGTCTTGTGCTAGTATGAGTCCTAGCGCCTGTTTTATGGTATGGACTAGGTATGGTGCTTGCAGTTATGTATATGTTTGTATG
This sequence comes from Potamilus streckersoni, assembly GCA_016746295.1. Lineage (NCBI taxonomy): Eukaryota > Metazoa > Mollusca > Bivalvia > Unionida > Unionidae > Potamilus > Potamilus streckersoni. The sequence continues at coordinate 72,708 of JAEAOA010000123.1, forward strand.
CGGGGATGGGTTATTAGGGTTCCGATACAGGCTTACTGAATCTCTTTATTTGATATTGATGAATTGTTCTTGTTGATGGTTTGTTGTAAGTGTTTCTTTTGATGTTGGTTCCCCTCCTCCCTCCTATGAGGTCCTGAATCCTTTCTTCTTTATTCTTGCATTTTTGATTTAGTAATATTCGATGATTCAAAATTATAAGGTTGTCGTTTCGTTGGTTTTGATTAGATGATAAATGCCGAATTTTCAATCCTATTCTAGTTCAATTTTTTTTTCATTTAGGTTTTATAATAAAATTATGTTTTGTGGTATTTCATTCTTATTATGTGCTTTAGTTGTAGTATTATAGATGGTTATCAATACTAATTAGAGAATATATAGTTATTATAAGGAAAATCAAAATACACAAACAGTATATGTATGCTATAAATAGTTATGATTATTGTTATGATTTAATTATGCTTATTACTAAGGCTACATTGACTAAAGGTAGGGAGTAATAATTGCTAGGGTTCTTATTACAAGGAATCTAAATTATTCTTTTTAGTTTTATATTTTATAATAAGTTTAATAAGTGGGCATAATTCTCAGAATTATTGAATTTGTGACAAAGTGGGGAGCGTTGGGCTAATGCTGAATTTCCTGCTTACGTCATTAGAATGCCATATTTGATTGGTTGTTGTAGATTTTAATTTTCAATCCTACTCTAGCCCGATATTGAGTTTTCTGTATGGGGAAAGCGCGCCTAAATTTCTGCCAATCAAATGCAATCTTAGATTGAAGGCTTATTTATATTGTATTACCTAATTTGTAAGCTGTTTCAATAATTTACCCGGCAGGGGGAAGGGAGAATTTTGTCTGGCGGGCGAAAATTAATGTTTAATTTTTTTTTCAATTAAAAGTTTAAGGGATTTTTTTTGTGGAGAGTTTATATTATTGAGTAGTATCAAGATTATAATTAGGGATATTGGTGTGGTTTTATAATATTGCCCAAGATAAATGTAGCGGACGTATTTATTTACTTATAGACAAAGGAATTATTGTAACTGATAGTTTTTTTTTTGTTTTGGTTTAGTTAATTTGCTTTATAATTATTAAGAAAGGGTATATTTTATATTGTTAGTCACAGTAGAGAGTTATTTAAGGTAATAGTTAGAAATCAGTTTTAGTTAGATTCATTATATATTTACATTGTGTCAAAGATAACGACAGTAAAATTTTAATGATACTGATAGTAATATTTATATTCGTGATTTAAGTAGAATTTCCTTTACCTTAGCCTTTTCTAGGTTCCAATGGTTGTTATCGCCGGGGGCGGTTGTGGGAGATAAGCACCCACTTCCCTTAGAAATCCCCCAATGGCTTGCGTCTGTGATAGCCTCTGACAACCAAATCCAGCTCCAGGCCTTCACGGGTGGCTTAACTACTAAGCCCGGCGGAACCTGTTTAAACTAACTGGAGAAGGGATGGCAGGCGAGTTTCTGGCGCCTCAAAACCAGATGCTTCGGGCTGATGGGGCCCGTTAACCTTGGGTGGTAGCACGTCTAGGAGAAGGTAAACTCTGATTTCAAACCTTCGCTGCCTTGCGACTATACCCTTACATGGGAAAGGCTAAGGGAGTAAACCCCAACAGAAAATCCGGAGACGGAGTCCCTAAGGCGACTTGTCACTACATTTAGTGACATCTCGGCAACTCCTGCGACACCGCTGGTGCCATGACGTATCGGCTTGTCCTTTTCCTTGGATCCATCAGCTGCGTGGAGAGGGAGAGTCAGTTGCATGGGCAACAGCTGATTCTTCATATAACCTTGCCCAGGCTTGCGCCCTGGAGAGGACACTCCAGCTTCGCTTCACAGCGTTGACACAACACTGGAAGCAACAGTTACCGGTTATAAGTCACCACTCGATTGGCGTAGAGTTAGACGCCAGGGGTTGATTCCGACGGTGGGAGAGACCAACAGATCCCATTGGACAGCTATCGCCCGCCTCAAGCTGGGCAGCCCCCAGCCAATAAGGTGCCGTCCCGCCACATCTCGCCTGCCTTGCTGGGTGTGCAGGGCTTAAGATACGTGAGTACCTGACAAGCGGGCTGCAACTACAGCACCAAGAAGAAAAAACAAACGAAAAACAAGGAAATGAACAATCCTCAAGCTAGGTATATGGAACGTCCTGACTATGCTGACAGGGCTTTCAGATGATCTCCCGGCAATCAGTGATGTTCGAAAGACTAAAGTCATCAAATACGAACTCGCAAGACTCCATGTCGATATCGCCTCACTTTAAGAGACACAGCTACCAGATTCTGGGTCCCTCAGAGAAAAGAACTACACGTTCTTCTGGCAAGGAAAAAGCTCAGACGAAATTAGGGAGTATGGTGTTGTTTTTGCTGTCAGAAACTCTGCTGGCTATGATAAAACCCTGCCAACAAGGAAACGAAAGACTGCTATCTCTTTGCCTCCACAACACAACCGGGCTAGTTAATCTCATCAGTGTTTACGCTCCCACACTCAGTGCCACCACAGATACCAAGGATGCGTTTTACAACGAGCTCGACTTGCTCATCGACAATATTCCGAAGGAAGAGAACTTGATATTACTGGGTGACTTCAACGCTAGGGTTGGTGCCGATCACGACTCCTGGCCTTTGTGTATCGGCAAGTTTGGCATTGGGAAGATGAATTAAAACTGGCAACGTCTACTAGAAATGTGCTCGTTCCACAACCTCAGCATCACCAATTCATTTTTTTCAGACTTAACCACAGCACAAAGTGTCTTAAATGCATCCTCCATCCAAACACTGGAATCAGCTGGACTTGATTATCGCAAGACGTTCAGCCATGAAGGGTGTGCAGCTTACTCGTACATTCCACAGCGCTGACTGCGACACCGATCACTCTCTAGTCTGCTGTAAATTTAAGCTTCAACCAAAGAAGATCCACCACTCTAGGCAAGTGGGTAAACCACACATCGATGAGAGATGGGACAACTTCAGAGATGCTGTGTACAGTGCAGCCACAAGAAACTTTGGTAAGAAGCAGAAAAAGAACAATGACTGGTTTGACGCCAATTCCGCTATACTCATTCCAGCAATAGAAGTGAGTCGCAGTGCCCACCTGGAATTCAAGAGTTCTCCCTGCGTGAGGACACTACATGCATATGGGTCTACCAGAAGCAAAGTGCAGAGGTTAGCACGGCAATGCGCTAATGAATACTGGCTTCTACTCTGTCAGAGCATCCAGTCAGCAGTAGACAACGGAAACATCAGACGCATGTATAGTGGCATAAAGAAAGCAATGGGTCCAACGAAGAAAGTGATAGCTCCACTGAAGTCTTCTACAGGAGATATCATTCATGACAAGGGCAAACAGATGGAGCGCTGGGTGGAGTACTACTCCGAACTGTATTCCAGAGAGAATAACGTGACCAACAATGCACTCAACGCCATTGAAAATCTCCCTTGTTTGACCAAACTGGATGAGAAACCTACTGAGACAAAACTAATGCTGGCATTAGAGAAACTGACCACAGGTAAAGCCCCAGGAAAGGATGGTATCTCAGCAGAAGTCATCAAATGTGGCGGCAGTGTGCTGTTCACACACCTTTATGATCTTCTCTGCCAGTACTGGGATGAAAGTGCAGTGCCTCAGGACATGAGAGACGCCAACATCATACCCCTGTATAAGAGCAAGGGCGACAGAAGTGACTGCAACAACTACAGGGGCATATCACTTCTCAGCATCGTGGGTAAAGTTTTCGGTAAAGTCATCCTGAACAGACTGCAGACGCTTCCCGACAGAGTGTTTTCAGCGTCTCAGTGTAGGTTCCGCGCAGAGAGGTCCACAATCGACATGATCTTCTCCATCAGGCAACTGCAGGAGAAATGCAGGGAACAACACAGACCCCTCTCCAGGGCTTTTATAGACCTCACCAAAGCATTCGATCTGGTCAGCAGAGTTGGACTCTTCAAAATCCTGAGGAAGATTGGATGCCCTCCAAAGCTGTTAAGCATGGTCCAGTCCTTCCATGAAGACATGAAAGGCACAGTGCAGTATGATGGCTCATCATCCGAACCATTCAATATCCACAGCGGAGTGAAACAAGGCTGTGCCCTTGCCCCAGTCTCTTTGGCATCTTCTTCGCTGTTCTGCTTAAGTACGCCTTTGGGACGTCCACAGAAGGGATCTACCTGCACACGCGTTCAGACGGCAGACTGTTCAACCTGGCACGACTGACGGCAAAGAGCAGAGTAAGGAAAGCAACCATTAGGGACATGCTCTTTGCAGATGCTGCTGCTATAGTCACTCACACAGAAGCTGAACTACAACGCCTGATGGACCGCTTTGCTAAAGCATGTGTTGAATTCGGGCTGACCATCAGCCTAAAGAAAACCAACGTGATGGCTCAGGACGCAGACCCTCCCAGCAAAACCATTAACAACTACAAACTAGAAGTAGTCACTTACCTTGGCTCTACAATCACCAACAACCTCACACTCGATGCCGAGCTCTACAAGCGGATTGGTCAGGCGTCAGCAACTCTCTTTAGATTATCGAAGAGAGTGTGGAACAACAACAAGCTGACATTAAACACTAAGACCACCGTGTACCGTGCCTGCGTACTTAGCACTCTTCTGTATGCCAGCGAAACTTGGACCTGTATGCCTCTCAGGAGAAACGACTAAGCGCCTTTCACATGTGTTGTCTGCATCGCATACTTAGGATCACCTGGAGCGATCGTGTGACAAACAACGAGGTGCTTCAACAGGCCAAAATTCCCAGCATGGTCACACTCCTCCGCCAACGTGGCATCAGATGGCTGAGCCATGTGCATCGAATGGATGATGGATGGATCCCCAAAGACCTTCTCTACTATAAGCTTGCTTCAGGCAGAAGATCAATAGGACGGTCACATCTTCGCTTCAAGGATGTCTGCAAGCAGGATATGAAAGCTCTTGGAATAGAGGTCAACACCTGGGAAGAGCTTGCCCTCGACAAGTTCAGCTGGCGACATGCTCTGTACACAGGTCTGAAAGCCAGCGAGGAAAAGTTACAACAGCTTGCTGATGAGAAAAGATCTCAGAGGAAGAGTATGCAGTTCCAACCAAGAACTGATTTATACTTCAAGTGTAGCAACTGCAGCAATAATTGCCACTCCCGTGTGGGACTTTATAGTCACAGAAGACGCTGCACAGCAACAAACTAGGACTCCTTTCATGGGCGCATTTCCATCGTCTCTCGAGACTAACGGAAGCCAACCAACCAGTCTTTTCTAAGACTAGTATCCATTATATGGAGTGAATCATCCAATATTATCCATAGAGTCCGGAAGCTCAGAAAACACGTCCGCTCTGTTCAACAGCCCAACTAAAATCAAGCTGATATATATATATATATATATATATATATATATATATATATATATATATATATATATATATATATATATATATATATATATATATATTGTTCTAGCGGACTTCACAGGAGACTATTGATATCATATTTCTATAACTGTCTTCATTGTTTCTGGTACACATAATCTGTGTTTACTTCATTAAGCTAAACATTTCATATTTCACTAATGAGTTGTCTAGAAGCTGATTTAAAAACATAAAAATGATTATAATATATCTGATAAGATTCACACACGCTTTCATCTTCTACTTCAAATTTAAAATCTTAAATAATTAACATTTATAGGTTAGTGTTGGCAAAGATTGTCAGAATTCAAATATAAAATATCTTTCTTTCAAATCAATATACAAATTATCTTCGCCAGCCAGAAAAACTTGATCCACTATCTTGACTCTAATACCATCAACATTTTGGAAATCCAGAACTAATTAACAAGTCTTGTAAATAATCATTTAATATATTTGCAAACACAATGTCTGTTCTTCTCACTACGTAAAGCATTGCAACATTGGACCTAGTTAAACCAAATTAATGTCCCTAATGTCATGGGGTTAGCTTGCTGTAAAGATTCATTAAACCTGTACTTTTATTAAAAATTAAAACCTGTAAATTTATCAATAACGGTACCGGTACCTTTATTAATAATAATAACACATGTGCTTTTACTACTACTACTACTACTACTACTACTACTACTACTACTACTACTACTACTACTACTACTACTACTACTACTACTAACAATAATGATAACGATAATACTACTACTACTACTAATAATAATAATAATAATGATGATGATGATGACGATGTTGATGATGATGATAATAATACTAGAACTTTTGTGTTAATAATAATACTTTTACTTTTATTAACAATAGTACAGTACTTTTAATAATAATAATAACAAATGTCACTATAAATTAAAGTCAAATATAAATGACATCCGCTTTGATTTATTTCTTGTTTTATCGTACAGCAAAGACCCAACACTGAGATACAGCCTTGCCTTGTGTGATGATGAAAAGGCATTTCTGTATCGTCGTAGAGAGAAAGTATTCCAGGCTATGCGTCAGCTTTTGGGTGATAAAGGACCAGAATATATTGAAGAGGTACACAGGAATTTCAACCGTATATTACTTATCCACATCGCTAAAACAACAGTTAAAATATTTTACCCATGCGGAAGATGTGACTTAAAAGTTACTAGTGAATCGATTTCTACATTTTAAAAAGACTATCTCCGTGAAGTATCTAACGGATACTGCCTTACCGGCCTTGCCTTCTTTTGTTCCATCCAAACTGTTTTATTATTTCCTATAGATATAATCTTTATATATATATATATAAAGATTATATCCGTAATGTATGTAACGGTTAACTGCCTTGGTGCAGTCCATCATTGTTCTATCAAAACTGTTTTAATATTACAAATTGTTTTCTGTTTGGTCAGTTGAAATTCTCTGATCATTAGATTTGTGTGTTATGGTAGATATTATAGCTGAAAGAAATGATTGCCATTAGGATGATAGCGGTCTCAACGAGCTGATTAAGTTCTCTTCAAACATAAATGTATTATCATGTAATCTGTGTTCTTTAATATGATTTACACAAATTTACAAAGGTACCCACAGTCAGCGTAATCGGATCTGGGGGAGGTTTCCGGGCGATGGTTGGACTAAGTGGTGTGCTAAAAGCCCTGGCCGAATCCGGGATAATGCAATGTACTACGTACCTATGCGGACTGTCGGGTTCCTCTTGGTATGCTATTTATATATTGTATATATATATATATATATATATATATATATATATATATATATATATATATATATATATATATATATATATATATATATATATATATCCATAGAAAATGTAACACAATAAATAATTACACAGCATTGTATGCTTATATAGGTTGCCAGCTGTAATATTAAGAACACAGTGAACTTCATAAGCTTGTCTTTTTTGTGTTAAATTCGGTATAGCGGTATTTTGGTAAGGTATAAACAGTTTTAGAAAAATATTTTCGTTTTAGTATGGTTTCAAGTTTCTTAAAATGTTTTTTTTTTTCTACTTGACATCAATCATTGTATCCCGAAATTTACACTATTTCTTAAATTATTTTATCTCGCTTTTGTAAATGTTTAATTATTTTATTTATTAACGTATGTGATAAAAATTATAAAGGGATGTATTCATGTGGTATTGAACTGGAGATCTTAAAGAAAATGCATACTGTATTTGAAAATTGTGTTTTCTTTGTTTTCCAGGCACATTTCTAACCTCTACTCCCACCCTGACTGGCCAAAAATGAATCCTGGAGATATACAAGAAGAGGTTAAAAATAACGTCGACTCAAGCCTCCTTTGGTTGCTGACCCCCCAGAGCATCTACCGCTATATGGACAGAATAATGTTGAAAAGGAGTAGGGGACAACCTGTTAGCTTTACAGACTTCTTTGGTCATTTGGTTGGAGAGACGTTATTGAAAGGAGTAGGTATTATGTGGCATTTATGTTAATATTTTGTTATGCTACATGAATATTTCTTGCGGATTTTGTACGAACGTAGTTACGTGTGGCACTATGAGGGTGGGTGGGATTTCTATGAGACTTACCACTGAAAATAGAAGCAAACATTTGTAGGGTTAGTGAGAATTTAACATAGGACTTGTATAAGGGGAATTTAATATGGTAATGGCTCTTGGGGTTCACTGGGAATTTAACATGGGTGACATCACAATACTGAACAAGTCTTGCTAATAACCTCTGGGAAGTTGTTTCATTCCTGGTATTGCTTCTTTCTTCATTACTGCCTTAGATAGTATCTGTTGTTTAAGAGACTGGGCTGCGATACTCACAAACAGAACCTGTTCTTGTTCGTATAGTGCCATAACTTGGTCTGCTCCATCCTTGGCGGTCCAAATCTTTTGCCGGGCCCAAGGTCGTTCGTCTGCTTCTATCATTGGTGAAGATATTACAGTTGGCTTGGTCGGCTGCTGGGCCTTAAGCTGATGTTGAGTCAATATAGGAGTTGTGATTTTTTTGCAAAATACAACATTAAGGACGGTTTTCGCTGTATCGCTGTATCAGTATTAAGTTGCTTACTGCCCTAAGGCTTATACGACTGCTTACAGTCCCAGACTTGGATTGCAGTTCCATTAGGGACCTTAAAATGACCTTGAACGTGCTCTTATTGCAATCGAACGCATAGGCAGACCCGCAACTAGCTCTCCCGCCAAGACCACAGCTCCCACCCCACCAAAATCACAAAGTTTAAGCCTAGCTAACTTTATCTCAGCTAGGTAGGCTGGCAGATCCGATTGAAACCAATTATTTTCTACAGGTGTCCTTATCCCAATGTTGTGTTAGCCACCTAATCAATTGATCTAATATTTCAGAGTTGTGAATTTTGAATATCATGCATAAAGTTGGAATTTTGCGTACTGAGCGTACTTATATGGTTCTAAAAATTGCCAATCTATAGGTGATAGCCACCTAATTATAATATTTATCACCGCTTAGGTTAAACTGGGTTTTAATTCGAACGCCTTGCCAAAGTGTCAAGTTTGTCCTAGGGTCTTCAAGGGCCAAAGTGAAGACATAGGTTGTAGGCAAATAATGTAGACAGTTGGCAACGCGAAACGGACTGTCCCTCGCTAATTGGTAATCCGATTCTTGGGTAATAGATTATGGGACAGTAGGGGATAGGAAGGTTTTGTCCTGTACTGTCCCTTACCTTTGAATCGATGCCAACACCTATAAGGTGTTTTGTGTGTGAATGCGGGGAGTGGGGATTTGTGGGATGTCAGGTAGAGCTGCCTGGGCTATCCCTTACTTGAGGTTTGGCAATTATTGAATTATAAGTTCTTTTCATTTTGGCAATGGATGTCATAGTATCCTTTCAGTCTGGCGTTTGTATTTTTATTGTAACATAAGTGAATGTGGGTTGTTATTAACTTTAAGCTTCCCAGCAATGCTCTCTACTCCAGTTCCAATATTGATCCATTTGATACCAAATACATATCCGGTTGAACTAAGATAAATATAAACCTTATCCCAATCTTGTATTATCAGTTTTGTAATTTTGTAAGTTATCTTGGGTTGTGTAGTGAGAATGAAGAAATTTGCGTATTTAACATACTGATGAGTTTCAAAAGGGCACCAATCAGCAAGGTGTAAACCACCAGCTTCCTATTACACCACATGGACTTCCAGTTTATTAATTTAGTGTGCCAGCCAAAAGATCTAGTTGGGTATTATGTTGTCTTCGATTTGGTTAAGAAGACTGATTATGTTACTGTCCCCATCAGGGAAGGAGTAGACGCTTGTCCGGAAACGGTCCACTCCGCTCCTGGAGTATGTAGAACGGTGGTTACTCAGGTGGGAGGTTTCTGAGTTTTACCTGTCACTATCGGACTTTACCTGAATGCCTTAGTCATGATGAGAAATCCTAGACCTAGAAAGTGCTTTTAGGCTTCAGGATCCCGTCCAGGTATTGTTAGCATGCGTCCTAGCACCTGTTTTATGACTTAGACCAGGTAATGTGTGTTGGTGCAGGGTTTGGGGGTATTGAACAGCTTGAAAGATGTATACTGTTCGTTTTTATATTTATATTTCGTTGTATGCATTTAAGTTGATGTGTGAGTGAGGGTTGGGTTATTTAAGGTACCAAAACGAGCTTCTTGGTTGATCACTTTATTTGAATTTTCAAGTACCCGTAACTTGGGAAATGGTTACGGATTTGTGTATTATGTGTGCTTAGATGGTATTGTATGTTGGCGCGTTGGGGTTATATTTGAGTTTTAGTAAAAGTATTTCTATATTCTGCTGTCTGATCCGTTGTGATGTAGGAGGGAAGAATTGGCAGGTTACTATTATGGTTTTGGGCTTTGTGTCTTGTATATGTTACTTCCTCTTGATAATTGTAAATGGAAGATTGGATCACGGCTCCTTCTTTCCCTTCTCATTGGAATCTGTTGCTCCCTCTTGGAATGATTCCAAATGTTTCCAGAATCTGCTGCTCCCACTTCGAAAATTTAATCCGTAGTTCCCATAAGTATGTTTTAATATATTATGGGTCAACTTTCACAATTTTTTAAAAATAAAAATAAATAAATAAAATATGACCCTATGTGACATGTCATATTAGTCATTGTCTTTGTCAGTCAAGCTTTGTCAGTCAATCTTTGTCAGTCAATCTTTGTCAGTCAATCTTTGTCAGTCAATCTTTGTCAGTCAAGCTTTGTCAGTCAATCTTTGTCAGTCAATCTTTGTCAGTCAAGCTTTGTCAGTCAATCTTTGTTAGTCAAGCTTTGTCAGTCAATCTTTGTCAGTCAAGCTTTGTCAGTCAATCTTTGTCAGTCAAGCTTTGTCAGTCAATCTTTGTCAGTCAAGCTTTGTCAGTCAATCTTTGTCAGTCAATCTTTGTCAGTCAAGCTTTGTTAGTCAAACTTCTTTAATTGAGTTCTATTGAGTAGGTGTTGTGTTGAGTATGCTTGGGCGATAGTGATTAGAATGAGTTAGAGAAGGTTGTTGGTGTTCTTATTGAAGAGTTACAGTATAATACATGCCATTTTAATTATTTGTAGACAGTAGGGAAGTTGGGGTCAAATTATTCACTCTGTATTGGAAATATCTGATGGTTCTTTGTTGTCTATATCTACCCTATTTTTAAGGTATTGGGAGTTACTTTTGCTATGGGTAGGGAAAAGTTGCGAGTTATGTATGACTGGACATCCCAAGGTTACACACACCTATGGAAATGTATACTTACATATACATCAGAGCCCATATACATACCTGGATAAGGGAGTCCATGTCCAATCTTTTAAGCATATATAGTTATATTTTTATGTTCTATTAATGATTAGGATTGTAACAAATTTTTATACTTACTCCTAGTTAAGCAATGAGTTATTTAGTTTGATTAATAAGAGGTTGTATTACTTGTGTTTATTGTAGAAATTAACCGAAAGGAAAAGTTTTTGAGAGAGAGATTTTTCATATTGAATAGTTTGGCTTAATGATTTGGGTTACGAGTATTTAAAGTCCCGCATAAGATGATTGCAAAGGGGATTTTTGATAAGGAAAGATATTGTAAACATAAGGGGATGTATTGAGTTTTAATAATAACTTAGGATTTGTGTGCGTAGTTAAGTTATAGTGCCAACAAACATGCATTTATTGCTAATTCATGTTTAAACTAAAAGCATATTGAATTCATAGTTTTGGGATTGAGTATTTAGACCTGAAATAGCAGAGTTGTAAGAGAGTGGCTATTATGTAATCAGAGAAATGTATAGTAGAGATATCATCAATATAATTATAAATAATGTACGAGATGGTATTAATAAAAAGTGATTTGATATTTACAAAAATTAAGAACTTGGAAAAACATGGAATTAGCACTATTAATATATGAGAGAATAGCATTTTAATTACATAATAATTAAATTAGACAAAGTCAAGTAGACGGCTTGGAAGTAGACTACAACTGAAATACTGAAAGGTAAAAGGCAAAGTTGTGAACAATGTAAGGAAAGGTAATGATATGATTAAACATGATTGATTTTTTGAATGTCTTTAAGAAAAGAACTAATATTGATGCATGCATGTTTTATGTTGGGATTTTCCTTTTCCTGAAAAAGATCAGGATAAGTCGTGGGGCTCCAATGCGCTTTTGCGATTCCATAAAGGATAACTAGGCCAATCGGTATAAGGGGAAGTCGTTGATTAGTGGATTGATAGTGTCATCAACCAGACAATTCTGGCAGTACGCTGGCTGGTCGTTTTCATGGCTAGTTCGGATGAGGGTTTTTGGCGATCTTCAGTCTGTTGATTATTCTTTATTCATTTGGCGTGATTGATTTTCTTCTTACATGTGGATGTATGTGATGCAGCATCCTTCCCTTGGTAGAGCTCGTCCAAGATTGTTGCCAATGTTGGTCTATGGCTTCCTTGATGGCACTGTTGATTTCTTGTACACTATGGTCTAAAGGTATGATGTCCGTTTCTTGAAGTCCCAGCTTGTCTTCGATGTCTGCCTTATCGTTCCAGGGAAGGTTGATGTGCGAAGGTCCCCACATAAATTCTACCTGAATTTGGTTAGATCCCAGTTCAAGTAGAGTCAGTAGGGTTTGTTTTAGTAGATTTGGTCTGCTCTTATATCGTCCTATTTCCATGGATGTAAGAACGCTGAGTGAGTCGGATATGACAAGATACTTGGGTCGGTGGTGGTCCTTGATCATAGTAGTGGGTAGCCAAAGTTCCGCTGTGTATATGGATGTTCTGTCTGGTAGGCGATATCTAATGATGATTGAGAGGGAAGGAATAAATACTGTTGCTGCCGTTCGGTGTGTTTATTGTGAAACGGTACCATCTGTGTAAATGTGTGTGTAGTCCAATCATCTAATTCTCTTCAAGATGTGATTGAACTCCAGCTAAGATCTTCCATGGGTCGGATCCCTTCTGGCCTATCTGTTGGACTTGCAGGTTGACGTTAGGCAATTTGTTCCTCCACGGGGCCTGGTCTATGATAAGTCGTTGTTCTGTTTAATGAATATCAATATTCAGCTCTGCTCGTAATATATCAACTTTCATAGCCGATGACATGATCTTGGGTGCTTGTGTATTGGTAGTGAAGGTGGATTTCATTATGGCTAATCTGGTTGGGTGTAAAGATGCTCGAGTAGATATCCGGGTTGGGTACTTGAGTATGAGTTCTTTCCTCCTGAGTGGTAGTGGAAGTTCTCCTGTTAAAACCTGTTGTTCATCGAACGAGGTGTGGTGTAGAGATCCCGTGCAAGTTCGGAGGGCCTTGTGTTGAATACTGTCTAACATTTTGAGTTGGTATCCACTGGCAGAGTCGTAGATCTGGCAACCGTAGTCCAGTTTGGATCTGATCAGGGACTGGTAAATCTACAAAAGCGTGGCTTCATCAGCTCCCCAAATTGTTCCTTTGAGTTGTTGCAATAGGCTGGTATCTTGTATACATCTCCTGCTGAGCTCCTTGATATATTCAGTCCATGTGAGAGCCTCATCGATATATATATATATATATATATATATATATATATATATATATATATATATATATATATATATATATATATATATATATATATATATATATATATATATATATATATCTGTAGTTGCGGAAAACAGTTCGTCTGCTTGTATAACATCTATAAATAATATTGTAATGTATATGCAACATTTTGGAAAACTGGAAATAACAGTTCTGCATGCAGCTCCATCTCACCTCTGACTGAGTTTGAGTCTAAGATTCGGCGAATGTGGATATGTGAGAAAGTTTGCCAATAGCTTCTCGTAGGTCAGTGGTTCTTTCCGCGGATTTCACGGTTTCTTCCTCCACCATTATTACTGTTTGCCATGTATAGCCTATCGTGTGCTGAAAAATGGATTTAAGCCCAACCACCACCACCACCACAACAACAACAACAGTATGTTGTTGCCTTTTCATGCATTGAAACCAATTTGTACACACTGTATGCAAACTTGAATACATATACTTTAACATATGTATACTTTGTAATTTTTAAAATTTATTATTATTAATTATTATTATTATTTTTATTATTATTATTATTATTATTATTATTATTATTATTATTATTATTATTATTATTATTATTATTATTAATTATTATTATTATTATTATTATTATTATTATTATTATTATTATTATTATTATTATTATTATTATTATTTGTTAAAGAGGGTAACTCAATTAGCTACGAACTAATCTACCTTTATGCCCTCTTCTTATCCACGAAGAAAGCGCGAGATAAATTAAAGGCCGTGAAAGGAATACTTGGTCCTTTTATGCTGAATGTTGGTACTTTTATATCACCATGACAACCATTATGACCTATTGCACTGTTTGGCAAGTGAATGAAGCGGTGACGTGATGAATGCATGTTGCTTTACAGAGACTGGATGCTAAACTTACGGACATGAGAGAGAAAGTTGCGGATGGTTGGATCCCATTACCTATTTTAACATGCGTGCATGTCAAGAAGGATCGTTCCGCCAGAAATTTTCAAGGTAATATGTTTTATTTATTTATCTATGTGAGATCTTCATGTTCATTGCTGATATTGTTCGCAAACAATGAGTTTACGTATCATGTTTAGTAATCAATTAAAACAGACTGACGACATTTATGAATATTCATAAGCACGTGATTGAATCTGATCATAACAAGAAGGGTTCCTAGATGACATTTTCCTTTTGATACATATAGTCCTCTTTAGTCTCGTTATATCGCTTTTATCGTCATTTATATATCCTCTTTTACATAGCTTTTATCATCATTTTTTTACATCTTCATTTGGAATTGGAATGCTTAGTCACTAACATTTTTAAAACAAAAACATTTCCAGAATTCTTCGAACGTTGTATGCACATTCGGTTTTATCATCAGTGTGTTTATAAGCCAGGAGTTTAGCTTTACATATAATTTCTGCTATTTGTGTTTTTAGAATGGGTCGAGTTTTCTCCCTATGAAATTGGCATGGCAAAGTATGGTACTTTCATGAGGTCCGAACTATTTGGAAGCAAATTCTTCATGGGCAAACTGTGTACTCAGTACGAGGAACCACCACTTCACTTCCTTCTAGGTGAGCAGTGATGGATTAAAAATATAATTTTTCCTTAATACTGTAACACAAATGTTATAAATACAAATTTTGATTGATGCAAATACACGAAGAAAAAACCCAGACAGTACTGGCAAAAACGTTATTTTAATATAATTGTAAGACAAATGAAGATACAGGGTCGGATTACAATCGACTGGGTATACACAAGAATGACGGATTTTTCATATGGAGGTTCATTACACCTTACAGAGGAAACTGAAGTTAATGTCATTCTCAAAAAAGATCCGGAGGCGCCAATACAGAATGGACTGGGCGAGTATCGAACTCACGACATTTAGAGTCTAACTCTAGCAACCACGGCTCCAGAAGAATGAATGACAGGGGAAATCATAATCCTGAGACACCGTTTGGCAAACGCGTTCTGTGTTGTTACGTGATTCTAATTAAAAAACAAAGCTAATATATCAGAATAATAGTTTACTTTACATATTGACATGCTTAAAAACTATTTAATGATGTTTTCCGAATGAGATATAGATTGCTTTTATGCTTGAAGACTATTTAATGACGTGTTCCGAATGAGATATGTATTAGTTTTAATAAAGTACAACTTGTGATATTTTTTCAGGTATATGGGGAAGTGCCTTCTGCATCCTCTTCAAGAGACTTCTGGATGACAATAGACGTTTGGATCCAGTGGAAATGATCCGCCAGGAGATGGGTAAGTGATTACAGGAAATTCATTGTTGTTTTTCATGGTGTACTAGTAGTAGAAGGAAAGGCTGATTCTGGCGCAAAGACCATTTTCACCTCCTCCCCACCCTCCAAACAAATACAAATTACCTCTCTCAAGACCTTAAAACACCTACCCCAAAATGTTTACACACACACAAAAACTAAAGGCTGATTCTAGCGCATATATAATTGTATAAGGTAGTCTCTCTACTGATGTACCAGAACGGCGCAGGTAAAATTTCACTCAGTCACTGCGTGCTGAGCGTTCAAGGGGACCAGGCTGATCACAGGTAAGTGATATTATTTACTAATTTTAGATAAAATTTTATGTTATATCATACTTCTTTTGATAATCTTTCTCATATTTGCTGATCCTCATGGGTATAATATCTGTTAACATGTTGTCAATAATACGAAATTCACGTATTAAATCGTCCATACTATATTTTACTCCTCTTAGGTAAGATCTTATTTGATTAAGCAGTTTCTTGTAAGTTATAATTGATGTTAAGCAGCCGTGCTTTTTTATCCAAATTTTAGGTTCAACTTTTTTACAAGCTGCTGTAAGAGAAACACCAACACCGGATATGATTAACAAAAACGGGTTTAATGATATACCACCTGAAATTATGCCAGAACTAGTCATTAACAAGGGTAGATATGATATTACTCGAAGTATCTTGTTATAATATTTGTAGCATATTTTTACGCACCAAAGTTTTTTGTGATAATATTTGTAGTATTGAATTAGTGCGTCAACATCCTGTCCTGGAATATCTTTTGAAATATGATTGAAATCAACTATACTTTTTTTCATTATAATATTTGTTCACATAATCTCAAGCTTGATTAAGTAACTAGTTGAGGTGTTTCAGCCACAAATTCCAGACAATACCAATATGACGCAGCAGTTAATTTTTTGTCATCTGCTATTAGCATAAAAGTTTCTTCAACATCTTTGTTTAACACAATAGACACGGTTCCAGAGAAATTATCAGTCGAGTGACGCCATGAAAATATGGTAAATATATTAAACTTTACACTGCTAAACACGGACAATCTATACACACAAGTGACCTCTGTAGCATGTTTGAGAGTGTTATTTTGAGGCGTCCAAGTAGACATTCCAGAAGCAACAGTATAAACAATATTTTTAATCTGCTTGTGAGGAATTTTAATCATACTTGTTTTCTCAACAATACTAGGAATTCCACTAATAATATCGTTGAGTTTTGTGTTAATATTATCGAGTGTAATATCAACAGATGGCGGACTTCCAAAAAATTCGTTATTGGTTTTGTTTATGTTTCTGCGAAAATTTAAAAACGTGGTGATGTGATTAGTAAAATCAGTTTTGAACTTGGTGATTTCATTGTTGATATCATCAACATATTTCTTTGTTACAGCATCAAAATCAGATTCTGGTGTTCTAAGATTATTGATGCCATTATTGTTCATGTTGAGAAATGCACGCATTATACCGCCATGCACTGACACGTACTTTGATTCCTGATCATCAACATATTTCTTAGTAGCAGCGTCATTATCCTCAGTTGGGTTTCCAAGGTATGTGATCTTGTTCTGGTTCATAACAATGTTTCCCGTAAATAAATCACCTGCTTTTCTAACATAATCGTTAACTGACCTACCCGAATCTTCTATTTTATCTTGATTATTAAAAGTAACAATATTATTAGCAACTGCAGTAGGATTTCGTACAAGTACATCTGAAGTTTTACATTACTCGTCTTTAATCGTCCTTGTTTGTCCTGGAAAACTACAACTTCATTTGGATCTACACTTGCAACGTTTAACAAATTGTTGATTTCATTTTTGAGCTTATCAAGAGTCGCATACTTGGATAAGTCACCCTGGTAACCTTCTGTTAATAAATCTACTGCTAATGTTCCCAATTTTGTATAGTAGCTCATTATACATATCGTTATACACAAAATTGTTGGTTTAATATAACATAAAATTATACGATGGCGAAGATAATAAACTTTGACACCGAGCGATTGGTGAAGCATAAACATAACAATGAACTTCCAGACTGTCATTATCTTATTGCTGGGCGAACTGGATCTGGTAAAACAAATTTGTTATTAAATCTTTTACTCAATAATAACTTTAACTATGATAAGGTGTATAATTACACCATCAACCCCCAACAAGACAAATACAAATTATTAAACGAGTATAATGATAAACTTCGTGATGAACTTGGCATTGGTGATGATATATTTTTGATAAAACAACCAGAATAACTCGTTCCAGTGAATGAACGCGATTCGTCAGAGCATAAGATAATCGTCATTGATGATATTCCGCTAAACAACGAGGAGATGAACAAGATTAGATCATATTTTTCACTATCACGTAATAAAAGATGTAATTCTGTTTATCTTGCCCAAGGTTTTTATAATGTTGAGAGGTTTATTAGGCGAAATATGGGTTGTTTCATATTATTTCCCGGACTAGATAATGTGGATGTGAGAAATATTGCAAACGAACAATGTGGTAATGTTACAAAAGATAAATTTATCGAATTATATCATCGAGCAACTAAAGATCGATATAGTTTCTTTTTATTTGACAAGCTAGCGCGTGATCCAACCAAGATGTTTCGTTGTTGCCTTGAGACGTTTCTATGATATAATTTTGTAAAGCGTATAAAAATAATTGACAAACATCAACAGAAAATCGAATTACTAAAAAAGTTTCTCGAAACTCGAGCGGCTTTTTAAGAAAAAGGTGGAAGAAGCTCGACGTGGACATGTTCAAGCAGAAGAAGAAAGAACCAAATTTTTCAAACCTGTTACTGAGGCGATGCTTGGCAAGCAGCCAGAAATACAAACATCATCTCCAGAAGAACTAGCAAAAATGAAAGAAAAGGGTTTGTTTGGTTTACTTGGAGAAAGATCAAAAGAAGAAACTGTACAAATTGTAAACGAACTTGTAAGAAACATTGCTGATCCTGCTGCACGACAAGCTGAGTTTGACAGGCTAATGAACAATCCTCTTGAACTTCTACATGCAATAACAAGATTGACGGTTAATCCAGATGAGAGAAGAAGTATGATGGAAAAATTATCAGAACAAACTGAAGAATTAACTGAGAAACAAATATTATTACAAGAAAGTGTGATAAAAATAGTACCTTTTGGAGAATCTATGAAAATTTACAGAAGACAAGCTAGGTTTAAAATAGAATATGATGAGTATGAAGAGTTTATTAAAAATAATAATATCATTGATATTGACAAAATTCGAACTTGGTCAGACGAAAACTATAACGATTTGATAGAAAAATTAGAAAGAATTGTAGAAGATGGCTCACGTGCTGATGATGATATTAAAGATGAAAAAGATGAAAGAAATATTCCAACATTACTCAATTATATTAGAGAAGGAATTATTGCTGAGGTTTTTCTTAAAACATCAAAACAATATCGAAATAAACCAGGAGGTTATAGTAAAGGTTGGGATTTTAAAAGACTACGCAAACAATATGAAAACATACGAGATAAAAGATTACCAGAGGAAAAGACTGGATCTGGAGTTAAAGTTTTTACATCAAACGCAGACATAGTCGATCGGCTAATGCTGTTGATATCCTCTAAAGAAGCTGGTAATGAAAGTGTAGAGATTGATAACGAAATTATTGATATACTTGATCATCTAAGATCGAGTGAATTACTAACATCATCCGAGTACGAAATTTTACACCGCGATCTTATCTCAAATATTAGTATAATGCAAATAACATTATTGCTTGATTCATCACAAATAATAGGAAACAGCGCGAATTTTACAGTAAATTACAACCCACCAATAGAACTAGATCCTGCAAAACAGTATGAGATTGGATTAATTTCTTGTACTTGTTGGAACGCCATGCCGAATATTAAAACTGGGGTTAATGATGAAATTTTAATCGTTAATGTTAAACAATCTCCAACATCACAAAAAGAGTTTATTGATATACAATACAAATTACAGATTCCACAAGGAGCTTGTAACATTACTGATCTAAACAGAACAATAAAAGAGCTTCTAACAAAAGCTGGTGGGAATGCTGATAATTTCGAATTAGCGGCGAATTATAACACCTTACGAGCTAGGATAACAATGAAAAGAAATATGAAAGTCCTCTTTGGAGAAAGAAGTATTGGAAAGATGTTAGGTTTTACTAGAGTTTTATACTATACCACCGGTGAAGATAAATCTTTGACATTTGATGGAGAACTACCAGTAGATATCACAGAAGTAAATACAATACTCATCAATTGCTCTATCGCATCTGGATCTTATACGTCAAAAGGCAACCGCGGACAAACGATCTACAGTTTCTCACAAAAAAATCCCACCAGGTTCTCTCATGCAAATCAATCCGCGACAGATTATCTACTATCCAATAACACCTGAGAATCAAATTACAAGCATTACAATGCAACTCACAGACCAATCTGGACGACAAATAGACGTGAACAACGAGATAGTCACGTATTACTTACACCTACGCACTGCCTAGGCATGTGATTTTGTGTACATAATTTTATAAAATGAGACGAAGAAAAATTTATCGAAGAAAAATCGTAGGTGGATTTTTTGGAAATATATTTACAACAATTGCAGAGAATATTCCAGGAATCGCGCGTAAAGTAGCGCCCATTGCACTTGACGCCGGTAAAGCTTTCGCTAGAGGGGCGGCATCTTCAGCAGGCACTGCAGTAGGGCAAAAGATTGCTGATAAGATTAAAGGACCTTCCCCATCAGAAATAAAACGAGTAATATCAGATATTGCGCCAACAGAAGAAACAAAACGAGCTATGATAGCTACAACAAAAAAATTATTGTCGCCGAGTGGTGAAGAAATAGTACGTAACCTTGTAAAGAAAACAAAACCGATGACCCCTGCTGCCTTTTAATTTTGTGTAACGATTATAAAATAAATGTCAGCTAAAAACTATCTCGATCTTGCAGAAGAAATTGATACTGACAATGCTGTAACAGAATTAGAGTATGTCGAGTATTTAGATGAAAACTCGAACGAACCGAATAAAACTGGGGTTAGAACTTTTAACACAAGAGACGAGGACGTGTTTCTACTACCCCATAAGGCAATGTTAGAAGTGCGTGGTCAAATATTAACTGTGATAGGTGGTGATATTGCAGCTGATGCAGAAATCGCTCTCGTCAATAATGGTTGGAGCTTGTTTAAGAGTGCACGATACTAACTGGCCAATCAAACCGTAGAAGATATTTCAATGCATTTACCCATAGCGAGTACAATACTAAACATCGTTTCGTTTAGCGATGACTATTCCAGATCAATAGCCACAAATATGATGTGGTTCAAAGATACTGGACTAGGGACAACTGTGTCGAACGAGTTTAAAACTGGAGAGCTAGCTGATGCTGATGTTGCAAACAGACTTATTCTAACCCCAGCTGGAGCTGATGCAGCTGCACAACATACTGTTCCAGCATTAACCGCAGATGCAGCTGGTGGTGCTATAGTAGCGAATGCAATAAGAAACGCAAATAAAAATCTACGACGATTAAATTTTAACGAAGGATTTGCTAAACGAAAATGCACTTGCCGCAGAATCTCACCAAATAACGATGATGCTTCCGTTAAGTACAATCTTTGGATTTTGTCGTGATTATAACAAAGTATTTCGAGGAATAAAACATACGCTTATTTTAGATCGAGCTGATCAAAACGATTGTATAATACACGCCAGTGGAGTGGCTGAGGGACAGTTTTCTATTACAAGATTAGCACTGTGGATGCCTCGGGTTGTCCCTTCATTAGCTAAAATGATGGAGCTCGAATCTTTACTAGCCACATTTACAAAAAAGATACACTTCCAACAGAACAGGATTTATCAAACAGCCATTCCCAACGCGACTGATTACACGTGGCGTGTAACGACCACGCCCAGCGAACAACTACCGCGACACTTGTTCGTCGTATTTCAACGACAAGCACGTCGTAACCATCAGGAAATGAACAACTCCGTATTCGATAACCCAGACGTTAGACGAATATTTGTGAGAGTAAATTCCAAACAGTATCCTGAACGTGCAATCGAATGTAATTTTGCCGTAGACGCCACCAGAAACATCTCTCGGCCGTACATGTATCTTATGGAAGCAATGCAAAAATATTAGAACGCGGACAGTGGATCTCAAATATCAATAGAAGAGTTTCGATCGCTCTATCCCATCTTTTACTTTGACGTATCAAAACATTTGGAGCGTGTTGTGGGATCGACTGCAGATATTGAGGTCACGTGGACACTGGGCGATGTGCCAGGTGAACAGTATAACGTATACGCGCTATTGGTTAGTGATCGATTTCTGACCATCGATTCAATCAAAGGAAGAATTACAGTACAAGTTTAATCTAACAACTTGGATATAGCATTATGAAAACCAAATACACAACTCGAGAAATATACCTAACATAATGGTCAAGTTGAAAAATTATCAACAGCTGTTGCTAAACGCAGCTCTGTTTCTTTGATGATCTCTCCGGAAACTTCAAATAAAATTGCAGTAAAAGTCATGCTAACGCAACAACAAATCAATAAACTCGATCGCAACAAACCTTTTGTGCTGAAATTATCTGTTTCTCAGGTAACTGCAATGTCAAAAGAAATTGGACTTTTTGGACCAGCGTTGTCAGTAATAGCTAGCAAAGTTTTACCAGTACTTGGTACACTTGGACTTGCGGCTGCGTCAGAAGCAGTCTCTGGCGCAACGAAGAAAGCAGTCGAAGGTCGTGGTATCAAACAAATCTATCGTTAATTTTATGTAACAGTATAAAATAAAATGCCAACGAAAAAGTCGCCGAAAAAAACAAAATCATCGAAAAAAAGGAAAACAAAACGCAAACAAACAAACCAAGGAGGAATTATTCCTTTCGCTCCACTTTTAGCGGTACTAGCGGGAAGTCTGCTGCCAAACTTACTAGGAATCGGACGCGGATTAACTCTACCAGGGACCAGACGTTATTGAGCAATTTTGACATCATTGAAAAATTGAAGGACGTTGTTGGATTTCGAGGAGTATTTTCCAAGGATGAACTCGATGACGTACCAACAGGCGGTTCTTGTGTTGTAAATATTGAAAACTTCAATGATGGCTCTGGCACCCACTGGGTTGCTGTCCACGATAACAATTATTTTGATTCGTTCGGACTTCCTCCAAGCGATCTCATAAAAAAATATATTTTTAAAAAATTTGATAAAATAAATTATTCTTCTAATCAACTACAGCCGATTGGAACATCAGCTTGTGGTTATTATTGTATCATGTTTGTCAGACAAATGCACCAGAGTAAAAGCTCTGGGAGTAAAAACGTTTTGAAGTTTATTTTACAATTTGATGAGCATCCTTCTCATGCGAATGATAAGATTGCAATCAATTCTATCTAAACTCCTTGATATACTGTCTCAAACGCAAAACTAAAACAGAGAACAAGGATGAGATGACGGAAAAAACGAAAAATAATAGAACGATGTTAAAAAGTATTTGTGCAATCTGTGGTAGAAAGAAAAGTATGTTTTTGAAAAAACAAGTAGGATCTAGCGTTGATAGAGTTATCTTGATCGACGATTAATCTTATGAAACAAAATAAAATAAAATGAAATGCAATTGTGATTGTGACAAAGATCTTTGCATAGAACAAGATAAAATCATTACGTACTGTCAACGTTGTAACAACAGAGAAATAATAGGGTTAGGTATAGATATACATAAAATTATTGGTAAATTACCAAAACCAAAAGGCGGTTGGACCTTGCCAGGTCATCGTTATACAGGTCCTTACAATCCGCTAGATCAACAACTAGATGAAAACGACAATTCATTGCCAGGACAAGAGCCTTATAATCAAGTGGATGCAATAGCAATGCGTCACGATATCTGTTATCGTGATCATGAAAACTCGAAAGCAGATTGTGATAAAGTAATGTTAGACGAATTATATGATATGGAGCCAACAAATCTAGGAGAACGTTTTGATAGAAGATTTGTTCAGGGAATGATAGGAGCAAAATATAAACTCGGACTCGGAGAGTCTCGTCAATCGCCTCGCGATCGGGGAAAAAAAGTATACGATGATCTTGCAGTCGAACTACACAAACCTAAAAAAAAAAGTTTCCGAGACGTTAAGTTGTTGCAAACGCTGTAGATGATATCTGGGCAATAGATTTGGTAGATGTATCCAATCTGGCTCAGTTTAACGATAATAAGAAATATTTGTTTAATGTCACAGATGTTTTCAGCAAATACGCTTTTAGTGTGCCAGTTTTAGATAAAACAGGAACGTCAATCACTGATGCGTTAAAACAAATAATAACGAGTACAGAAAGAAAACCAAATAAAATCTGGACTGATCATGGAGCCGAGTTTTTTAACAAAAAGTTTGAGCAGTTTCTAGAACAAAATAATATAAAAAAATATGTTACAGGAAACGAAGGCAAAAGCGTTGTTGTCGAGAGATTTAATCGCACGCTAAACGAAAAATTACACAAACATATGACAGCTAAAAACACCAACAGGTACATCGATGACCTTTCTCAAATCGTAGGCGAATATAATAACAAGAAACATCGAACCATCAAAATGTCACCCAATGACGCTATCAAAAATCCAATATTAGCAAACGAAAACATGTACCGCAGACATAACTTTAAGGTCGGTGATAAAGTTAGAATCTCTTTGACTAAAAAGATATTTGAAAAAGGATTTACTCCAAACTGGAGCGAAGAAGTATTTGTTGTTGATAAAGTACTCTTAACAATACCTGTAACGTACGCGTTAAAAGATCTGGCAGGGGAACCTATAGTAGGTAGTTTTTACGAACAAGAACTACAAAAAACTGAACAAGATGTCTTCGTTATCGAAAATTAATTAGGAAAAAGGAGATAAAAGTTTAGTCAAATGGCGTGGGTATAGCGATAAATTTAACAGCTGGATTCCAACCCGGTCGATTTTATCGACTGCGAAATAATGCTATTATAAATTTCCTCATACTTTCGTTTGATAGATACACCTTTTACTGGTTTACATAATGATATTAGATATTGTCTGCGATCGTCAGAGATCGTCATTAGATTAAAAATCTTGACAAAGATGAAATCAAATTTTATATTTTTCTGTCGACCTGAAATTTTAATGTTTAAGAAAGGTCTGATTAACTGCAAAAATACCTGCTGTTCGGTAACGGTAAAATCAAATTTTATAATTTTTTTAGCAATGTGGTACTAGACATTATATTTTCCAGTGGTTGGTCTGCGGTAATTAGATCTGTCAGTAACAGTGACTATTTCACCATCATCAGATTCGTTGTTATATAAAATATCATCTTCGTTATAACCAACAGATTTGTCTATCATATCATTAGAGATTGTGGAGACCTTATCGCTGATATCACTAGTATCTTCTTCGTATAGTTGAACGAGTCGTTTCATCATATCCATATTATAATATACTTTTTATCTAATATGTTGTTATAAGATGACTGACAAGGTAAAATATCACCAAAAAGTAATTATAATAAACTACCACGAACTGACCGAAGCGGTAAGAAAATGCTTGTCGGGTTATGCTGCATATTCCGGTGAGATTTTTGTAATGCAAGGTGATTCTCATAAAATATTATTAACAGCAGCAGAAAAAAAATTGATGAAAGTGCAGTAGTGACGCTAAAATTTAATCGCGATGATGTTTTAGCATTTGCTCATCATTGTTTAACAATAACAGAACTGTAATATCTTAAAATAACTGTCATGTCTAAAAATAATACTAGCATTATACTTGTTTGAAAAAGCTGATTTTGTTGCTCCATCAGCTACAAATTTTACTGCTCTGGGATTTATATTATAATATTTCGCCGCAGCTGTAATTGATTTGAATTTGATCTCCTCATCCGTTTCAAGGTTTAACGAAATAACAGGTTTTATTGGGCATCTAAAATTAATACCACCACCTCGTCCTTTTCTCACATTTTCCTGTTGGGTCACTAGCTCCATATTTTCCAATCGATCGTCTGTTTTTAAGTTATTGATATGATTAATAACCAGACCATTGGGTATAGATCCGTTGAAAACCTCGTAAACAAACCTTTTACCAGTATAACAAACTTGATCTGTCGATGTTCCTCTAACAGTTACTATAAGATATCCCATATTGTTCATAGAACTAAGAACTTTTTTAGTTTTTCTGTTTCTAATAATACCGCGATCGTTAGCCTCGTATAAATCAAAGACCGGATGCGGCTGAAACTCGTCTTGTAAGGATAAATTTTCAATATTATCATCAGTGACTTTACCGTTATAATGATATACTCGTTTCCCCTCTGGAATGTCATCGCAAAATAACGTGTAAATAAAATCTTTTCTAAACATCGTAATCCTTTCAGAATTATCTCCCTTTACACTAATCGTATAACCCGCTGACGTTGCTTTACCAACAGATATTCCAGTTTTGATGTTAATAACCGAACCTAATACATTTCCAGCGTACAGATTGTACTTTTGGTAAACGTGATATTCCTCTTGCTCACGTGCGCTTGTCAGATTTTTTAACATTATACTAATAGTAATTTTTTTATCTCTAATTGTTTTTCTAGCGCATGCGCAGTGTGTGGTAAATTATCCAATTAGATATTAGACTATAGTATAGCGATGTTGAAATTGCGTGATATAGCCAAGAAGAGACTTATTGGAGAACCTGAAAAAATAGCGACTGCCTTTATAGGATTCGACAACAGTTATCAGTTTGATAATCAAAATGTTTTAGTAAATTTTACTGAAACAAATCTCTTTCATCTGCTACAGACGACTGTAAAACGTGAGCTTGAAAAACACAAGGGTCTAAGATTGTTAGTGCAATATCATGTTGTATTTTCAAAACTACTTGTGACGAAAGAATCTACTAAAACGGAAACTACAGACCCTTACATTAACGCAAAATCAAGGCGCCTTTTGCTTGGGACTGATCTTTTGTCACTAGCTAATGAAATACATCAAGAAATTTGGAAAAAGATAGAGGAATTTACCGAATCTGGTTCGGGTTGGAAGTTTGAAATGATCAAAGAAATTTTGTTTCACACAGTGAAATATGACGCATTACGCGGTAGTTCGTACATCGACCTGCCACCAAAAATAAAAAATAAAAAATGCTGCATCAACGTGAAAAACATCGATAACAAATGTTTCCAATGGGCTGTTCTTTCTGCGCTATTTCCAGTAGAAAAAGATGCTGGTCGTGTTGAGAAGTATATTAGTCACGTATCAAAATTAAATTTTAAGGATATCAACTTTCCAGTGGCAGAAAATCAAATACCAAAGTTTGAAAAGCAAAATAATGTTTCGATTAACGTTTTCGGACTAGATGAAAAAGAAAACATCTATCCTAGGTATAGTTCAGAAAAAGCTTCACAATCGACTATAAACTTACCGTTTATAAAAATCATTACGTTTGGATCAAAAACTTCAATTGACTAGTTGGTAAACAGTACAATAAAAATAACAAGAAAAAGTTCTTTTGTTATCGCTGCCTGCACGGTTGTACAGACAATGAAACATTACAAAAGCATTTGCAGTACTGTAGTGACATACAACGAATAACGATGCCGTCTAAAAAAAATAGTTTATTGTATTTTGTCAATTATAATCACAAACTAAAAATTCCTTTCGTCATATACCCCGATTTCGAATGCCTACTTCAACCTGTACTTAGCGCAGAAAATAATCCCAACCAATCGAGTACAAGACAAATTCAAAATCATGTTCCATGTGGAGTAGCGTATAAGATAGTTTGTTGTGCTGATTCGAGATTATCTAAACCAATCAAATTACATCGCGGTAAAAATCCATCTGTTTGGCTTCTCAGGCAGTTGATTAACGAAGTTGATAACATATTTGATCGTTTGAAAAAAGTAACTCCAATGATTAAACTAACACCACAACAAAAATCCGATCACGAGCAAGCGGAAATTTGTCATATTTGTGAAAAAGCATTTGACGACAACAAAAAAGTACATGACCATTGCCATTTGACCGGACAATATCGTGGAGCGGCTCATGATCATTGTAATTTGAAATTTCATGCACCAGATTTTATTCCAGTTATTCTTCACAACTTTCGAGGATATGACAGCCACATTATCGTAGAAGCTTTTGGTGATCCTGATGTAAAATCTCGTTTAAAACTCGACAACTCGATCAAGTGCATTCCAAATAATTTTGAAAAGTATATGTCAGTTACGCTAGGTAAGTTGCGTTTCATTGACAGCCTGCAGTTTATGGCAGCATCCTTAGATGAGCTAGTGAAAGGTTGTAGTAAATTTGATAACCTACAAGACTGTTTTGGAGAGAAATTTAATTTACTGACCAAAAAAGGAGTATTTCCGTACGAGTATCTCGACGACTGGAGTAAATTTGATGAAACATCTTTACCTGACAAAGAGAAATTTTACTCACAATCAAAAATGAAAATATCACCGATGACGATTGCAAATACGCACAAGATATCTGGAATAGATTTGATTGCAAGGCTTTTGGTGATTATCATGATTTGTACTTGAAAACTGACGTATTATTACTAGCAGATGTTTTTGAAAGTTTTCGTGAAGTGAGTTATAATAATTACGGACTAGATCCGTGTTGGTATTATTCTGCCCCTGGGTTGTCATGGGATGCTCTGCTAAAGTTTAGTAAGGTAAGGTTAGAATTACTGACTGACATTGACATGTTCAATTTCATCGAGAAAGGTATCAGAGGCGGTATTAGTGTGAAAACGAAGAAGTATGCTGAAGCAAACAACAAATATTTGAAAGAGTATAATCCTGACCTTCCTTCGAAGTATATAGTTTATCTTGATTGCAATAACTTGTACGGTTATTCGATGGCAGAACCAATGCCGTTTGGTGGATTTCATTGGATCACGGCTGATCAATTTCTATCGGAGACAGAAAAAAAGATACCCGACGATGTTTCGTATTTCGTTGAGGCTGATCTCGATTATCCTAATTCACTACACAAATTACTTAACGATTACCCTTTCTGTGCGGAATCGATGGCCATAGATTATAGTTTGTTATCTGAAGAACAACAGGCGTCAGCATCACCAAGACAAAATTCTATGGTCAAAAAACTAGTACCAAATTTGCTTAATAAACGTAATTATGTTTTGCATTATAAAGTTTTAAAACAAGCAGTCGATGCTGGTCTTGTGCTGAAGAAGTTCCTCGTGTACTAAAATTTAATCAGTCGCCGTGGATGAGAGGTTACATTAATTCGAACATTACAATAAGAGCTGCGGCGAAAACTGATTTTGAGAAAAACTTCTTCAAACTGATGAATAATTCGGTGTTCGGTAAGACGATGGAAAATATTAGAAAACGCGTAAATATCGAAGTAGTGAACGATATTAATCGCAGAAACAAACTTGTGTCAGACGATGATTTTGTGAGCATGAAAATTTTTAATGAGAATCTTGTCGCGGTACAGCGACGAAAGACAAATCTAAAACTAAACAAGCCGATCTATGTTGAAGCTTCAGTGTTAGATTTATCAAAGTGGCTGATGTATGATTTTCATTATAATTTTGTTAAAAATCAATGGCTGGCCAGTAGATTATTGTTTACTGATACCGACTCGCTCGTATATGAAATCGAATGCGAGGATGTCTATCAGGATATGCATGATAATAGATATCTGTTTGATCTTTCTGATTACGCACGTGACAGTAAATTTCATGATGACACGAATAAAAAGGTTATTGGTAAGTCAAAGATGAATTGAACTCGAGCGTTATCAAATACTTTATCGGATTACGCAGCAAAATCTATGCCGTATTATTAGACAATAATAAAATAACAAAAAAGCAAAAGATCTGCCTCGTACTTTTTTTAAAAAGTTTATGAAATTTGATGATTACAAGTACGCTCTCGACGGTGGTATTAGTTTTATAAGAGCAATGGCTATACGGACAAATCATCATAAACTCGAAACAGATGTCATTATCAAACGCGGATTGAGTAATTTTGATGATAAGCGTTATTGTGAAAATGGAGTAGACACATTTGCCCTTGGGTATTGTCACGATGACAGATCTATCCTTGACATTATCTTTTCCAACTGAAATTTTATCTAAACTTTAAAAATAATGTTTGAAAATTTGACAGTGACAAATAGCTACAGTAGCAAAATCAAATATCTAATGATGGACGGCAAACAATTAACAGTTGAAATTAATAATGAAACATCAGGTATATCTTTTAGTGGCACCCGTGACAAGCTAAAACTTTCACTCATCAGATCTGATAACAGCGAGTATTTCAATTATCTCGATCAATTGTATCAAAAGTTGCTAGCGGATTTAAAAAACGTACATAATCCGATTAGTCAACAAAAATATACTAAACATACAATTGATCTTGATCAGTCAAAAGTATATTTTGTCAAAAAAAATATCCTATTAACAAACCACAAATAAAAGATTTGAGTCCCGTCGTTATGTGAGCGGTAAAGTAAAGTTTAGCCTCTATTATCGTGATAATGAAATATTTTTAATATCATCAGTTGAAACATTAATCATTGGTGATGAGGTATAAAATTTTATCTAAAATTAGTAAATAATATCACTTACCTGTGATCAGCCTGGTCCCCTTGAACGCTCAGCACGCAGTGACTGAGTGAAATTTTACCTGCGCCGTTCTGGTACATCACTAGAGAGACTACCTTATACAATTATATATGCGCTAGAATCAGCCTTTAGTTTTTGTGTGTGTGTAAACATTTTGGGGTGGGTGTTTTAAGGTCTTGAGAGAGGTAATTTGTATTTGTTTGGAGGGTGGGGAGGAGGTGAAAATGGTCTTTGCGCCAGAATCAGCCTTTCCTTCTACTACTGTACCATGTTTAAGTAGATTTATGGTTGATACAAACGAAGAAGTTAAGGAGTCAACGAAACATAATAATTCTGTAGAAACAAAAAGACCACATTTACAAATAATGCTTTTATTTACCAATAAAGCTATCAAATTTTGGGCAAAACCTCTACACTTGAAATCTACCTTATAAATTGGTTTATAGTATTAGTAATTATTTAGAATTAAAGACAGAAAACCAGTTGGAATTATTTTCAGCTACTTATTGTCCATTTCCATCCACAGCTGTAATAGATGTACAAATAATTTAGTAATTGCTTTATCCGTTTCTAGTTATATATTTGTTTTTGAAATATGTACTTATAATCAACCATTATAGTGAGTAATTTAAATATTTTCTTTATCATTACATTAATGTATTTGAACTATTTTTATCCTCGTCTAGCCTCAAATTTATTAATTATAAAAATCAGTCCATATGATAAACCAAGATTAAGGGTCCTCAAATCTATTGAGATTCCTATAAAACCACAGCGCAAAAAGAAATGCTAATAAAATTACAATTGAAGGGCATCGCCTTTAGATACACGAGAAACGAGTAGATGGAGGAATATTTGTAGAATATACTAATCATGAGATAATGTCTTAAAACCTGAGTTGAATTAGAAACTAAAGATAAAGCAGCAATAGGTTAATCTGCCACAAGTGTTTGACATAATTTATTGCATGAAAGCCCTTATTGAAGCAAAGAGCTCATGCTTAGTGTGTAATCGATTTTCAAGTTTTCTGAATAATACTGTAAAATATCCATTTCACTTCTTCTAATTACAAATAGATTTCTTTATCATTTTATACAGCTATTGTCAAAGCTCGTTGGACCGGTGTATGCACACATAAGTTGTTCCTTTCTTGGTTTAGGAGCTATTAACGTGTTTGGATCGTCATATGATGCACTTTAACCACGTCAAGCCTTACCTGTCAGTCACTCTCAGGTAATAACTGAAACATATCGACGATAATGTCTCTATAAGTAAAATTTTTCACTGCAGCTAAATTCATTTTGGACTTAATCACGTTTTGCAGCTTTTATAATGTGCCTTTTAACCACAAATTTTATTTTATCAGCTAAACAGTTAGAAGAGAACCAGGCGGACGAGAGCAGCGATAGTAGCGATAGCGATGACGAGAATTCATCAAGTGCAAAGGATAAGCCACCAAAAATTTCTAAAGGGGAGAACATATTTGGTTATGATGACAGCCAAGACGTCTGCGGTGGTGCTGCCAACGGAAATGGCCACTCAAGGATCAGAGAATCAACACGCATAAGCAAAAGCAATGGATACTGGCATACCATTTTAAAGGGTCTGTTTGAAAAGTGAGTATATAAGGTTTATAACTTACTTTTTATACTCGCGTTATATCGGTTCCATCTGCAAACAGCATAGACTCAGCTCTGCCGTCGCATATTGCACCATCAGGTAAGGTTTAATATGTTGTTTGTTGTACAGGTTATTTTATTGAAACTGCATGGACCCATACCTCCTGGCACATTATGCGATGGAAGAACTGAGGATCTGGATCATTGACTGTGGCGCACCTGCACCATAACCAAAGAACCTTAAGCATGTCTGGATGATAATGTGTTGCATTTCGTAATGTAGTCTATACATTAGTCATGATACCGTTTCAATTCATTTATTTGGCTCATCGACTGTGTCATTAAATACAGCTACATATATATGATACCTCTCATCATTAATTGTATCCTTAGAATACAATGATTCCCTTTGAATAAGACTATTCCCTTAGAATACGATAATATATCCTCAAGTGAACCAAAATCTGGTGTCATGACAGACCCCAGTGAATCTGTCGTTTGTACATGAAGGACATTGTGACTATAGACACAGATGTGCAGTCGCATATTGCGGCATTATATAAGGGTATATTTGGTGTTTGTTATACTGTTCAATTTTGTCAAAATGCATGGACCCATATCTCCTGGCAGATTATGCAAATGCGGATCTGGGTCTGTTGATGTTTCAGATGGATCCAGCTTTGAACTACTTACTTACGTGAATTTAACTGGTCGAGGTACACGCGACCAATATACCTTTCTATTTATTTGATTTATTTTTTTGTCGCTTTCTCAGCTTTCTTGCCCTGAAAAACTGCAATTCAGTCTTTATATATATATATATATATATATATATATATATATATATATATATATATATATATATATATATATATATATATATATATATTCATTCACATAAAGTGGATATCTGTCTTCAATATCCAGAGAGCAAATTTAAAAGGTTTTATCTCTTTACATATTTTTTATTCTGAAGACTATGCTATTTTTGACAATAACAACAAGTGAGTGAAACTTTGTGAAAATACAAAATATATTTTGAAGAAACTTGACGAAATAGTCTTTGCAAAAAGTGAACGTTTATGCATTTTGTGTTGTTTCACTAGTCCGATTGTTTGAAAGATAACATCATTGATTTTACATTTAATGTTGCCTACCAAATATTGTTTATGATGGACAAATATCAAAAATGACATATTATGTTTAATATTAAATGCAGAGACAACTACTCATTGACACTATTTTCTGTAGATTTATGTTGTTATATTTTACTCTTCAGTACTTCTTGCGATCGTTTACTTGAACAAAAAAATGGTTCTTTATGTTGTATTTACAAATGCACATATATCCCCTATAGACAGCGCTACATCTATGTCATCTTAGTCAATAACATTGGTCCATGATAGCTGATTTACTTGAAGGTCTGCATTGAGTGACATTTAATCAAAATAATTGAATATATGTTTAATTTTGCAAATTTTAGTAAGAACTTCGAGTTATTAAGCACCAGAGCTGGAAGGGCTGGCGTGATCCATAACTTCATGAGAGGACTTTCTCTCCAGCAGACCTATCCATTTTCTCCTTTTACTCCCCAGCATTCCGAGGATCAACTAGACGGAGGAATTAGTGGTCAGTACAGACAGTATCCTACATGTATATTCATTATATGTGCTTTTAATGCAGGGCATTGAATACATTTTATGGTTTGACGTGGCATATTGAATTATTCAAGGAATTTATAACTTTAATGGCGCATGATACCGTCTTTGTGGTCCTACCTGTTAAACTTTCAATTTATTGCTTCATTGAATAATATTGTTTTCTAACGTTGCTAGTTGCTATGTTGCCGTTCGACGTGACATGTATGCAAGTTTTTGCTTGTTGTTATAACACAATATACGTAACATTTATATAGAACGTTGGAAATATATGATATTGGTACAGGAAAACATTGCAAGTTTTAGGACAAAGTTTAACGTGGCATTGTTTTAGAAAGTTGCAAATTGTTATGTCACAGTTTGATGTCGCATTAGTATAGAATGTTGCTAGTTGTTATGACATTGTTTGACTCGACATTTGAGTAGAACGTTGTTATTTGCTATGACATATATTGAAGTGATCTTCATATAGAACGTTGCTAAATGTTATGTCACAGTATTTTTAAGGGGACGTTTGTGTCAAACTTTGCTAGATGTTATCTCACAGTTCGAAGTGACCTTTCTATAGAACGTTGCTATCTGTCATGTCGGTTTAGATAATATTTGAATAGAACGTTTTTAACCGTTACTGACGCAATATTTGTATAGAACGCTACCAAGCTTTTTTTTATTCAAATTTGACGCGATAATTGTATATAATGTTACTACTTACCGTCTTACAGTTTTGACGTGACATTTATATAGAACGTTGGATGTTATATTCGTCTGAAATGACATTTTTATGTGGTTGGTATAAGAGATTAATTTGATTTTATATGCGTATTTTCTACGTTTTGTGTCACAGTTGAATATGATATTTTTATGCAACGATACTATCTGTATTATCAGTCTGAGGTGACATTTACATTGAATTTTGAAAGCTGTTATGTCACAGTCTGATGTGACATTTGTATAAAATATTGCTAATTGTTATGTCACGGTTTGATGTGACATTTGCATAAAATATTGCTAATTGTTATGTCACGGTTTGATGTGACATTTGTATAAAATATTGCTAATTGTTATGTCACGGTTTGATTTGACATTTGCTAGCTGTTATGACACGGACTCCCGTAACATGTATATAGATCGTTTCTAGTTGTTATGTGACATTTAGACATGACAGTTGTATAGAACGGTGCTAAATATTATGTCTCAATTTGAAGTGAATGTTTGGTAGTTAAGTCTCAGATTGACAGAACGTTTGGATAGAACTTTGCTAGCCATGTCAAAATATAATGCGATTTTTGTATAAATATTTGTCAGTTATTTAACAGTTTGGCGTAATATTGAATAGAATGTTCCTAGTTATTTTATTCCAGTTTTAGGTGATATTTACATATACCATGTTTAGTTGTTGTGTATTTATTTTATATGACATGTTTTATATAAAATCTTAATTGGTTGTTATTTCACAGTTTGAAGTGACATTTGCATAAAACGTTGTTATCTGTTAAGTCACAGTTTGACGTGGCTGCTGATAAAACATATCATTGCTTTTGTATCTGTCACTGCAAAATAACTTAAGCACCTGTATTATATCGACAGCATAATCTTCGTTGTAAAATTAAGATCGCAATTTAAACAGAAAAACATCTCAGATGATTTTATAATTGATTCAACAATCTCAGTTTACAAAAAATAAATAATCTAACGTACGTTCAACTGCCCTATATTGTCACAGTTCATGCACGTATTCTAAATCATAAATCATATGTTTTGCAGATGATTTCAAAGCCGTGTTTGAAATGCACCCAACCAATGTGAAACATCTGTACATGGTTGATGCTGGACTTACATTCAACTCTCCCTATCCAGTAGCATTGAGGCCGCAACGTCGTGTGGATATCATCTTGTCTTTTGACTTCAGTGCAAGACCGAGCGATTCATCTCCTCCGTTCAAGGTATTTCCTTCATTTGTATTATGACTTTTACTCGTATTATGACATTGACTCGCATTATGAAATTTACTAGTTCAAGGTAATTCCTTCACTTGCATTATCACCTTGACTCGCACATCGAATTATTACCTTGACTCGCATTATGGGAATGACTCGCACATTGCATTATCACCTTGACTCGCATTATGGGAATGACTCATACATTGCATTATCACCTTGACTCGCATTATGGGAATGGCTCACACATTACATTATGATCATGACCAATAATCAGCATTATTAGCATGACTCGCACATCATATAATGAGTATGACTCGACCTCGCATTATGACTAGCATCTCGCATTGTGAGCATTACTCATATCTCCTAGAATGTGAAATACTCGGACCTCGCATAATGACTGCGACTCTTTTCTCGCATTATGACTATGATTCATGTCTCGCATTATGACTACTACTCGTAGTTAGCATTACAAACACTTCGCGTTATCGACACGAATAGTAAATCACATTATGACCATAATTTTCGTTCACATCTCGCGTACACTTCTTTCAAATTACATCACATTGTGATTCCACTCAATATACAACACCCAAAGACTCCACGCAAATAATGTTATTGCGAATCGTGTAAAGAATTTTCTATATATTATTGGCTAGGCAATATCTCTTCTGATGTTTATATATTGTAATAAAGACTTTTCGAGTTAGTCTTGTATGGGATGTTATCATACATACACAAGTTTGTATTGTTGATCAATTCCAGGAACTTCTGCTAGCGGAAAAATGGGCACGAATTCACAAGGTGCCGTTTCCTCTCATAGACACCACAGTATTTGATAGGGAAGGAATGAAAGAACTCTATATCTTCGAAAACCCAAACGACCCACATTGTCCGGTGGTTCTACACTTTCCATTAGTCAATATCGAGTTTAGAAAGTATCTCCAACCAGGTACATCAACCATATCAGTCCTGTACAACTTTTCGTAATGTGGTCAGATCTTAAAACACAGTATTAACTATATTATTATTTGTGCAAATGAAGAAAATAATTTATAATTATTTTTATTTTATTTTTTTTATAAAATGCTTTTATTTCATGCTTGAAGAGAGAAATAATTTGAAACTAACAAATAAATATCTATAAATCTATACACACAGACACAAGCACACACACACACACATATATATATATATATATATATATATATATATATATATATATATATATATATATATATATGTATATATATATATATATATATATATATATATATATATATATATATATATATATACAGAGAGAGAGAGAGAAAGAGAGAGAGAGAGAATTGTGTTCATAAATAGCCGTTCTGTTTTTAACAGAAACAAATCGGTGCTGACGTAGGCATAAATATATTTCAGTGGCTAAATTCTTGCCCTACTTTTACGTCTGCATTTAAAGCTGGTATCAATAAATGTGACAAGCAATACATATATGTAAAATTGTTTCTGTTTATTTGATGGATTCTTGTAAAATGAACTTGTCACTAAAATCTAGTGTTTACAACGGTGTATTTTGTTCTTAGTTTCTACTTTACTGTACATTAATTATTATCTTAATTTTTTCAGGTGTTCCAAGAAAAACGAAAGAAGAAATTTCCTTCGCTGACTTTGACATCTTTGATGATCCAGACACTCCTTACTCTACGTTCAATTTCAAGTACACACACCTGGCATTTGATAGATTGTCAAAACTCACGGAATTCAATACGCTCTGGAATGTGGAAGAAATTAGAAAGGTATTCGCAAAGTGCATTGATAAAAAGCGCCAGTTTCCTCCTAAGTTGCCTTGCGAACTCAAGGACATTACTAAACTGAAGAGAGTGAGTCAGAAAAACAAGAAGCTACTCTCCAAATTCATTGCACTTGTTCGCAGCGGAGAGTACAAAAATATTGATTCCAATTTAGTGGATACGTTTTCTAAGGAGAAGAGTATTGACTTTTTGGATGGGCAACGTAAGGAAAACGAAATTCAAGACAAAATGGATACAAACTCAGGTACAAATGAAAAACGGAGGCAGTTCTCAAGACAGAGGGTTATCACCAAAAAAGGACAGAAATCTGCACGTGATCCACAGGAAACTACGACAGGGTCTCCTGAATTGGATGAATACTTTGATGCCACGAGTAGCCCCGAAACAAGCGTTATTCCCACTTCTAAGTCTTCCACGTCCATCAACGTCAAAAATATACATGGATGCCGAAAACCAAAACCAGGGGATATGCATGATGCTAGGTGCAATTCAATAGATGAGGACCAGGATATATACTATTCTGCCATTCAGTGATAAATGTGGCAATAATGCGTGAAAACACCATTTGCTTTCATACGCATCATTCGTCAGATGACATGGATATCTGTCTCATCCCAATGACGAATTTATCCAGAATGCAGTCAAATACCATTATAGTATAATCCAGGATTTATCGTCGAAACGAAAGCATGGATGGGACAAATAATCATCGAAGTGAGATTTTTATTAGATTTTTGCCTACTTAAATAACATTTAAAATGTATTAACAACAACCAAGAGAGAGAGAGAGAGAGAGAGAAAGACAGAGAGAGAAAGAGAGAGAGAGAGAGAGAGAGAGAGAGAGAGAGAGAGAGAGAGAGAGAGGGGGGGGAAGAAAGAGGCAATTTAAATTAACCTTTTTAAAGCAATTTTCGTTGGTTGTCAATGCAAAATTGTGCGATTTATCTGTTATCGGGTTCTTAATGAAGGTTTATTGCTACTTTTATCGACTTAATGTGAAATCTATTTTCTTAATGTGTTTGTTTTTTTTATTTCGGATTAATTTTAAACATTGACAAGTGATGACTACCTCAGATTTAAAATTGATTTGTGGAATGCACTGAAACAAAGCGTAAAATCAGCCCCCCCTCCCACTCAATATGGAGCTTAAGTGAATTCAGGAACATTCCTACACTCAGAGGAGTGGGTGTGAAAACGAAAAGTGGCTTTCCAAATGTATCATTCTGTTCACAGTAGAAAGTATAAATAGTCACAATTTCATTAATTCTGCCCTTGTGGATACTGTATTAGTAGATATGATTCCATCTTTGCAGATGCAGTTTCAAGCGATATGATTCCATCCTTGTGTAGACTGTATTAATCACTGAATATCATATTTATTTACGTCAGGTATAACTTTTCTTGTCTTGTATTCCTACCAGTGGTGATGATTTCAGCTCAGTACATATTGATATAGAAACTGTTTTGTCTTATTTAAATTATGTACTACAGCACTGTTGTGGCTGATTCAAAAATTTAAAATTTATCAACGATTGTATTTAATTATTTGTTTTACCAATATGTAAGTTTGAAAACCTTTTCAGGAATTTACTGTTGTGTAAGGAACATATGAATGATGCAAGCAATGTAATCATGCCCAGTCTTTACGTGAAAATGTTGACCAAGGTAAAATGGCCTAAAAAATAAAAAATATACATTTTTACTAATTGGATGTATCGCTTATTTCATTCTTGCCTTCTTATGTTATTATTTCCTTTTATTATTTTATTATTTGTTTTTAGTTGTGTGTAGTTAAAATAAACATTTTAAAAGGAACAGTCTAAAAGAACAATAGATGCCATCAGATAAAAGTTTTGTTCAGTTTGAGAGTTAATAATAGTCCAGAACAGCTTCTGTGAATGTCTCATTATGCCCATAAAATTTAAATCAGCTTAAGTGTTTGACAAAATTCTATCCATCAATCGGAAGCACACTGAAATAATTATAACGTTGCTTTTCATCAGAATACTAAAGACTTTTTTAAGTTTACAAGACCAATATGTGTATCATTTCGTGTTCGTAATTTATCATTTGCTATGTTGGTAGATTGCCGTATGAATTAAAAACACTGGAACAAAAATTATTATACATATTGTTGTTCTGAAAAAAAATTATTTTGCTATTTTGTCATTACATCTAAATGTCACTAAATCCATCATTCTGAGAAAACCTCTTTCTCCATAACGTTAGAAGTATATGTTGTATATGAAGAAAGAACATACAAAGTACATATCGAACAAATAGTACATTGAATGTTTGAATGGAGGATTGTTAACAGACGCTGTCGTTTAATTTATTTAAATACAAGTAAATCTTTGGCATCCACCTCATAATTATGCCTTGAATCAGGAGTTACTGTTTCCTTAGTCGAACATACATATGATACAAATATCGCTGCCTGGACAATAGCTGATGCTCGTACAAGGAGTGGCCAAAAGCTATTGATTTAACAGATAAAACCAAGCAATGCAGATGAGTTAAGAAACAAAACAAAAGAACACGTTAATTGAAAAGTGTTGGAAGCATTGATGTGTGGAGCTAGGAAGCATTGATGTGTGGAGCTAGGGAGCATTGATGTGTGGAGCTAGGGAGCATTGATGTGTGGAGCTAGGAAGCATTGATGTGTGGAGCTAGGAAGCATTGATGTGTGGAGCTAGGGAGCATTGATGTGTGGAGCTAGGAAGCATTGATGTGTGGAGCTAGGAAGCATTGATGTGTGGAGCTAGGGAGCATTGATGTGTGGAGCTAGGAAGCATTGATGTGTGGAGCTAGGAAGCATTGGCAGAAAGAAACAGGTGGTGGTACAATGAAACATCGACAGAAATAGACAAAGGGACGAAATGAATTAGAAAAGATTTCGACGACTTAGTATAAAACTTTAAAACAGAGGCAAATATCTTAAAAGTGAAATGGATCGAAAAATTCTCGCATGTATCGGTATCACCATTGCAACTAAAATTAAATCGGTATACTCGGACAC
This sequence comes from Potamilus streckersoni, assembly GCA_016746295.1. NCBI lineage: Eukaryota > Metazoa > Mollusca > Bivalvia > Unionida > Unionidae > Potamilus > Potamilus streckersoni. The sequence goes on from JAEAOA010000123.1 coordinate 113,190, forward strand.
TTGCTTGTTTTTCTTGCTCCAATTCAATGAAATATATGCAAACAGAGAAACATTGAAAAGTGAAGTGGATATTGGTCAATAGTATTTTACTGCGCATTAGAATTAAACATTAAAGAAAGAGAATTGATAAATATTGCATTTGACGAGTACATTAACGAAGTGCAGTATGTATTACTTTATGATGTTTACTTTACACCAAACTTGGAATATCCTGGTTGTATGAGTATGCCATTCATAATCAATATAACAAGAATACACACACCTTCAATTTGCATGTAACATATGATACAAAGATGCTGTCTTATGTTATAACCAATTAGCGATAAACAAGAAAAGTACTGCTGATTCACTCAGTCTAGAGAGACGATGAAATTACGTTTTTCTTTTAAACAAAAAGCGTCTTGATACAATCGTAGACTAAGGTCAGACCGCAGTATTAAAATGTGTTTCTTGTAAAATAAATTAAACTCAGTAAATATAACGGAATGGAAGAAACAGCAGCAAATAAAGCTGGGAAGAAAATATTTAAGCACGCTAAATGAATATATACCAGAAAGAAATTTATATATGGAAACAAAACCAATCAAAAACGAAAACAAATATATACACATCTTCCCTACAAAATTAAACAGATTCATGACACTTTTTTACTTTAATGACGGGACGATTTCACCATTCACGTCTATTGACAATGACAAAGGCTGGAATGATTTAAATGTGAAACCCAGTGTAACAATATCATACTATTCTAATACAGCTCTGATAACCAATTATGCTGCGAATACCTATTAAATGTAATCGTGACTCATGTTAGCGTGTACGTTGTTGACAAGTTTTGTGGATAGCAGATTAAAGGGTTCAAGAGTTTAGCACAGTAAATAAATAAGACGTCGAGGCACGGTGAATATATCACACCTAAAAGGAACGACAAAATATCACATTAATCAAACGCACCCGTTCAAGCAGCAGAGAGGGAGAACAGACCACTTTTTAGAATATTCCATTTGTGAATATAAACAGGTGTTTTTGTGTCTGCCACGGGAAAATATTCGAGCTGGATTAGATTGGTTGTTTAGCATAACATCGTCATATACGACAAGATTTTTTATTCCTCTTTCAAGATCATCTATAAATGGCGCGTTGTTGATGTTGGAGATAAAATCAATATAATTGCAGTTCTCGTCCAAGAGCTTTGCATTTTCATTAAATCTTTAAGCACATCGTAGCATCGCTGATCATCGGGAGATCGAGTCACTAAATGCAATTTATCTCACTTGAGCCATCTCATTATGAGGTTAGGTAACAATTTCGTCTCACCAGACCCAGATAGATCTATGATAATGGCTCTGATAGAATTTATCAGCTCTGGGTGATGCTTGATTGACTCTCGTATCGCTGAAATATCAACGATATTCATGTTGTATAATTATATAATAAGTATAATGATTAATGCTCGATGCACTGGCACCAGTGAATTAATAACAATAACGACGAGGAATAATATGCTAGCACTTACATGCAAGTGTGTGAAATGTAGTACAAAAAGTATTTATTTATCTCTCATGCAACAGGTGGACATATCGCTGCTTCACTGGGAAAATTACAATGAGTTTCATGGGTTAGGTATCATGGTGAGAAGCGTCTTTCTGAATATAATTATTGTGGTCCTGCACTCCGACTTGTTATCCGTCTTCACTAGAAAGTTCACCCAAGACCTTGAGAGTATCCAATAAATGCAGTTAATCAAGCGTTCACGTCCATAATATCGTGTATAACAATCAAGATCTACCGTAACGACATATTGCAAACATGATGTTGATTTACACTATAAAGTCTTGCTGATGAAGCAAGTGTCGAACGTTCTATTACAACAGGTTGATTAACCAAAGGCTATATGTCAAATTTATCTACCACCACCTAAAAAAATTAATCCGCAAATTTTGATGTCGGCACTCCAGATAGGTACTTCAGGCAGATATTTTGTTTTTACCACATGCTACTATTAAAACTGGTAGACGTCAATGGCGAAAACGACAATACGTGCAAACAGTCGCTGAAGTTGCATGTATGTACAAAAAAGCGGAACCACATTCAACAAAGACAGCAACTGAAGTTGCAACTGCGTTTGAACGAATTTATCAACGTGGCGGTCTGTGATAGTCACAGTTGCTATAGGTTTATCATGGCAAAGAATTTCTTGGTGCAGTAACATCGCTAATGACACACGATAATGTCAATATCAGACGAGGGTACACCACAATTCACAGCGATCAGGCAATCCTTAAGCGATTCATCGAACACTTGCTGAGTGATTGTTTGGATATTAGTATGTATATGAAATATCACTGAACAAAGTTCAGGCGGAAAGGAGATCTCGTAAATGAGTTACAAGACTACCAAGTGAGATAGATGAGTTAAAAAATGAAACTAATCGTGTAATTTCAATGCTATCATCAATGAAATTTCTAAGAAACACATACCATTTAGGTGCCATTAATCTTTCTCAAACAACCAATAGTATATAACGTGATTGTCAGATATTTATATGAGCCAGGAGAGCTTAAAGAGCAGGTAAAGAAAGTGCGACTGACCCAATCTGGAGTGTAACCAGACATACAATTTTCAGCGTGGTACGATCAATGTGTAGACCTGCAATCTACAAACTAGATTCAGCTGCTCTTCACCTTCTTCTGTCTTTGTATGTGAACAATTAAAAATATTTCCTGAAGATATACTCTTATAAAGGTTTACCTTTTTTAAGGAAGAACCGCTAATAGGACATCAGCTCCACGACGTGTCCAATCTCAGCTCCAATTTTATCTCACATGTTCAATTCCACTCATTTATACTCATTTATATTTTGCATAGATCTGTTAGACCATTTCCCGTAACGAGTTTGTAAAATATTCTGTGACACTTTCAACAACATAATTCAGACTATTGCCAACGATGAATATTCTTTATTAGTCGAAGATGATCAACGCTAGGCTTATAATTAAGCGGATGTATCGAATACACAACTGCTGTCACAGGGTGTGCTCGTTCATAGCATTCCTTGCTTGGAATATTTACTTAAAGAGACATCTTCACGTTTGTCACGGATAATCTAACATATTTCGGCAACTTTTGCTAATCCCGACAAAGTCAAGGATAGAGTAACAATAACTTTTATTCTAAAAAGGTATCATTGTTCCTTCAGATAATTAATGATCGTCCATGAACGCTGTCATTCATTATGGCATCAATTGAGGGTTTACCACCTTGCCTAATTCTGAATGTGGACAACAAAAAAGCCGTGCAATCGTTGCGAAACTCTCTCTCTCTCTCTCTCTCTCTCTCTCTCTCTCTCTCTCTCTCTCTCTCTCTCTCTCTCTCTCTCTCTCTCTCTCTCTCTCCCTCTCTCTCTCTCTCTATCTATCTATCTCATCTCTCTCTCTTGGCTACACGGATACGATTGGTGTAAGAGTCCGATTCATTGAGACAGGATCAGCATCAACCAGAGCTCGTCTCGGCAAGTTAGAGGTTTTTCTGCAAAAGATCGAATATAGAAAGAGAAGGCTTTATCCCATAGAATCTTGTAAAGTGTTATATCATATAATTAGGTCATATATATATATATATATATATATATATATATATATATATATATATATATATATATATATATATATATATATATATATATATATATATATATATATATATATATATATATATATATATATATATATATATAAACTTCAATTGATAATATACAAAATTTAAAACAAAGAATAGTTGCAAGTGGTTGATAATTGCATTTACAAACATTGTCATAAGGCTTGCATAACGGATTGCTGTGTATGCTTCCTGCAGAGTGTGCGAAATGAGAATCTAGGACCAAAGTCATCTTTGAAGAGTAACAAGAGAGTCAGAGAGGAAACTCAATTCTGCGTAACGTTTGCAGACAGAAAATATTGAGCTTAGAAACGGTATTATGATAAACAAATAGAGTTGTATCTCCTGTAAAGAAACGCCGCAGACTATCTCGCTAGATTTTCGGGCTATCAGCCTCTTATATATTATTTTCTGTTACGAAAATAATAATTTAGACGAGTGATGTATATCATATAAATTGAGCAAGGAAATAACGCAGATGAATTTTTATCGCATCCCATCATCAAGAATTATGCGGCGTCTCGTACTGGTGTAATTAGGAACTGTCCACTAGAGCGACCAATTGGATCTGTTACTAACACCGGTTATCTCCTATTGATTGTTGGGAGAAAGGTAAATTTGTCACAGAGTTGTGTATGAGTGTGACAACGGCCTGATCGAGATGGTTTTGTAGTTGAGATCTAAAGAATAATTCTTTCTTCAGGCTATTACAGTCAGAATTCTGCACGGGTAAATACAGGAAATAGCAAGAAACATTCAAGATCAATTAAATCTGTAAATACTCATACAGGCGAAGAAAACATCGATATATGCAGCTCACAAACATTTTGATATTTTCTGTTCTTCGGTACAAAGTGTCGCAGATAATACAACCAAGACAATATTTCCAATACAAATATTAAACAAAAATAATATTTCTGTTCAACACTCCTGATGAAGGGAAATAACTCTCTCTAGTAATGCATCCTAAAGATTAAACAGTACCAATCTGGTAATCCCGCTTGGCGAAGTACCCTTGTGTTTCATACAAGGGCTGTATCCATTTTTCTGTCAAGGGAGGCAGAATTAATTCCTTCATTGCCCTGAAAAAAGAATACTACTCCTCGACGGGGAATCGTTCAGCAACTTCTGTCTATTTTTGATTCTTAAGACAACGCATTATTAAGGTAATATTTTTATTATATAATGAATCACGAAATAATCAAAACAATTACTTGGCACAATCTCCACCAGTGTAAGGGTATAAAATTTTCTGATAAACTTGATCATAAAAGAAAATCACAAATGATTATTCAGGTAAAAATTTGAATGAAAATACACACTAGAAGCCTATTAAAGGTGTAGAAAATTTCTTAGGCAGGCAAAAAAAAAATCACGATATTATGTATATCGCAATACAAATGTCTAGCAATTCTTTGCATTCGCACATTTGATTGAGAAAATTAGATCAGATTTGTCTCAAGAATATGACTCAATATAGATTGTGAGTGCTCATGTAACACAGTTACAAAATATTTGCGATTATAAACAATCGAATTGTGAAAGTGAGAGTTGTAACACTAACTAATAATATCTATTATTGCTGACTATTGTCAGGGGAGATGTATTTTTTGCTGTGCAAAATACACTAGTCTCATGATTGCACATACAAACATATCGTTAATGATTAATCTCGTGATTCAGGAAGGTATCCGTGCTGGTCAGTAAGTCTTAAATGTATCCATGATTATGATATATCAAATAATTCAAATTAGAAGGTATTAAATATCCATGTGGAACTTCAGGAATAAATGAGTATAATATATATCCATGCTGTGCATGCCTGGATCTTTCAAGATCTACAACAGACCCAGACTGGGACTGATAGCTGACATGGATCGCATCACACACCATATTGTCTGCGATCGTTGATGCGATATTGACAACACCTGCTGAAACATCATGACCACTACGGTCTTAATCATTGTTGTGGGTTTGAATGCGTGGAAAAGGAGGAGATACTTTTCTCCATGATTTTAGTATCTTTGGAAAATATTCGTCAGTGATATCACTGAAAGTTTTTGTCAGTTTGTGAGGGTTTCATCCTGGAAACATGAATGTTGGAAATTCTGCTTCTGTAATAGCACACCGTCTGGCAAACAGCTTCTTAATTGTCATCAAATAAAGAGGCGAAATCACGGCGAAGCTATCACCAATATCAGCCACTGTTTCAATAATAACCCGATGAATAAACGTGAGGTCGGATGCAATCTGGTTTAGATGCTATACATTTGCAATGGTTTGTTGCTTTGGATCATCGTTAAAATATTACCGTATGTCACTGTCAAAGTCTGATGCATACTTGCTGCCGCTCAGGCCTAATGTCATTAAGACATGAGTCAATATAATCTTCGACGATATGCGGTTTTCTATTATCATCTCAAGAATATATAGTTCGTAATATTATAGGAAGTCTTGTACTAAAAGTAGCAGTAAAATATCCACTCAAAACATCCACTGGCTTGTATTCTTCTTCCCCCGTCAATAATAATGATACTGGGACTTTTCGTATATATATATATATATATATATATATATATATATATATATATATATATATATATATATATATATATACATATATATAGTGTTTAGACACTTTGAAAAGTTTGATAATATTTGCTTATCTAATGAATAATCAGATCGTTGAGGGCGCGGTGGTATTGAAAGTGCTGGTGACTGTACTTCTGGCTATCCTAACACAGTTCGAATAAACGACTAATATATATCGACGGCATAATCCTAGTCCAGAGGACCAGACGTTAATATCTCTAACTCAGCCGATAATGTTTGCTCATGAACCGTGATAGTTATCTTGGATTCTTTTCCTGCGATAGATTTAATTTTCCTCTGGAACTTATTGTTGATATGTTCGATTTGATAACTCCTCGTAGGTATGCCAAGAACATTCCAGTCTGGTGTTCCATTAGACTTATTTCATACGCAAATATCAATTAATTATTTGCTTGTAACCCACTGAATAGGGTTGTTTTAATATTCGTCTTTCTATAATATACTTGCAATTTGTCTAGAGTTATTTCCTTGTTGGGATTGCCGTTGGAAAGCTAACGCCAAACTCAGGCTTAGATAAGCATCGTAGTTGTTGGTGGTGCAGTATTAACTGCGATTTGTTCTAGGAATCGCAGTGATTGGTCTTGCGACATTATTATTTAAATCAATGATCCAAATACCTGCCTTGAGTCGGCGGCGTCTGGCGCTGAGGATTGTAATCGTTGACAATTAAAGGATTAGTTTCCAGTTTCCACTAAACCTCAATCATTTCTGCGAATTCCTTATCAGATGTTATTCCTTCATTGAGCCGTGATGATTTCAGCGATATTTGTGTGTGTGTGTGTGTGTGTGTGTGTTTGTGCTGTCGCTGATAGTAACGTCGTTATATATTAGTGTAATTTATCAGCGGCGCTAGTGAATATTTGTTATTGATATGATATTAAGAATACAAACAACATCTGTTATAACTGCAACAACAATTCCTATTACTATTGCTATTGTGTATGTGGCTGACAATATTACGATTATAGCTACTGTTGCAGCGACTACGAATTCAATAAAGCAATAATATAACAATATGAAGCCTTTTCCTTCGGGTTCCACCGCAAATGTTTCCTCTTCGTTTTGCTCCAACACAATTCCAGAAGATTCACTAACTGGATAACGCAATGAAATTGTAGTAGATATTGTAAATATTGTAACACAGAGTACTGAGAAAGTGTACACACCGGTAACCTCAGTGTTATGGTGGATGGATTTATTAAGTGGCGTCCATAATACCGATTGAGACGCAATTGTATATACTATACCATCGTTATTCTTTTGAATGTCAAATGATTTAACGTTGATGACTGCTGAACTCACAAAACATCATTAATGGTTCTGTTTGTGCTTCATCGAAAATTTGAAAACAGAGATACATGATTGGTATATTCAGATCTAAACGTTGTCATTACATCATTGATTGTTGATGTACTTCTTCGTTTAAGCGTCATCGTTTCACCCTGGCTATCTCAGACCTGTAATGTTTTTAATGAACATATTGAGAAAACCAGTCATTACATCGTCAGCAACACGTTACTGATCTCAGTTCTGATCGCGTCATCATTGCTGTTCACGTATTTGTTTGTGGCATAATCCTAGTCTGATTTTGGATTTCTCACATTGATAATTGTATATCTGCTCATGTAGAGATCGCCATACATAATGTCTCGAGTTGTTATGATGTTTTACTCCATGAGTGTTATAATTCATGCCTACGAGTGTTTAGTTTTACGGTGATTAGCAAACACCGCTAAGTTACCTTCGTTTGCATCTGGAAACGGCAGAATAATAACCATCCTTGCTGATTTTGAAAACTTTACTTTGGGCCACATCTGCGTGACGCTAATGATTAGCGAGCGCATCCTTAACCTCGTCATGTCACACTTGGGCTTTCCTTTAGCACATCTTACGTACATATCTACCATTATATATTACAATATGACCTGTTTAAAGCGTTGAACGACGATGTTGTCTGGTGGTATAGACGTGCAGAATGTTGTCATAGTGTCAAGCATAGCAAGTACCTCATGGCAGCATATTGGCAGATCAGTTCCTGTCTGTGTTGATAATGTTGAATACCAGATCGGAATGTTACGTTTTCTACAACTGGTATATTTGTAAAAAATGCTTTTGATACGCCATTCCATGCTAATTAAAAAATAGACTACACATGGGTCAATTTCATCCACAAACCAATGCGTATATGAACCAAAACTTCCATCGAGATTAATGATACCTGTTTTAACACTGTTTGTTTGGTTTAGTAATTGATGACGCACGAAAGACTCTCTGTAGTTTTTTATGTTTAATCGATCGACAGTGCCATGAATGAGGGGTTTCTGGCAGTCTGTGTCCTTGCCTTTTTTTAGGACGATTTTAATCTGTGACCTGCTGATTTCTTTAATGCTATTCTCGTGGCAGTTCCAACGGCACCAAATGCAGATGTTTTTTTGAAACAGCCGGGGCTTAAACTGCTAAAATCGCTGGTGTAGCTGAAATAAGTGGACATAATTTAACCTGTCTTTAATGGCACCCACAGAAAGACCAAGTCTAAAACCGATCTTTGATCGTTTGGCTTCATTGAAGTGCTTGAGTTGACGATCTGTCAGGGATCGTTTATTTGGACTTTGCAACGCTGTTGATTTCAGGAACATTTTTATTTCAGAATTCTTTCTTGATGCTGATTGTAGCTTTTTGGTCAGAGTAACATTGACATGATGATATAACATTATAATATCATGATCGGTTTAATTATAATTCTTGCAATTGAGTCAAAAGATCAAAATTTTTTTCTTCTCGGAATCATTCAAATAATTTTCATTTGTGATTTTTATACTTGGGATCGTGCGATCGAGTAAAAAGTTTTTCACTGTTATATCAATGACTTTCATTCGTTTACCAACATATCTAAGCAGCATTGTTTTATCTTAGAGTATAACAGCGATTTCTCTGTTTAGCAATAGCTCCTTTTCCACATGATCTTGAAAGTGAATGTTAACGACTGACTGTCTAAACAAATATGGGTATTCCTGAGATGTCTGCAAAGCAAAATCCACATCCTGATCACTCCCCATGACAAACTCGTACAAAGTGATTAATTTGAAAATCCAGCAGCAACACTTCTTCAGACGGTTCTTTTATCCTCCAAGAAACGTCACTTAACGCCAAGTTGGTCAAATGTCATATGATTTCGTATTTTATTCTGTCATTAGATTTCCTGAAAAGCTATAAATACATGTGGTGCTGAAACGTACTTTTGTGATGCGATCGGCCATGCAAATGTGCCAATAGTTGCGATCATTTTAGATGTTTGCAGTCATTGTCATCCGTGACAAACCTTGACTTGAAGCCGCTGTCTATAAAGAGAGCATCAATTGTTCTTCAGCGAGTGATGGTGACATTGTAGTAATCCACAACGAAAGCTTTGTCAATTTCACATTTCCATGAAGTACCACGGTTGCGACTGGACCAATCCTTCAGCATTCCAGGTACCATAGTATCGGTGAACTTTTGAAAGAGAACATTTGTTTTACCCCGAAGATAACTTTTCTAACATTTTTGCAGAAATCAAAGATATATGACAGTGGTAATGCAATAGCTAAATCTGCCCTGAACATTAGTTTGATTTTACCTCCTAAAATGCCATAATAAAATTCGCATTTTCAAAGTATAAATGTTCAACGTCAGCATCGGCAACTTCTGTGTTTTTTCGGCTCCGAAAAGTATAAGGTTCACCATTAGCGCGATCACTAGTACCTTTTTTAAACATCATCGACAGACCAGCGGACCGTGCATAATCATCGCTGTATCGCTATATCCCCCAATATTTGTAGCAACATCAGCGTCTTTGGGGTATGCTTCTATCTTTTTACAATCAATAAACTATCGTGCACTGCTGAATAGTGCTATAATTCTGTTATTTACAAATCCACCATACACATCACCATAAGGATTATAATCGGTTTTACAAGTCTAACCTGAATGTCATTGAATACCTCGGCGGGCAAGAAATATCTAGATGTATTGTTACGACTACCGTGTACGACTCTGTGAAGAGTTCTTTTAGTCATAACATTTTCTGGGTTCGCCTGATACTGGCTTGAGGTGAAATGAATGTAGATGTTTACTTGTGGTGTTGGTATTGAAAATTTCTGGATAATACAAGACTTGAATGACAGAGAAGAATAAGAAAAGAATTAAGAATTGTGTGTTATATATGAGGTGAATAAATACAGAATAAATTATGATTAGCTTTTTATTGTGTTCTCTTATTTTCTTTTTCTCATAATCATAGATAAGAATTATATTGATATACAGAATAACAATTTCACTTCATGTCCATACATTTACTATACAACATAAGGAAATAAGATTGTTTGCTTATCACACAATTGTTCATGTATACTTCAGGAAACAATTTTATCATAAATGTAATATACAGTGATTTTAATAAAATTGAGATTATAATTTATTTAATTATTTTTAAACCAAAAATATAATCTTAGTTGTAGAGGCTTGTACTAATCTATCTCTATTAACTCCCTGTACAATAAAACTTTCAAATATAAATCTGGGCAAATCCGAATTTTGGATAATTCCGAAATTCGTATTACTTAAAATCTGGAGCAGTCCGAAATATGTATATTTCAAAATATGGACAAATCCGAATTTTGGATAATTCCGAAATTCGTATTCCTTAAAATCTGGAGCAGTCCGAAATTTGTATATTTCAAAATCTGGACAAATCCGAATTTTGGATAATTCCGAAATTCGTCTAACTTAAAATCTTGAGCAGTCCAAAATTTGTATAATTCATAATCTGGGCAAATCCGAAGTTTGGATATTTTAATAACATAACATTTTAGAGATAACCTTTACCTGACAGAATTTTTAAATAATGGTCAGAAAGGAGACAAACGATTCAGACTTCAATGTTGTCTGTCTGTCGTCTGCAAAGACGGGGCAGTATTTATACTCTCCGAACCCTTGGAGAACCTCGGATGTTTACATCAACATCAACAGCCGGGACACTCGAGGTTCCCAGATTCGGGTTAGAAACGGGAACGCTACCACCTCGCGCTAAACAACATAGAATGTTGGGAACAATGGCGCCATTAGAAAACTAACAGAGCACGTTCCGTAAGGCAATATTTAATTAAAATACACAGTAAGCAAGAAAGGCAACATAAAATATCGTCATCTGGTAATAGATAAGTATCTAACAGTTACTCGAAACATATTGACGAGTTGAAACAATGGATGAAATGAATGTCGGTCGGTCTCATTCAAAGCCCCCATGTGATTGCAACGAAGGACCGTCTCAAAGCAACGTAATCAATGGAAACAATGTACATGTACGCAACATCTTAAATAATTGTATTAAACATACAGATAAAATAAAATTGTGAGACTGGCATAGCAGTATCCTTGCAGTTCGACTTGTCTTCCATGTTAGGTTTGATTCTCGTGCCTCATGATAATACTGGTAATCACGCACGGACTTATCCTTGAGTACTGGCAAGTCCATTACCAATGCTGAATCTTACACATTTGAGCATTATATTTATATTTTACACTGTCTAAAACAATGCACCATCGATGCTTAACAACGTCGACGACGAGATAACCATCTACCAGCTACCAGATTTGCAGTTATTTTCCCGAGTTTCTTCATCCGCTAATTCCTTCAACCGTTCACGTTTTACTGGCTTAGGTCCTCGTAGTATTAATCATGATAGTCTATCCCTCAGAATGTTTTACTAGCAACATCACTAACAATACTAATATCAGGAACAACGTCAATAAATTTCATTCCTAGCTGCTTTACAGTAGGTATATGATTTTGGAGATATTCTTTTGAATATACCTTGATCCACATACCGAGCTCATCTCCGTAAGTAACTTTATATGTTGGTAATCGCGAATTTATCATCCTGAAAAATTACAGGTCCACGCGGAGAATTGTAATCATCAACGATTTCGTCAATGATGGGCCGACAAACACTGATGTCCATGATATCCGCCTGGGAATAATCTCTGATAAACAGCAGCTGCTTCATTAATAATTTCTGGGGAATTATTACCGGCTTGTCTTCCGCCAATCAGAATTTATAGTCTATCAACATCGACAAGGACGTTTTTGAGACATATTTTATCAAATCCACTTCCTCGAGTAATACAGTCGCTAGCGTTGAGCAGACCACTTCCAGTTGTTTCGTCTGTTTTTTTTTATATGTTGTTAAGATTTGATTTATTTCCTTGCTTTTTAAAGTTGCAACTCCATTACTTCTTGTTTTCGTTTCCTTTCCTCAGTATTTGTTTAAGTTACAACTTCAATTCTTGTTATCTTTGTTTCCTTTCTTGTTTTACTTGTTCAATATACTCATCTACTGCTTGGTTAAAATATTTAAGCTTATTAATATCTTCTTCAGATCTGATCTGCGGGGAAACAGTAGTGATACATCCTTAAATCAATCGGCAGATTTCAGAGTTTTAACATATTCAATTTTTACATACCTATCTCTATCACTATATCCAAACGCAGCAATATTTATTGGCTTGGGGTCTCGATAGCTACAACACTTTCAAGCTTAAATGTATTTATAACGTTAATTCTATCTCTTCTGGTAAAGGTTGTGGATAATCTATAAGATGTGATTGAGGGGATTGCAGGGGTGGGGGTCCAGTTGTCTCTAGTCGATGTCGAGCTAATTTATCTGTGAGAGATTCCATTGTTAGCGTATGATCGTTCATTATTATTATTATTATTATTATTATTATTATTATTATTATTATTATTATTATTATTATTATTATTATTATTATTATCACATATCTGTATATATATATATATATATATAAAGAATACAAATCATATGGCGAATAACAACCCTCTCAAGCGTACTGGATCCACCAAGGGATCACGTCTGTCAGGGATTAATTAAAATAGATGCAATAAACTGACGACGAACAGTACGAAACTAGTAACTAACTAACACAGTTTCGTACTGTTCGTCGTCAGTTTATTGCATCTATATATATATATATATATATATATATATATATATATATATATATATATATATATATATATATATATAACAATGATTAAAATACGCCAACTGACCGCTACTCTACAGCAGCAGAGGGGATGACGACTGGGGTCGGTAAACAAATATGACACGCAAGCACATCAAGAAAAAATATCAAAAATATTCTAAGCCTGCAGAGGCCTCGGTTTAGTTCAGCCCGGTTAGAGGCCTCGGTTTAGTTCAGCCCGGTTAGAGGCCTCGGTTTAGTTCAGCCCGGTTAGAGGCCTCGGTTTAGTTCAGCCCGGTTAGAGGCCTCGGTTTAGTTCAGCCCGGTTAGAGGTCTTGGTTTAGCGTTATTGGCGCTTGCCTGTTCATTTTCTTAGGAGGTTTTATTCTCACGAATGGAATGTTCTAAAAGTGTCTGTTCATCCTCTCTTCCGCTATTCAGCACATCACTGGATCTCACTTACCATAATCAGCATTAAACTAAGTTCAACTTTTATATGCAGAAAATCCAAAGTTAACTCCAAATATATTCATCCTTCATGGTGGTTCCTTCGTGTCGCTAGGGATACTGTAATGACAAACAAATTTAGTCGATTGATTGTTAAGATATTATCGTATTTATACGTAAGCGAAGATCTTTTTTGAGTAAATGACTGCACTATTTACTCTTTGCAAATGTTAGAACAAACATTACTAAACAAAGCATCATTAATAAAATATGAAAAAAGTTGAGATCAGGGCTAGGTTTTGTACAAACTTCTAGCACATACGTTGTATAGTTCTTATGTTCGAAAAAATATATAGTTTAAATTGACGTCGCAATGACGTAAAATAACGTCAAAACCTACAAGGAACAATTTCTATTTACACAGATTCTGATCAATATTTATCGTCATGGAAATATTCAGCTCTTTAATCAATGATTTTAGAGTGCAGGTTTTTTAGGACATCTCCTTTGGAAAATAAACAGCTGCAACGGAAACTGTTTTTACGGTATAATAATGTTATCACAAATAAAACACAAAGACATACATCGATACGGTGAATCAAAACAAAAGAAACAGACGTTAATAGGGCTTATGTTATTTTTCAATACATGGACCAGAAGTATCTTAATATAGGACCTAAGGATCTTTAGTTGGCAATTTGCCTTGCTGACTCAATTGCAGTCTATGTTCATCTGTCATTTAAGACGCGGTGACTCAGTGGTTGTCTTGCCTGACATACGACCAAAAAGTTTCGGTTTCGAATCTTACCATCGCACCAGCCTGGGTCAGGTAACTTCAGTAATTTCATCACTCTGTGGGAAAGTAACTTTACTTAGATTGTTTCTGGACTAAAAAGCCTATGTGTGTTGCATTACCACGAAGCATTAGACCAAGCAGCTGTCATTTTGGAATGCTTTTAACTACAAATTGTCCTATCTCTTTGTAATTGTCTCTAATCGCAGTAAGTTCTAATTGATGTGCTTGTTGGTTCAGCCGCGAAGAACACAATTTCTTTGTTCAGTTCAGGAATGTTTGTGTGCTGTTCTTGGGGAATCACTTGTATCATAAAACATGATGTCATCCTTCATCTCTGTAATATTTTCTGTCTAGATATTAATCCACATTAAAATCTATTTTATAAATAAATAAATAAAACATATTATTTTTCCTGATTTATTTTTGAGGTATTAGAATCCGTAGGTCAGCCATTTCAATCACTCTCAAGCTTTAGAATCACGATTGATAAGTGTCAGAAGGTGGTGATGTGTGAGCTTCCTCAGTAGTTTTGTGTTTTGTTACGAGATCGAGTAAACAATTAAATAACATGAAATTAATGGGTTTTGTTACGAGATCGAGTAAACAGTTAAATAACATGAAATTAATGGGTTTTATTACGAGATCGAGTAAAGAATTAAATAACATGAAATTAATGGGTTTTGTTACGAGATCGAGTAAACAGTTAAATACCATGAAATTAATGGGTTTTGTTACGAGATCGAGTAAACAATTAAATAACATGAAATTAATGGGTTTTGTTACGAGATCGAGTAAACAATTAAATAACATGAAATTAATGGGTTTTGTAATGAGATTGAGTAAACAATAACATGAAATTAATGGCTGGAATAACATAGATCTGAACAGAGATAAAGAATAGCCTAACGCGAGCCCTCATTAGTAAAATTTTGATATAAATGTATCCTCACTGATCGATCTCAGATTGCCTGCAAGACACCATCACCTGGTGCTTTATGACTTTTCTTAAACTCTTCTGGTGATGGGTCAGCGTTTCCATATTTCTCTACCCAATCTCTTTTTAAACCTCTTCGGGTCATCATTCTCTTGTTTGCAGACCGTGTTGTTCTTCCAATGTCCAATACCGGTGTGTAGCTATTTTGTTTATTTCGAAAGAAAATATGGTACGAACTAAATCAGAACCTGCTCAAATAATGAAATATGTTACCACATTCCTACAATCCATGAATTAGTTAACATGCATGAATATTTGTGAAAACAAAGAGAAATTAAAGTATGAATTTGAGATGACGATAAAATTAACTCTCTTTCTATCTCTCTCATCATTGGTCGGTTTCATAACATGGATGACTAATTTTGACGAGGTTTGCAGGAGGTCTAATTATTCTTTTTAGAGATCCATCAATATCATCCATCACGAAGGCATATCATCCATTAAGAAGGTATATCATCCATCACGAAGGTACGTCATACATCACGAAGGTATATCATACATCACGAAGGTATATCATCCATCACGAAGGTATATCATCCATCAGGAAGGTATGTCATCCATCACAAAGGTATATCATCCATCAGGAAGGTATGTCATCCATCACGAAGGAATATCATCCATCACAAAGGTATATAACCCATCACGAAGGTATATCATTCATCACGAATGTATATCATCCATCACGAAGGTTTATCATCCATCACGAAGGTATATCATCCATCACGAAGGTATATCATCCATCACGAAGGTTTATCATGCAAGACGAAGTTATATCTTCCATAACGAATGTATATCATCCATCACGAAGGTATATCATTCATCAGGAAGGTATATCATTCATCAGGAAGGTATACCATTCATTACGAAGGTATATCATCCATCACGAAGGTATATCATTCATCATGAAGGTATATCATCCATCACGAAGGTTTATCATCCATCACGAAGGTATATCATCCATCACGAAGGTATATCATTCATCACGAATGTATATCATCCATCACGAAGGTATATCATCCATCACGAATGTATATCATCCTTCACGAAGGAATATCATCCATCACGAAGGTATATCATTCATCACGAAGGTATATCATTCATCACGAAGGTATATCATCCATCACGGACGTATATCATCCATCACGAAGGTTTAACATCCATCACGAAGGTATATCATCCATCACGGAGGTATATCATCCATCACGAAGGTTTATCATCTATCACGAAGGTACATCATTCATCAGGAAGGTATATCATTCATCACGAAGGTATATCATCCATCACGAAGGTATATCATCCATCACGGAGGTATATCATCCATCACGAAGGTTTATCATCCATCACGAAGGTATATCATCCATCACGGAAGTATATCATCCATCACGAAGGTTTATCATCCATCACGAAGGTATATCATTCATCAGGAAGGTATATCATTCATCACGAAGGTATATCATCCATCACGAAGGTTTATCATCCATCACGAAGGTATATCATCCATCTCGAAGGTATATCATCCATCACGAAGGTATATCATCCATCACAAAGGTATATCATTCATCACGAAGGTATATCATCCATCACGAAGGTTTATCATCCATCACGAAGGTATATCATCCATCACGAAGGTATATCATCCATCACAATGGTATATCATGTATCACTAAGGTATATCATTCATCAGGAACGTATATCATCCATCACGAAGGTATATCATCCGTCACGGAGGTATATCATTCATGACGAAGGTATATCATCCATCACGAAGGTATATCATCCATCACGAATGTATATCATCCATCACGAAGGTATATCATCCATCACTAAGGTTTATCATCTATCACGAAGTTATATCATCCATCACGAATGTATATCATCCATCACGAAGGTATATCATTCATCAGGAAGGTATATCATTCATCAGGAAGGTATATCATTAATCACAAAGATATATCATCCATCACGAAGGTATATCATCCATCACGAAGGTATATCATTCATCACGAAGGTATATCATCCATCACGAAGGTATATCATTAATCACAAAGATATATCATCCATCACGAAGGTATATCATCCATCACGAAGGTATATCATGAATCAAAAAGATATATCATCCATCACGAAGGTATATCATTCATCATGAAGGTATATCACCCATCACGAAGGTATATCATTCATCACGAAGATATATCATCCATCACGAAGGTATATCATCCTTCACGAAGGCATATCATCCATCACGAAGGTATATCATCCATCACGAAGGTATATCATCCATCACGAAGGTATATCATAATCACAAAGATATATCATTCATCATGAAGGCATATCATCCATCACGAAGGTATATCATCCATCACGAAGGTATATCATCCATCACGAAGGTATGTCATCCATCACGAAGGTATATCATTCATTACGAAGGTATATCATTCATCACGAAGGTATATCATCCATCATGAAGGTATATCATCCTTTACGAAGGTATATCATCCATCACGAAGGTGTATCATCCATCACGAAAGTATATCATTCATTACGAATGTATATCATTCATCACGAAGGTATATCATCCATCATGAAGGTATATCATCCATCACGAATGTATATCATCCATCACGAAGGTATATCATCCATCACGAAGGTATATCATCCATCACGAAGGTATATCATCCATCATGAAGGTATATCATCCTTTACGAAGGTATATCATCCATCACGAAGGTGTATCATCCATCACGATGGTATATCATCCATCACAAAGGTATCAATTGTGAGTTGCTTTCTAAATGAAATATTGCAAAACTAAAATGGAGAATGCACTCTCAACGCTACTTATGCAGGGATAGTTTTAATTATTAGGAAATATGTCTTACGTAAGTTACGTCAACTACCTTGCTTAAGCAGACTTTATCTTTTTCACTAACGTTCCGTAAACTACGCAATAAAGTAAATACTCGAGTAACTCAAGGCAGTCAAGTAGTTGACCTAATTTTTGCGAAAGCTAAAAATGGCCGCATATATTTTTGTTCGGTTTGAATGCCAAAAAAAATATTGGACGAATTTTGCGAATTAAAGTTTTATTTCGGGACAGAATATAGATCCTGAATATTTTGTATGTTCGCAGGCTAACTTTGTCACATTTTGTGTTTGAGTTTGATAATAACTCCTGCTTATGTTTATAAATGTCTTCCAGACTTTATTCTGTTTAATCCATTGTGAAAGAATCATCGCACGTCTGAACACTGGCAAGAGCAGATCGTAGAAGTTGGAGAAACTAGACAGCGCTCTGATTGTCAAAGTTGTGTGCTCGCTGAAACTCTTGATTGACAAGTCACGTGCTTTCCTACGAAAATCTCAAATTTATTGCAAATGACGTCCATAACATTGAATTTAGTAGTTGCTGCCTGTAATAACTCCTGGTGGACAAATGACGTATAGTCTTATTGAATCAAATCTGAATATGGCCCGGACGAAGGAGAACTAGACCTAAGCCAGATTATTAACGCACATATTTTCTTGTCTTCTTTTATATTGATAAAGATTTAATTTGGAGAAACAAAAAATAAATTTTTTGCTTGAATTTTGGAAATTATTTTAAATTTCAATTTATATTAAGTTTACCTGTAGCCTATTAGAGGAAATTTATTGTAGGGATATATAACTCTGAAATCATAAAGAGAATAAGAGCAATAAGGGTGTTTCACCAGCTAAACATTTAAAGAGAGTAAACCAAAGGTAATCATGCTTGAGGGAAAGTAGGGACTACTTTTCCGGTTTGTTTTGACTAATCGATGGGAGCCAAAGGGGCGCATATATTTGATGCCCATCCACCCCACCCCCCAAAGAAAAAGCTAAATGGGCGGAAAGTTTAGTCTAGAAACATCGAACGAGATTGGAACAAAGGCTTCTAAGGTAGTTTACTGAGTGGGAAAGGACTCCACCTGAAGATTACAGAGGAGAATACGTGGAGAACACGTAGAGATGGGCTGTTGTGTGAGGAAGGAGGGCGAGAGAACGGTAACGAGGGTACCGGAAATACAAAGAAGGAGAGCCGGTAAAGGAATACAAGGCGGAAGTTATAGATGAGTAACATAGAAGGGATACAGGAAGCCATTTAACTTTTAAATTGTCCGTCCTTCTCCGGAGTTAGTAATAATTCCGTAGGGTACACTTGACAAACATCACGATTTCGTTTACCAAAATACATTACACTGCGACTGACAGATTTGGTGTGGGATTATACCCGCTCATATTCAGGTTTGCATTTTGCCTCATAAATTTAAATTTAAATATGCCACTCGCAAAATACCCTGCTAAAAACAGCATTTACTAGCCCAATGAGAATCGACAAGCCGGAAGGGGGTTAAGTGGGGTATCTTTTGGTGTTGAAAGGTTATTCATTATGTATCTCAGGCGTGTGTTAGTGTGTGTGTGTATGTGTATGTGTGTGTGAAATAGGAACAAGAACTAATAAAAACTGTTTAATCGACACAATTAGTAATACATAAAAAAACATGGCAAATTGCTTTAAATTAGCTTTTCATTTAACATTGTATTCAATTGTCTGTACAAGTGTGCGTCTTGAGACTGATAATGTATTGTCTCCTCTCCCAATATTCTTACTTTCAATGCATTGATCTAAGCGTACAGCAATGGAACACGTATATGTTCCCCTGTATTACAAACTATAAACGTGTCACTGCATACAAATGGATCCCGAATGTCAAAGTAATAAGTAGCAAAGACCGTTGATAATTTATTATCTCAAACGAATCTGATGCTGTATTAAAAAAAAAACAAACAAAAGAAACAAAACAAAACAAAAACAAAACAAGAAATAAAAAAACCCACTTCTAGCATTTGCAACAACACCAAATAACCATGTATGAATTATAAAATATAAATTATACGATAGGTTATTGCGTCTTCTCTTAAGCATGTATAATTTTTGTTTTTCTTGGCTTTTGAAATTGTATTTGTGTTTTATTGATTGAACGTCAGTTTCCTGTGCTTTAAGCAAGGTCACTATCCTTACAACAATGTGTCTAAATGATTTGTTTTTCTTGGCTTTTGAAATTGTATTTGTGTTTTATTGATTGAACGTCAGTTTCCTGTGCTTTAAGCAAGGTCACTATCCTTACAACAATGCGTCCAAATGATTTGTTTTTCTTGGCTTTTGAAATTGTATTTGTGTTTTATTGATTGAACGTCAGTTTCCTGTGCTTTAAGCAAGGTCACTATCCTTACAACAATGCGTCCAAATGATTTGTTTTTCTTGGCTTTTGAAATTGTATTTGTGTTTTATTGATTGAACGTCAGTTTCCTGTGCTTTAAGCAAGGTCACTATCCTTACAACAATGCGTCCAAATGATTTGTTGGGGGAGGGGGAGTGGGTGTAGAAGGGGTGACTTTGGTCGAGGAGCATTAAATATTTCAAAATATTCATTAAGACATAGAGGGCATGTAACTCTCGTATACATTAGTAATTATTTTTTTATACCAATTTAACTATATTATTTCAGCGATATTTTTTTCCATTTTGATTATGATAAAAATGGCGTTTTGTGTATGAAATAGAAGGTAAATGTAAAAAAGTTACCCTCTAAGACGGTTTAGGAATTTCAAAGACAATTTTTATACAATTCTTAAAATAATTAAATATTAATTGTTTTGCTTTTGAGTGTGCATCTTCTGTAGATTTCAAACAACATTTTCTTTAAAAGTGAGGTTGGGATAAAGATTTTTTTTATAAAATAAGATACATCTATTGTCATTTCAGTTTTAAAATCAAACAATTGTCAGTGTGTTTCATAGAGCATACTTAAAATAGATATCACAATAGCCCACTAACCTCTCAAATCAACACCAGGCTTCGTTACCCCATCTCTATTGACTGTGTCCATTTGAGGGGTTAATGTCAATCATGTAGCAAATATGGAACCATTGACCACTCAAATCAACACCAAGCAGGTTATTCCAGCCTCTATTTACCGTGTCAGTCACAAAGGCAATGTCAATCACATAGCAAATATGGGACCATTGACCACTCAAATCAACACCAGGCTTCGTTACCCCCATCTCTATTGACTGTATCCATTAGAGAGGTTAATGTCAATCACATAGCAAATACGGAACCATTGACCACTCAAATCAACACTAATAGTAGAGCATACAAGGTAGGGAACAAGTTTTTTTTGCAATGCTCGAATTATATTCGATCACATCTCACATCCAATGCATTAGATATCAAACAAATCCTAATCACATTATGCGAATCCTTTGTGCCAAAAAACGCACTGCAACAAAACGTGTGCGCAATTTTCTTTATCATACGTCCCTGATGCACAAACGTCCGTAAAGCCAGACACTGAATTTATATATATATATATATATATATATATATATATATATATATATATATATATATATATATATATATATATATATATATATATATATATATATATATATATATATATATATATATATATATATAAATTCAGTGTCTGGCTTTACGGACGTTTGTCAGTTAAATATTACATATGATAGCCATATTTTTTCATACCAAAGGTAGTTATGACACAATATGGCCATTATCACTGCCATGAATTAGGTAAGACATGATCGACACTCTTTCTATATAAGAATTGATGAAAACCAGGGGGGGGGGGGCTGTCGCGTGAAAGGGAGATCACTCTTTCAGACATAGGTGATGTGCGACACAACTAATTTTATATATATATATATATATATATATATATATATATATATATATATATATATATATATATATATATATATATATATATATATATATATATATATATATATATATATATATATATATATATCTGGTGTAGCTGCAAATTTGTCCATGTGTACTGTCTGTGTGGTGACATGAATAGGTTCTGGTTGTATTATATAAAGATATATCCACTCTACTGTGATCAGTTTCATGAACACGTTCTAATTATAATATATAAAGATTAAGACAATTTGGTGATGGGTTTGAACCGAGACTTGGAAATCACAGTCAAGTGGTTACATTATTTTGGAGAGACAAATCATGTAGTCAATCCTTCTGTTTATGCAAGACTGAAAGTAGATTATTATTCTTAATCATTATTTGCTTTTAAATCTTGAATAATTCTTCATTTCTTCAATATTGTTTAGCATATTACACGTATAAAATTCATCAATTATTGCTCTTTCTTTATATTTTGTAAACATGTATGTCTCATAATGCTATATTAAAATAAAAATAATCTCAGTAGAATCCAACCATGTTTACCGGGTATACACCATCAACCCAGAACAGCAACATTTTAACATTTATAACAGTCAAGTGCTTTAAGTATTGCTCCAAGAGGTCTACAGCCAGGTGCATCTGTTTTGTAAAGGTGGCGCTAGTAATGAAGTTGGACGATATAAGGAATATTGGTCGTTAATATGAAAAAATGGGTATTTTGAATATAGGGACAAGGGGAATTTAATATGGAGGATACTATACAGGGACAAGTAAAATTTAATATGGGTTGGACGATATACGGACAAGGGAAATTGAACATTTGTGGACTATATACGGACAATCGGTGTCCGGATATAGTCCTTCTCTAGGGATACATAGAGACAGGGTTAGAGACATATACATGGATATATTCCACAAACATTGATTTATGGACATAAATTTATCACACAAAAAGTCGACCAAAATATTTTAGAAAAGCGAGAACAGGCATCTACAATGGATTGGCCTTTAAAAGAGCCGTTGATTGTTTTATTAATACCATTCAGTTACTATGGAGGGCATCTCACGGATCTAATCCTCAAACTTCGTCTGACCTCTGGACAGTAAATTATGGGGCGGCCATAAACCAATGGAACAATATAATAATAATAAAAATCCTCTAGGAAGAAAACCTTAGTCTGAGGTATCATCTACGATTTAAATATTTAAATATTGGCATATCTTCAAGGCGCTCAATTTCCGTGACCTCGTGTGCAGAGTTTCCGCGCATATTCGGTTACTTTCGTGATGTTACTTCATCGTATCGACTCCAGCATCCCGACTGGCACTTGCCGGTGAAAATACAATGCCGTTTTGCGTTGCTTACAAGTGTAATCGCACATTAACAAAAGGCTGTGGACAATTTTTTCTCTTTTCAAAAAATAAAAATATAAACAAAGTAAGGATACATTATTGCAACCGAGTCGATTTTCAAACACAATGTAGCACTATGTGCTCACTACATTTCTCAAAGGAATGTTATGCGAGGGAACCTCAAAAATGGTCGCTCTAGGATACGCAAATGCTAGGTAAAGACTAAAAGTTGGCGATGTTCCAGACATACCATTGTATATTTTAAATCCTGGTAAAAGTGTTAAACGTGTGAGTTACTACAAACAATTCACAGATCTTTTATCTACAACAGCAGTGCTAACAAGTTCGATAACCCGACACCCAGGGTTTCTCTTATATTAGTTCTTGCCCATTATGTATTCAAAGTGAGGTGCGCGTCGCGCTTGTCGAGAAACAATTGTCTGAGAAAATGAGTGAGTGTATTTGCAGGATGTTGACATACATGCCATATCCTTGTATTTACTATGTTGACATACATGCCATATCCTTGTATTTACTATGTTGACATACATGCCATATCCTTGTATTTATCTTGTGAAAAGGACTGCCGTTTGGACCATGTTCGACAATGTGTGTATATAAGCACCAGCAATTCATTGGCAAAGAAAAAACAAAAACGGTTCCATATTTTGTTGTAACATACGAATCTTATAGGACTTCATTTTGACAGTTTAAATCTGCAAGCACAATTAACCGTTTATGTGGCAACTGTGTTTCCCACGTTTTATGTCTCACCCTTTTCCCACGTTTTATGTCTCACCCTTTTCCCTACTTTTAAGTCTTAAGGCAAGTAACATTGTTTACTGAATGAAAATATTTGTTCTGAATTATTTTTTTGGGAGCACGTATACTGCATGGTATTTTTTATTTTATTTCGTCTTTTAATTTAATCATGGTAATTAAACTTTACATATACGATAACGGAAGGTTAGGTGTTAAATGGCCGAGTTTCTTTGGCAGAAATGGTTGTTGTTGTGCTTAACACCATTTTTCAGCACACGATAGGCTATTCATGGCGGCCAATATTAATGGTGGAGGAAGAAACCGGGAAATCACCGGAAAGAACCACAGACATTCGAGAAGCTACTGGCCAGCTTTCTCACATATTCACATTCGCCGAATCCTAGACTCGAACACACGCAGACAGAGGTGAGATGGCAGTGATCCGTAACGGACAGAGCTTTAGACCACTAGGCCACTCGGGGCAGACATGGAGTTGCGATTTTGTTTGCAGAGAAAATTACGCAGCATTCACAGTATTCATTCATGGGATCTAGGCTAATTTGTGACAATTTTTGTATCCACAGTACTGTTGTAGTGGTTTAAAAAATCAGAAATTTACGTGAAAAATATTGAATTCTGTTTATTGAAGAAAGATCCGTCGTGTGATATTAATCATTTCGTCCAGTGCCAGATTTAGACATAGCAAGGCCCTAAGACATGGGAAGCTATAGAGGCCCTATTTGGTATAAAATAAATTTGCGCGACCCCCTCAGACTGTAAGGTCCTAAGTTGTAGTTTGTTTAACTTATGCCGAAATCCGGCACTGATTTCATCACTACAGTATTCACAAGTAATATAATATGGCATATGTGGATTGCATAAGTTATATCTACTTATGTATGGTTTGGTGATTTCTTTTTTCTTCTAAGAAATGAAATTGACTGACATTACGTAATAATCGAGATTTCTCAGCGAAAAATCGGGAGATATTACTAGATCTGGAGATAGGAGTGGAATCGACCTGGGATCTGTGTCTAAAAATGTTTTCTTTGAGCACTGAACAGTACAGTACATAAACTATTATACCAGACATGAATATATTATCAAATTTGTTAATACGCTACCTGTAGCCTGCATGTAAAATAAATTGTAATTGAACCATAAGAAGGAAGCTTCTTAATGTTTAAATTAATTACGTATTATGATTTCTGCTTTGCAGACTTGATTGTTTTTTTTTTTCGGAAAATCTTATGCTTAAATTACGATCGATGAAAACCGTTCTCAGTGACTATAAACTTCGCCGATAGCGGATATTGTTTCACACACAAATCGGCACCAGTTCTAGTCACTTCACCCAGAATTTCAGTGTTGGATGTATATTTTCAAAATGTTAGTCCTCCGATGGTGTGTTTAGGGTAGGTAATTAATATGTCTATTGCATATAATACGACTGAATCTTATCCTTGTTAAATGAATTGATTGCATTGTGGTAAATTTTTAATTTTTACATTGGGCACCATTATTTAATTTTTATCACATTTTTACACAGCACATAAAGTAAGAGTTTTTTTTTTCAAATTGCATTGCTTTTATAAATTCTTAGCACACAATTCAACAGATACATGTCATAAGCATCTTTCGGAAACAGATATAACATTTTAATGTGCAACCCAAATCTGGTCTCGCTGACCATGTTTCTGTTTATATTAGTGGACTGCCTAGAATTACATCACGGACCACGTGATATGTCATCTCATCAAAACTCGGAAAAACTTGGCTATGTACGGAATCGTGGTATCTGTCGCACAATATAATTATTATCAGCCTACGATAAGTAATTTATAAAGATTACAGTTGTATTAAAAATTTAGAGAATTACATACTTAAAAGGAAAAATTTTATTTTCGGTCTCCTTTCAGACTCTTCAGACACAGACAGCCTTGATTTTTTTTCAAACAGCCCTGCATCTGTATCAGTCATCTTGGTAATTGCCCATGAAGAATTGACCTACATGGTATAGTCCGGGTGGAACAGATCGACGATACGAGGGTAGATGATTCTACGTTTGTCCACATCTTGTGACGAGAACAGGTGATAGAATGACGTGAACCGCGTTTATTTATAGTGGAGGAGCAGATCGAAACGGATTGAGGTCTTTCACCAATCCTAATAAGAGTTAAAAAATTCAGTCATAATGTGGTGTCTGTCTTCCAATCCGAAGAGAGCTGCCTGTGACGTCACATTCCTTATATAGGTCCGCTAGCGTCTGTGAGTAGTGAATCAATTTGATATTGCTAGAACATGACGGATCCTATGAAGACGATGAATTGGGGTGCACCAAAGTGATGGCACATCAATGGTTACCAATGCAAACAGTTTTACTTCCAGAAGAAAATGATTTTAACTGGGGTTTAGTGGATTTTCACTTTTCGTTATCGAGAATTTGTTCTGGTACCAGTACCTTCATCCTTTTCTTCCTTACCGTACGTCGATGATTTTAAACAGAGAAAAAATTAATAATTGGATAAATTTGTACAAAAGCAGAAAGAAGCAGAACAAGAGTTTCTTATTCAACAACAACACGAAAAAGAAGAAGAAAAGAGGCAAGAAGAAAACGATAGGAGGAAGAAGCAGAGAAGAAACAAGATCCGTGTGAGGAGGACAGTGGAATTCAGACGGTGACGGTACTCTTAGACGGCGACGGTACTCTTAGATATTTTTATCAGAGTTAAGGAGTCCGATAAAAATGTATCAGACTTCTTTAATACGACCCAAGAGAACAAGACCTTCCCGAGCCAAAGACTGTAATCCCGTTAACACTCCCACTACACCTGAAATAAATACGCTAGTGATCACTATCAAATCATGTAAACTCACAGGTCCTGGAGTAGGCCTTGGTCGTGGCAAAGGAATAAGGCAATTAAAGCTCATTACTTCTCGTTACTAACGGTCATTTTAAAAGCCATCCATATCTCTTGAAAAACTACTAATTAATGTTTACCAAAATCAACTAAAACTCAAAATCTCATTTTCCCTATGATGTATGCATGTGAGTGTATGAGTGTAGGCTCTTTTCATAAAACTTAAAACAAAGAGACACTATCTTGCTTCTTCTGATCTATTCTCTGCTACAAATATACGGTCCAATTTCCTAACACATCACTTTAAAATGTTTACATTTCTTCTTCATTATCTTTTCACTCTCTATCCTCTTCTTTATCATTTTCTTTTCATCTTGTTTTCTTCCCTTTCTGGCTGTGTCTGTATTCGTCTTGTTTTTGGAGCGTACCTCTTCTTCCTGTTCTAAAACCTTCTCTTTCTGTTTTTGATGTATCTTTGGACAGTCGTAAGACCAGTGTCCTTTCTTTTGACAGTGATAACAGGTATCTTGACCGTTGTCTCTTCTAGTGTCCGTCTTACTTTGAAGTTGTGGACATTCAGGAGGCCAATGTCATTTATTCAAACAGATATAGCACGTATCTTGACTTTTATTTCGAAAGTAGTAGGATTAATTCGACGACTACTCTGACGAAAGCCTTCGACTGACACATCTCAAAGCTCGATCTGCGTTTTCTCTTCCATATTTCTGCTAGGACTGATAGAGTTTAGAATGCTTAGATGGAATATGCTGACGCTTTTTATACGGTATACCCTGACCTTACATTAATATGTAGAGACCATGGCGTTCAAAATATAGTCATTTGACTTTTTACAATCAAAATAGAACGATCGGATTATTTCGTGAAAAGAGGAGAAGAAAGCAAGAGGCATAAACATGCCCTATCGCCTCGCACAGTAGCTGAAGTCTTGGCTCAAAATTCATGCCAGTGATTTCACCGACATGCGTGAACCAGAATCCAAACATTGAGAGACTACAGCAAACCACCAATTCACCAGCAGAAACACCTGAAAACAACTACCACATTCGATAGACGGATAAATGCTGCTCTTGAACATGGGGTGTCTGTCATGGGTTTATATGAGCCTGATCACACATTAACATTTAAAAGAATTATCCGTATAATAGCATATGAAACATTGTCGGTTTGGCGTGCTTATATCCTCTTGTTCATTAAATATAAAATATATTTATTGTAGAACGAACAAAGAAAGATAACTCTGTTACCTCTGAAATTCAGAAATCTCTAAAGGGTTCTCATCTTCATGCTGATAAAATCAACGACGATTTTGAAATGATACAGTAGCAATGGGAACAGTGTAGATATTCACTAGAGTAAGACTATAGATTTATCAAAGTACTCAAGCTAGAAATGGAATTGTCCTTGGCTGGTTTACTCGACGATTTCAACGATTATAGTAAGATTACTGAATTTGGTTCACTGGCAAGCAGCATTGAGAAAATTAGAACAGCGATGTCTCGCCAATATGAAACTGGAGTGGCTATGGAAGTGCATGAGAAACATCTAAAAATAACTTGTGGTGGAATCCAAGTCACCTGATGCTGTAACCTGACGACACCTGTACCGAAGTAAAAGATACGTTATATCATCTTGTTATTGGCGGCGGAATTAACTAGATAATTATCGTTGGTATAGTGTTCACTGCGTATCATTTGACGGCAAAACATTCACATAGAAACTCATCACCGTATCTTCCGCACACGTATCCATAAAACGTACCAGGATCTCAATAATTGGCGAATATGTTCTGAAGACCCATGAGACATGTGACATAATAAAATATACTTATAGACATTATATATATATATATATATATATATATATATATATATATATATATATATATATATATATATATATATATATATATATATATATATATATATATATATATATATATATCCGAATGGTGGTAGTTGTCATATATATAATTATAGTTAATATTTCTTCGACGATTTATGTTTCCTTAAATCTTTCTTTTGACACCTTAGATAGTAGCTATATCGCGGATGGATCACAAGGACGGATTAGGTTAACCAAGCAAGCATATTTTCGTTATAGCTCCATAGATCCCGCCGAGTCACTCGATTTTGTCTTTGCCCATTAATCAGTTTGATGTACGATGTCAAAATCCGTCGTTATTGGCGATGACATTAATATGTCTGAGTTATCTTTGTGTTTTGTTTTATGCTCGCTGATGATATTTTCTAGCGATGCCTTCCACGCAAATGCCTGGTTATATCTATAAGAAAGAATATGATTCATTTGCGCTATATCTAGCATTAAGTAATAAATTGAGGTGTTTTTGTTAATATTTCCTCGATATTTTGATTTAACGCTGTTGCAGTAAATTTATCGATTAAATGACGCCATGGTTACTTCGTATTTATACTATAAATCGTAGCACTAAACACCGAGAGCCTGTATACTCTGATGCCCTTATATGTTTGTTTGATCGTGTCATATAACTTGACAATGTTGCTGATTCAGACACCTTAATTTCCTCGATGATTAACAGAGCTGTATGATGTACACCAGCGCTAATCTATTTATGGTTTTCGTCGCTCTCATCGAACTAGACGTCGATGACCATTGAATTTCCAAAGAAATCATCACTGACTTCATCGCGTCGTTGACAGTTTCATCGAAGACACATAAACGAGGCTACATGAGAATCATTCTCAGATCGCAAGGTAGTTAATTTATCATTCGCTGACGTCAATGTGATACTTATTATGTCGTCCATGTATATATTCGTTGCAGTCATCGTCTGATACCAGTTTTCTCAAAACATCAATTATATTTCCGTTCATGTTGAGTTCAGCAGTCATTGTACGCCAGATTTAGAAACATGTTCACTGATCTCGTTACAGATCGCTGAGATTAATACCTTTCAATCTCTGAATCTTCAATAACTACCAGGATGTTAACATTTGTTTTGCTTAACTCTCGCACGACAATATCGACCCACTTAATTTTAAGTATCCTATGTTGATACTGAAAAATAAAACCTTCAGCCCGGCCATCACTGGGGAGATTCGTAAGATCAGCAGGTTCATCCTTTGTCGCAATGGCTGACAAATCAATGCCGGGAATAAGTTTACCTACCCTTGAGTCTATACATTCCGTAAATATCTACCATTATAAACTATTAACTTGTTCAAAACGACCACTGGTATATTTGTGTACTACTTTATTTATGGGCTCTGTTAACCTCGATACAGCATCAAGTGCTTCTAGAAGCAAATAGGTGAATGCGTCAATGTATACTTTAGTAATGTTGAATTAGAGAGCATTAGAGTGCTTTGAATTCTACAAACGGCATCTTTTATCCTCTGCAGTATTTAAAAATTATACTTTACCAGCTGTATCGACAACAGCGCCAATAGCCTTACTTCGATCAACGTGATAGCTTTCATTCTTAATTGGTTTGGTGCTATTGTTCTAATCATATATTGAATAACATCACAAATCCCATCTGTATAGAAAACTTTATTGACTGTTAATACAATTTATCATCTGACCATTACTGGTATGAGTTGAGCATTGTGTATGATTATGTTATTGTGTTATCCTCGAACTAATATATAGTAGCAATCGTCGGTAATTTCATCGATAAGCGCTTCTATCCATGCCAACAATGGCATATAAACGCTTAGAAATATCAGCTGCTCCATTGAAGATTTCGATGGGTGGGAAGCCGTTGTTGAATGCTCGTCGTAAACGAATCAAAATTACTTGTCGATCAACATCAGCAAGAACGTTATCGGGACATAGATTATCACATATCAACGACGATTCAAATATTTGTTTTTGCGACCACGGTCATGATCCATGCCGTAATTCTGGAAGGGTTGGGGACCCTTTGACGCAGATTTTCCCTTTTCATTTTTGTTTCAGATATAGTTTGTACGTTTGATTCGGTTCTTATATCGATTCTTTAAATTGAAACTTTCATTTCATTGCCATTATATATTGATCTATCTCATTTCATACAAACGCAGCAATACCAGGTATGTGGTCTTCATCTTTGATAGCGGCAATACCTTCCTCAGTAGATTTATCTATTATATTAATTCTAGCTCGCGGAGTGGGCTACACTGGTGATGGTTAGAAAGGTGGATAATCTGTGGGTTGTGTTTGAACAGGTTGTGGAGCGGGTTGAAACTGATCAGCAATAACTTTAAGAGTCTCTTGTGTTGCCTCCGTTGCTGGCCAACTTTTTTGGTTGCATCCACAATTGGTTTAAATAACTATTCTGTAACTTCTGTAAATTCCACTTGAGCTTTTTTGACGTTGTTGTAGTTGCTGTTTGACAAAATCACGGATTTAGAGATATTTTTGAATTGCCTCTTGTCTTTTTCGTGTTAGTTTATCTGGACGAGATTTAGCGCCCCGAGCGGCTGAGTAGTCTAAAGAGCTAACTCTTCCGGATCACTGCAATCTCACCATGGATTGCGTGGGTTCAAGTCTTATGATCGGTTAACGTGGGTACGCGAGAAATCTTCCTTGAGTCAGTGATTGTTCTCGGTCTTTTCCAAGGTTCTTCCTCCACCAGTTATATTGGCCGCCATGTATAGCCTCCTTTGTGCAGGAAAAATGGCGTTAAACCCCACAACAACAACAACCTGACGAGATTCCAGAATTAGTACATAATCTGTCGTTATTATTATTATTATTATTATTATTATTATTATTATTATTATTATTATTATTATTATTATTATTATTATTATTATTATGTTTATTATTATGTTTATTATGTTTATTGTTTTATTAAAACAACGATTTAATGACACATCACTTACCAGCGGATACTCTAAAAAGCACATTAAACGATCAATGCAATAAACGTGGCAATGTATTTATTTTTGCACCCTGAGACTACACAGGCGCGGTTTATACACTTATTGCACGCGAGTGGCTCTTCAGTGAAATGATTGGCTCGTGTGGAATTAAAAACAGCGAAATTATGCTGACTAGGCTACCATACAAGGCTTTGATCGGTATTTGTCATTTAAGATTTCCATGGCTCGGATTATAGGTTAGTCCCCCTTGCTGCTCTGTATGGGTTACTCCTTCCGGTGACGTTGCAAGTTACAACGTCCAACCCAGTTTAAACAAAACAAACTATCAGTACAATAGACGTCAGTGGTATATAAGCTGATTCTCCACAGGCAACAATAAGTTGACGAACATTATTTCTTCGTACTGTACTGCCTATTAACGTATTGGGATTATATATTTTGTTCTAGAAGTTTATCTTACATCCGTCATGGAAACTATGTTCAAGTTTGATGTAGATAAAACTGCTTCATCCGTTATGAAATCGCTTTTAACTTTTGAAGCCAGAATTCCGGAACCAATTGAAATGAAAGTCCATATCTTCCATCATCTGTCGCCAACATCTATGAAAATATAGTTTTCACAAAGCCACCATCAACCACGACGAAACAACTGAATGAAAATATTTACTGAGTATCTATCTGTCTGTGTATCTATCTATCTATCTATCTATCTATCTATCTATCTATCTATCTATCTATCTATCTATCTATCTATCTATCTATCTATCTATCTATCTATCTATCTATCTATCTATCTATCTATCTATCTATCTCAAAAATTTTATAAAGACTGATGTAATTATGAAACACTTAAAGAAAAAATAATCAATATTTTAAAGCCTGTAAAAGCACAGGTGTCGCTGTAACATATCTTATATAGCATCAAATATCTGCCCAGGCCATTTAAAGTCGGGTACTTCTGTGTTTCACCAGAAAAATAAACGCACTTGGCTGCCATTTATTAAGAATGATGTAGTAGAACAATGTGTCTTTAAAACCAAACACTCTTGCCAAGGAAAAAGACCTTCTCTTAGAAATGTTCGAAAACGCAAACATTTAATCTGATATTCGGTTCATATTCTTTACGCTTCATTGTTTATCCTGTTACTGTTGTTATTCTGTCTCTAACGCCATTTTCCCCACATTAAGGGAAATGCATGGCGGCCAGTATGTTTGGCGAAAGTAGAACTTTGAGAAGAATCACCAACCCACGAAAAGCCAAGTGTCGGTTTGAAATGGCATCTAAATGGGCAGGAGTCGAACCCATGTCCATTGGATTTCAAGACTGTTATTCATCCAACTGTGTTACCTCTGCTCCCGGGATATAAAATCTAGCAAGAAATCTGTTCATCGTGTTTCTTGTCCCTATTTTTGATTTGATTGATAATACTATTCTGCAGGTACCGGTAGATCATATAGCCTATAAAAATTATTAGATTTCTGAAGTAGATGATTTCCCGTGATAATGTGCAGCAAACTATAAACTGAACCCGCGTAATTCATTCGATAGAAGAAGCAGAGTGTGAAATAATTTGACGTTTCCTCAAAGGTATGGGATTAACAAATTCAGAGACAAAATTATCATTAAAAGTTTCTTTTCATTAGAAAGTGACAGGTTAGTGGATAAATATGATGCGAGCCAGCTTGAGCCAAAACCGCTTGAAGTTGCCAAGCAATTCATACAAGAGAAAAGTAGACTGTGAAAGAATGTGTTTTGCACATAAATCTAAAGAACATACCCATTGCTAAATTACGCAAATAAATATTAGTGCATATAAATTAAGCAAACATATCTGAGTTTTGAATCTGCATAACACTTACTTACAAGGAAAGACATTTATTTCCGTATCTGCATTATAAACGCAAGAAATGAATACATTTGCTGTAATGCTTGGAAAGATCAATATCCACATATTCAGAATGCAGTTGCCAGCCGATGTGAAACGAACGTTAGACCTTCAATACACTCTTCAAAAATTATTCACATTTTCTTTAACATAGAACATAGATATAATATTTACCTTTTATAGGAATTTCTTTACTCCTATCTAATTATTCAGTAACAGGTAAATTAACACATGAATGAAGATAAAGTGAGCAAAATGGGAACATTCGCTTTTTTCAAAGATCTGAAATTATTGAAAGGTAAGAACATAGATGACACGTACATAAAGTATATGTGTATTCGTTTCTTAGCAGAAAGTATGCAACCATAAGCATTCAAACGGATCACCCTCACTGTATACTTGAGAAATTATTTTTTTATTTACCAATTATGATATAATTATTATTTACAGGTTCTTTTACTACCAAAGCCTAGTGATACAAATATTCTTCCGCCTATTATCTAAATCAGAGTGTACCCTTATGGATATGTTCGATGCAATGTTACTGATTTTAAATGTATGGCTCTTGTTTTAATCATCCCAAATATAAGATCGTCACAAACTCCTGATCAAATGAGGACAAAAAATGCCACAAGAACTAGATTTTTCATGCATCAACGCTGTTCTATGACAACCGAGATTATTTGTTATAGATATTAATGGTTGATAAGATCTACCACCTAAGAAATGCCAATGTTGACACGAACTCCTCCATATCATTCAGAACTAGCTTTCTAAATATCTTACCTAACAGAGTATACTTTGTGTACCCTTTTTTCAAATAATTCTTTTTGTGCGGAATCTGTAGGCCGGAAGAAAGAGGATAAATTGAGAGTCGCTGTGACTCAAATAATGGATCGTCGGGCTCGTAATCCAAGATTTGCTGATTCGATATGTAGGTATGTGAGAAAGATTGCCAGTGACTTCCCGTAGGTCGATGGTCATAACCGAGGTTGTTCCGCCTTTTTCCTGGACTAAATATACTGGCTGCAATGTAAAGCCTATCAGGTGCTGAAAAATGATAAATATTGTGTTGCCCACAAGCCCATGGTAAGCATATAAAGAAATAAAGTAAGATTTTATATGAACCGTTTGTTATAATTCTGCATTGCTTAATTCCCCTACGTTGTCAGAGAGTCCGCCTAGGATGGAGAAGGTCGCGGATTCGAATCCTGACCAAATCATATCAAAGACTTTGTAAAAATGATACTAAGAGCTGCCTCGCTTAGATTCTCCTCTTCGAATAAAATGTTATAGTGCTAGTTCTAGATTTTAGCACAAATTATTCTTTTTACTTTAATACTTTGTTCCCTTCCTATTCTTTATCGGCTTGAAAACCTGTAATCAAAGCATTTCCTAATCTGATAAAAATCGGATGTAATCTGTCCGTCAAGTACGACAGCGACGATCGTATTTCAATCATTTCCAAGGCATCCATTTCACTGGCAAATAGGATCAGAAAACCGCTATAAGAAACGATTTCGTTCAATCACTCCTCTACCACGAATACCGATACCCCCCCCATCAGTCAGACCCTGTTATGTAACTTTAGAATTATTTATTTAAAATTTATTGTCCTAGTTATCACCATCTCTAAGCAAACAATGTCGTATTGTCTTGGGCCCGGTTGTTGATAGGGATGTGAGTTTTTACATATCCGGTCAAGATTGGGCTAGCGCCAATCGGCCAACACATAACTTGAAAACTGCTTGCTCTGGAGGAAGAGCTTATTATAGCCTAATATTAGTTAGAAAATGAACATTTAGTAATATAGTCATAACGCTGCATGCCATACTCTTTCAAAGGCCTTTTTTAAATCTGTAAAGACATGGTATATATATATATATATATATATATATATATATATATATATATATATATATATATATATATATATATATATATATATATATATTCTGCTGATGCTGAAGGTATTTCTCGTAAAGCAGTTTGAGATCGAAGATTTGTTTTGTGGTTCTCCTTCCTGCTCAGAAGCATACCTGCTCTTCAGCAATAATTTTCTCTGGTTGAGGCTTTAGTCTGTTGAGAAGTATCTTCAGCATGACTTTGCTCGGATGACTGATCAAACTGATGGTTCTGTAGGTTTGGGGTAGCTGTATGTTTCCTTTTTTGGGGAACACAATGGCCAAGGACTGAGTCCTTTTGGTGAGCATCTGTCCTATCTGCCATATCTTTCTGCAGATTGTTGTTAGGACTGTGATTATCTCTTCTCCTCTTGTTTTAACGAGCTCTGCTGATATATTGTCAATACCAGATGACTTTATTTGGTGCCCTAACTGCAATTTCTACTTTTTCATGAAGAAAGTGGCTGTCATCAATTTCTTCTGTCTGGGTAGGTGAACAATTTATCACTGCTGGATTTCCTTGGGTCTTATGATTGTACAATTCTGAGCAGTATTCTGTTCATCGCTTGTGGATCTACTCTTTTGTAACGCATTATCCTATTTTGTCTTGGATGGTGGTAATTGTCCCGTCTTTTTTGTGAGTTTTTTCACCAGTTGATATGCCATTTTGTTATCATTTCTACTCAGACTGTAGTTGATTTTGCAGCATTGTCTTTTTATCCAGGAGCCCTCTGCCTTTTTCAGACTTTTCTTGATCATTCTGTTTATCTCTCTTTATTTTTTAGCTCCCTCATAATATCTTTTTCATTTTTTTAAGTTCTCTTCTTTTGTCGCATAGTTCAAGGACGTCTGTTGTGACAGAAGGTTTCTTTGCTCGACGATATTTGCCAATGTACTCGCGAAGTGTTTTAGTCACACATGTGTTGAATGTGGTTATTAGGAACTTTAAGATTGTGTCCTGGTTGTCCAGGGTTATCAAAAGTGCGAATTTACTACCTATAATTGCTTTGCTTGAAAGGTTTCTGCGTTCTTTAGAACATTCAAATTTTCAAGGTCAAATCTGGTTCTTGGTTAGGCGTTTTGGTAATTTTCAGGTGGAGGGGAAAAATTGCCAGGTCAATCTTCTAGATGCTTTATGAGGACCCAATGTGTTGGCTAGCCCACGATTTGTGTAGGCAGCAAACTCCACAAGCCCGTGTCCGCCTTTATTTGATTCTGCATTGAAAAAGGGTTCGCTGTCAGGCATGCAATCTAATGACTAGATTCAACTGTTCCTCAACGTAGACTTTTCCGTGAACAATTACAAGCAATTACTTAAATAAATAATTTTCACAAGCATGCATTAGCAAAAGGCGCTAGCTCATCGACATTGGTTACACTCAAGACATGTCCATGTGATATTTACACGTGTATGGACCAAACTATTATCTATTAGGTCCACAATAAATTGCCGTGAATAATTAGTAAAAGACAGCCACAACATTATCTCACATTGAATATTGCCCGGCTGAAGTCTACTCAACGGTTCAAGTTCATGTAAATGATTCATAGCTGGTCCTTTGATCTATCAACATTTTCTCATAAATGTTGATATGATCTCACATCCATTTATGTAGTTATTCTTCTGTAAACAGGGGAGACTGTCCGTGATAGCTACATATGATATTCACAGTCTCTTTGTTTCTAACCAACCAATAAATATTTCCAACATTTCTTTGGATGCAGTACATATTTCGTCCCAGATGATGATTTTAGGAATATGTTTCTCACCCATTCGCGTTGAAGACTAAAATAGTATGTGGTACGTACATGACTTAACGCCCCGCCGTTTCATTTCTCTAGCAAACCGTTGAATTGGAGTTAGCACTAC
This sequence comes from Potamilus streckersoni, assembly GCA_016746295.1. NCBI lineage: Eukaryota > Metazoa > Mollusca > Bivalvia > Unionida > Unionidae > Potamilus > Potamilus streckersoni. Next base: position 150,975 of record JAEAOA010000123.1, read on the forward strand.
CATATCAGAATTTGTAAATAATTCTAACGTACATTTTGGTTAACAGAACCACCAGGACCATTAAGATACACAGTTTTATGTGGTGTAATAGGAACAGTCACTGATCGTGCCGATGACCGTTCTAATAATTCATTGTTGCAGTGATATACGCCACGAGTTTTATAATATGCAAGTTCAGAATAATTACATATTTGTAAGGTGATTGCAACCGAATGCATGCTTGCATTTTATGACAGCACAACTCAATGTGAGGGGCCGTGAAACGTTCTGAAACAAAAATATGTTCACTGCAAGACATACGCAAATTAACTTACAGACACACCCAATGCATTTAATATACCACTACCATACTAAACATGTTAGTGATTCATATATGATTAAAATAAATATGGTTCTTTCATCTACAATTTGTGCAATGAAAAGAATAAGATACAAACAAACGAGATTACTATTCACAGAATCGTATGATACAAAGGAACAAACACGAATACGATTCACATAATCGTATGATACAAACGAACAAATACGAACGAGTACGGTTCACATAATTGTATGATACAAGCTAACAAACACGAGTACGATTCTCATGATCGTATGATACAAACGAACAAACAATTGTATGATTAACAGAATCGTATAATGCGAAATAAAATATATATGGATCACACATCCATGATACCAATGAAAATATGATTTAATCAAACAACCATATGATATAATGAAAACTATCATGCCCGACACAACCATATGCTTCAAAGTAAATTAATTTCGGTTCACAACCATGTGCCGCTGTATACATTATACAACGCATTGGTCCTTATTCAGAAGAATTTACGTCATAATTCCTCGACCTTCTCCAGAATTATGCATCATATAGCAGCCAGAATAGCGGGGTAAAAAGCCACCATTCCAACAAAAATTGCATCACGGGAATTATGTTTGGTGTTCCAAACACTCCCTTGTGTTAAATCAAAACACGAACGCGGTATATCCTCAAGACGGTCTCTCGGACTTGGACAAAATTAATTGTTTAGGCTGGCGACGAAAGCAAACATGGACGAGATTGTGAAACAATTATTTACCAAACCATCTACGTAATATATGTTTGTGTATTTTAGCTTCAACTGTTTCATCAACGCATGAAGAAACTCTTTGCGATAAAATTTACCCAACTGTAGTACGAACTGATAAAACCGATAATCCAATTCCGATGGATCCCATACAGATTTATTATCGCTTTGAAACAACCATACAGAGACAGGATTGTTTTAACTAATCTTGGAAATTTCCTCAAAGCTATTATCGTGGTAATATCTTAGCATTAATATCATGCTCATTTAACGGATAAAGTGCGTAAACAACCGCAGTTACAGAGTATTAGTTTTCATAATGTGACCTACAAATACTTGTCAGAATTTCCGGTGAAGAATTTTGTTATCTACAACGGCCATATGCAGGCCATGTACTCGTGATGTTTCAACAGGGTCAAGTTTATCATTACCGCCTGTTTGTTTGAAGAAAATTAATTTGATTCTAAAGACATACTTCTTATCACCAGATTGAAGATCAATAATCGTCCCCCGAATTGGTCATTCGTCGTAGGAACAATGAAAATATCGTTTCGATCTATCCGAAAGATTGACCAAACATAATCGTCAACAGCAAGCGCTAACTCCTATTGACCATTCTGGTTTATTTGTGTAAATGTAAATCATGCGGTGTTCGATTTTTGCTCTCGGTTGCTCTATCGTAATGAAACCTTGTGGTACTCACTGTCGTGACTGCCTCTGGTCTAATCACACATTATATTTCAAACTCGTAGTGTCTCTCTATTTGATTTTTTTTCTTGGCCAACTTTTGATATTGGAGACACACTTATTCTCAGTTAGCTGAAATTATTTCTCTCGCAATTGTTTTGTTTTTCTACACTACATCGGCTCATTATTATACAAATAAGGAAGTTATTTTATCCAATTGAAGGTTATTTAGGACTATATAATGTCATGAGCAAAACAGCAGCTTTTGTTTGGATTGACCAAACCACATGCAGAAAGCAGTACTGCCACGATTATTATGGATATCATCTCGGAAAACTTCGACGGGCGAGCGTAGGGCCAAAAGCTTGCGTAAAATGCTGGGTATGTGTTAGGCTGAGGTCTCCGGCGAGCCACAATTCATGATACTTATGATTATGTCAATGCAAAATCACAGATTTATTTGTCAAAAAAATCACAGATTGTCTCAACAGAAAAGCCATGATTAGAACACAGACCGATTCATAAAATTTGCAAATACAAACAATTGCGGGGTTACTCGGTAAAAAAAATAGACTTCAGTATGTGTAAGAGGTAAGTGATGTACCCTATTTTTCTTTTTACCCTCGATCAAATAAGAGGAACCTTCTCCTGCTGTGGGACTAAGAACTGGATTTCCCGGTGACATATTTACCTAATGCGGTGCTAAAATATTGACATTTAGCGGACAACAGTAACTGGTTATGATGTTGAAATATCAATCAACGGGTAATAGTAACGAACTTAACTTTATCGAGCTTAACCTGACAAACCAACCCCTTGAAACCCGCAAGGATGTTCAGTTTTCACATTGGTTCGTTATCAGGATAGTAAGTGAATCTGATCACAAATTGACATGTTTAAAAATTATTATTCATAAAATAGCATATTAATAATCATTGGCTTGGCGTTAACATTTCATTTTGTTAACTAATTATACAAATCTATTTATTGCATAATGAACTAAAAAAATATTACCTTGATTATTTCTGAGAGTACGAATTTACAAGAAGATGTTCTCGAGGTTCAATTTGATGCTGACACAATCAAGGACGATTGTAAAATGAACTAAACCGCAATGGGAAGAGTGTATATATGCACTTGTGAAAGTTTACAGTTTTATCAAATTACTTCAGCGCGAAATGGAATTTTACTGGCTAGTTTACACGTCAGTGTCAATGATGATAACGTGATTGCTAAATTTGTTCCACTGGCAAGCACCAGGGAGAAAATTAGAACAGGGTAGTTTCGCCAATATGAAATTGAAGCTGCTATAGTTGTGGTGGAATCCAAATAGTTGTTGTTGTTTTCGTGTTCTGTGTCTTATTGCCATTTTCAGTACACGATACATGGTGACTAGTATTAATGGTCGAGAAAGAAACCGAGAAATCAACGGAAAGAACCACAGACCCACGAGAAGCTACTGGCGAGCTTTCTCACATATCCATATTCGCCGAATCTTAGACTCGAATCCACCCAGACAGAGGTGAGATGGCAGTAATAGAGAACGCTTTATACACTCGGCCACTCGGGGCCCCGAATCGAAATCGTCTGATAATAAATTATGACATCATCAGTACCAGAAAAAGATTCTTCATATTTTTGTTATTGGCGACTAGATGTGGCAATTTTTGTCGCTGATTTTGTGTTCACTGAGGTCAATTTCATGGTCTAACATGCACATGCAAGCTCAGCACCATATCTTCTCCGCGAGTGTTCAATAAATTATCATTTTGGTCGGTCAGACGAAATTGTATTCCTGAGAACGATGGATTTTGAAATCATATATAAACATGATTAATGAGCACTGACACAGGCAAATGACCAGGTGGCAACTCTGGAGAAAAGTTCTAAAGAATATATCCCTGCTTGTCCAACCATATCCCTGCTTGTCCAACCCAGCCCGCGGTTGCGATCCTCGAGTGATACGGCTACTATCTAAGGCGTCACAAAAAAGTTTCACAGAAACAGAAATTATAAAAATAATATTGTATATAACCGGCGTTATAGGACGACAACCACCATATAGATCGTTATTGTGTGTACAATAATTAGGTTTGTTTAATTTTGCCCAATGCCGCATGGTCACTTGTTGAGATCGTTGTGCATTTTATAGAGATCTATCGCGGGTAGTTTGAACACATATATGTTTTTTTTCGGTGATTGTAAGGTAATCAATAAATAAACTTTTTCTTCTGGGTAGCATAAAAGAACCGCCCTTGATAATTGCAGGTTTTAACAGAATTTTGAAAGTATTCTGCATCAATTTCACCACTCTTGTATATGCTACTGCAATTTCTTAAGATCATTATTCGATATTCAATTATATATTGCTCCAAAAGCCTTCTCAGATCGCCCGTTGCATTTTTATGTACCTGAGTTATTTTATCGATAGATGATTTACTAGAAATATCCCACAAGTTGTATTCCTTTACTTTTGATGCCATATATTTTACATCATCAAAGAGTTAATCTGTGTAATTGTTACCTCTTTCTAACATAACCTGCCTCATTTTCCCCTGGGGTTACTGTTTGCTAAATATCGCAAAAAACTGTCAGTGTCTATCAAAACTACCGATACGCTGCCGTGTTCATTAATTATAACTTTGCGTTCTTCTGCCCATGCTTTCTACTTGCAATGTTGTCTTTTATTTTGGAAGGCTTAATTGCGTATATTTTATTGATAAATAATCAGATCATTATGGTCGTATTCGTCCCGCTAAAATTGGCTCAATTAGCGATAATTGCAACAAAGTTCTGATGGATGACTGATATATGTTGATGTCGTGTTTATATTTCAAAGGCGGTACTCATATACCGTGATAGCAGTCTTCTATTCTTTCTCTGTTATATATTTAATTTTCAACTTAAGTTAATAATTAGTTTTACCGATATCCTACGATTATGCTGAAATGCTGACAACTTTCCAGTCTGGGAGGGTCTTAACATATTCATCAAGATAGATTGCATATGCCAATAACAGTGAATTGTTAAGGGATAATCAACCAATAACTTTGCTCTTATATTTGACCAACTTAAATAAAGTTGTAATTGTACCAGTGCAATGTCAAGCAACCAAATGAAACTTCCAGGTCCCGTAAGTGATTTAATCTGAGTAGTGAAATTAGTGTCAAATTCAGTTTGCGGTGACGTTGGTATTAGTATCGTCGTCCGTGTTGTTTCAGCGATAATCTGTTCCAGTCTGGCAGCTAACTTTGTGGTCTTACCTAAAAGTAAAATATAGATATACCATCATTCCTTCCACTGTGCATGTTTAAAATCCAAACAAATTCACCTTACATTCATCACTCTCTCAAAAGTACATAATAACTGGTGAGTGCCACCTAGACAATCTTGCCGATTTAGACTCCACCATTTGTACCGAGTCTTATGAATTACACCAGCGTCAATATATTTGAGTTTTTCGTCGATGTTAGAGAGTGAGCTTAACGTTGACGATCATTGGACTTCCAAAGAAATCATCAATAATTTCATCAAGTCATTGACAGTTTGAGCGAAGACCCATTAACGTGGCTACATGAGAATCTTACTCAGACCACAACGTAGTTAATTTGTCATTCGTTATTGTTCATGTGTTGCTGATCGCGATGCTTTTGTTGTCCATGTATTCTTTCGTTGCAGCAGCATCATCTGATGCTGTTTCTCTCAAAACAATGATTATGTTTCCATTCGTGTTGATTACAGTAGTAATTGTAACGCCGGATTTAGCAACATGTTTATTGATTTCGATACAAATTGCTGAGATTACTACGTTTGAATCTCTGATTCCTATGCCATCAATAGATACATTTATGTCATCATTGGCCTTGCCGAACAAAATCGACCCACTGAATATTTCTCGTGTATAGTGGCCCATGTCGATTCTGAGAAACAGCAGCCTCAGCCCGGCCATCCCAGGGAAGATTCGTAAAATCGGTAACTTCATCATTTATCCTTGCTTCTAGATCTTCCGTAAATATCTATCATTACAGATTATAAACCTGTCTCAAATAACCACTAGTTTATGCGAGTACTATTTTATTTTACAGGCTCTGATGACCTTGATACAAGTACACCAAGTGTTACTAAACCTCGTAATTGGATATGTCAATATCTTCGTGGAGCTGTTCGCATTATACAAGTGGGATATCTGATCCTCCACTGTATTTTAAAATTAACTGGTAATACTAGTTCATACGAATTAAAATTATAAACTGCGGAACAAATGCATATGTAACCCAATGATTACCTACGTATGAGGTTTCATCGTGATTAATTATACTGGTTTATTCACTGACGTCTTGTTAATTGTTTGAGTATAAACATCCCAAAAGATTATGTTGTTTTTATCTGACGTTCTGTCAGTACTAGTTTGTTGGGCCGTGCAAAGCCATTGACATCAGCGATAACATTACTCCACAATTCTTTCTTAATGCTGACTGTTGCCTTTATGATCTGACTAAGTGTCAGAGTGATATTTACATGTTAAATGACAGTATAATATTTTAAATGATTTAATTTCATATTTTTCGTTGGTGCATCAGCGACCCTCTTTCGTCCACCAACACATTCGTGCTCCATTATTTTGTCTGATGATATAACAGCAATTTCGCTATAACCACTGTCTGGTGCAGGACGAACAGTTGTTGGCATGTGTGTGTCTACGACTGATTGTCGAAGTAAATAAATCGTGATGTTCCAGTAACATAATAATAGATTGGATACAATGATATAATATCCCGCCGAAATATCAACAGGCCTGGATCAACATTCTGATCACGATTCATGAATATCAACAACATATATGTCCCTTCAATTTTGTTACCTGCAAAACTCAGTATTACGTCTTGGGATGGTTCGTAGTGTCCTTTCATCCTCATCAAAATCGATGATTCACTTAATCTGTGAAACACCATCAGATCTTTTGTCTGATCATCAGACCTGATGACACGCTCGATGTCCATGAATATATGTTGTGGTGCTGCAATTCCATGCTGATATGCTGTCTGCCTTGAAAGTGTTCCTGAAGTGCATGGCGTTGTTATTTTTGTGATCATTTTCAGCCACGACAACGCTTATTTACCACTATCGTTGATGAAAGATAATAATAATTGTACTCCTGGTCAGCGACAGACTCATTGTTGGCATAGACAATTCTAGTTTTGATAGTTGAACTTTACGAGCAGCAATCTCACACAACAGATTACATTGCTGTCGGTGTCCGTTCGAACCACTGCAACTGTATGTTTGATTCAGAAGATAACTTCTCGAACACGACTCCATAATGTAAAGATATGTGAGCGGTATCACGCATAAAATGTCTCCATCAGCGTTAACGCGTTATCGTGGTATTGAAACCATAACTAAAGTTCGGGATTGATACTCTATGCTGCCTCGAAAGCAACTCCCAGTTGTGGTATCGTTCTAGGTACGGAAATAGCGGAGCTAGCCTCTTCTAATTTTAATATGCGAAATTGCCTATCATCTACTAAGCTAGTTAGTTACTAGTTTCGTACTGTTCGTCGTCAGTTTATTGCATCTATATATATATATATATATATATATATATATATATATATATATATATATATATATATATATATATATATATATATATATATATATGTATATATATATATATATATATATATATATATATATATATATGTATGTATGTATATATATATATATATATGTATATATATATATATATATCTATATATAAATTTATATATATATATAAATAAATATATATTTATATATATATATATATATATATATATATATATATATATATATATGTTTATATCTATATATATATATATATGTATATATATATATATATATATATATATATATATATATCTGACCAAATCGGCAGCTCATATATATATATATATATATATATATATATATATATATATATATATATATATATATATATATATATATATATATATATATATATATATATATATATATATATATATATACATATTTGTTGGTAGTTAACTCCGCTGATGGTGGTTGAAAAGGTGGTCGATTGTCGGGTTGTGGTTGAACAGGTTGTGGATCGGGTTGAAGATTACCAGCAATATCTTCGGGTAATATCTTAAGAGTTTGTTTGCGCTGCATCAGTTCCTGAAACGATTATTTTTGTTGGTTTCACAATTGGTATGAATATCTAGTTTGCACCTTCTGTAAATTCCACTTGAAGATTTTGAAGTAGTTCCTATTTTAGAGAATGACGGATTCATTTTGAAGTAGTTCCTATTTTAAAGAATGACGGTTTCATTTTGAAGTAGTTCCTGTTTTACAGAATGACGGATTCAGATATATTTCTAAACTGTATGCTTGATTCCGAAGATAACTTCTCTAACAGTTGTTATAATAGGTTTTTTTTCGACTAGATTCCGTAGTTAGCACAGCATTACTCATTATTAATATCATTTTTAAAAACGTGTTTTAATTATATATCAACTTCTAGCGGATATACTAAAATGCACATCAAACAGTCAAAGTAGTAAACGCGGCGACATTTTGTTTTTGCACGATTAGACCACAATGGCTTACGCGTCACTCATCAGTGAAATGGTGTTCCCGTGTGGAATTAAAAAACACCAACATAATCGTGATAACAAGGATTATATACAAGGATCGGGTCGGTTTTCTGGCAATTAAGATCTATGCAGTTTCCAACGCCCGGATTGTTGAATCGGTTCCGTAGGAGTGGAGTTTGTCAGCACCTCCACCCAAGGTCTGATTACCCACATCATGCAGCTTCACTATAGGCTACTATTTCCAGTAACGTTACAAGTTCCAACATCCTACACTGTTTAAACCAAGCAGACGTTAGGACAGAAGGCGACAGAGGCATATGCGCCTACTGTCCACAGACATCTATAACCAGTGTAATTTTTCATTACCGTATTACCGTACAACCTAGAAAGGTAGTGTGATTATATATTTTCCTCTACAAGTTTATCTTACATCCGTCATGTGAACTATGTTTAAGTTTGATGTAGACAAAACTGCTTCTTCATCCGTTCTGAAATCGCATTTTACATTTCAATCCAGATTTTCAGAAAACATTGAAATGAAGTTTTCACACCATCACCATCAACAAAGACGAAACAACTGAAGGAAACATGACTGAGTGAGTCTCTCTCTCTCTCTCTCTCTCTCTCTCTCTCTCTCTCTCTCTCTCTCTCTCTCTCTCTCTCTCTCTCTCTCTATATATATATATATATATATATATATATATATATATATATATATATATATATTTATATATATATATATATATATATATATATATATATATATATATATATATATATATATATATATATATTTATATATATATATATATATATATATATATATATATATATACACACACACTGGTTTCTAGCTTTCTTTATGTGATTTTACCTTATTTTCAAACTTTTTTATCATAATAATATATAGTTGTTACCATGTGGGTCTGACATTTATCATCTATCATAATCCATGGGATTAAAATATTAAGACAGTTCGTCATTTGTGATGATACCGTAGTGGACATCTCGATATTATAACATGCTTGTAAATAAGGGCCTGAAAATCTTCTTTATAACCTAACAATTAGTTTCGGTGTTCATGATATTGTAATGTTAAAGAATTATAAGCACACACACACATAAACACACACACACACAAGCACACACAGTATCACACACACAGAGTTCTTGGTGATTGCTTTATTATGGCAATTTTAAGCACTATTTATTCTACATCATACAGAAGAAGAAATGGTAGCTAAGTGCCTTTTTGAAATGGCAGCTAAGTGGACAGTATCGAACCCGTGTCCATTGGATTTCAAATCCAATGCTCATCCAACTTAGTTACTGCTGACTCCTTGATGTGAAGTCAAACAAGACTGCTGTTCATTGTATTTATTGTATCTGTGTTTGATTTGATTGATAATACTGTTTTGCAGGTCAGGTGGATTATATAGCCCATACAAATTATTAGATTTCTGTAGTAGATGATTTCCCATGATAATATGCAGGCAAACTATAAACTGAAGCCGCATAATTAATTTGATAGAAGAAGCAGAGTGTGAAATAATTTGACGTTTTCTCTAGGCTAGGGATTTACACATTCAGAGAAAAAATATCAAAGAAATTTCTAGAAACTTTATTCTTGTTTTTAGAAAGTGAGAGGTTAGTGGATGGATATGAAGCGAGACAGCTTGAGACAAAACCGCTTGAAATTGTCAAGCTGTTCATGCAAGGAAAAAGTAGACTGCGAAACAATTTCTTTTTTTTATAAATCTAAAGAACTTGGCCATTGCTAAACTCCGCAAGAAAATACAATTCAGAGAATTTAAATTAAGCACATATATCTAAGTTTTCACTCTGCCTAATAATATTTACAAGGAAAGATATTTATTTTCCTTATCTGCATTTTAAACTCAAGAAATGAATACACTTGCTGTTATTGTTAGACTGATCAATATCCACATATTGAGACTGCATTTGCCAGCCGATGTGAAAACTAATATTGGAACCGCAACACACTTTTATAATTGCCCACATTATCTCTAAAATAGAACCTAAATACATTGTACGCCTTTAATAGGAATTTCTTTAGACTTATCTAATTATTCAGTAACAGTTAAATTAACATATAAAATAAAAATACAGTGTTGAAAATTTAAAAATATATTAAAATTTACTTGTTTCATAGATTTTATATTATCCAAAGGATAAAGTAAATGCACATTCATTTCTTAGCAGGAAGTATGCATCCGTAACTCGGCAACCGGATCACCCTCACTGTATCATCATGAACTAGGCAACCGGATCACCCTCATTGTATAACTACTTAATTCTTTTCTAAGAGAGTAAATTCATGAGAAAAAGTTTCACATTCTTATCCATCACGTTTCATGATAATCCATTTGCAAATGGCTCTAATGTCTTTTATTTGCCAATTATGCCTATAACAGTTTGTAGGTTCTTTTACCACGACTCAGGTTTTAGTCATCCCAAATTTAAGATCGTCACAAACTCAGGATCGAGTGCTGACAAAACTGACACAAGAGCTATATTATTCATGTAGCAACGCAGATCTTTGAGAACCGAGGTTAGTTGTTATTGATCTTAACGCTTGATAAAACCTAGCAGTTAATTTTGACACGTACTTGCCCCAATATCATTAACGACTGGTCTGTTTTGTGTAGTGTTCTAAAATTTTCACCTGAGAGTAGAATTTGTGTACCATTTTTCTCAATCACTGTTGCTGTGAGGGATCTGTAAGCTGGATGATAAAGGAAAATTTTAGAGTCGCAGTGTCTCAAATGATGGATCGTCGGACTCGTAATCCAAGAGTTGCTGGTTCGATAACCATTAATGCCAACCAATATTGTCTGCCTCGAAGTATTTTTGTTAAAATGACAAAGCTCCTTTTTTCTCTGCTTCATGCAACTAATAATGTGTTAAAAATGCTGTTAAAATATCAGAAGACAAATCATTTTTTCAAAATCTGTTGTATATGTATATGTCATTTTTTAATATTTATCATCTTTAGATCATAAAACATTTAATTATAGAATTATAAATGCTTTTTCATTTACGATTTTGATTAAGTCACGAAGATGGGCGCAAAATGAGCCCAAAACGTAGCCAGTGGTAGACACGTGCGAATGATGACTTATGACCCACAATACTTTGCGAAGAAAGTGGTTTAATTTGGGTTGTTTTCTTTGCTGTACTAAGGTAAACATGAACAATATTTCTACCATTACATCATCCGGGATAAACTTTAATCTGAATATAACAATGATGACACTCAATGCACGTAAACTTGAATTCTTTGTATTCACTGTCTGAAGAAACAGGATACAAAAATTACATTACGGAGAATGTCCACATCGTTGTATACAATTGACGTAATCAGACACCATAGCAATAACATGATATGATATTATCATTGAAGCATTCGATCGTAGCACATGGAAAAGCAAATGACAAAGATAAACAAAGATATAAAACAATATGAAACCTTTATCAAAGATCTTTTGTGCATATAGAACAAGCAATATCAAGTGAAATTGTAAGACATCAAACTGCAGCCAACAAAAATGTCAAATACGTGACCCCACAATATAAATCTGAAGTGGTGTACAGGTAAGAAGGAATATGAAAACATGAGAGTGTTGAACGTTTGAAAAGAATAATGGATCATTGTTGGCTATAACAGTATTCACATCATTAATAAGCACGTAGGAAAATAAAAAAAACAGAATGGAGCAAATTAAGTTTCAAAGTTTCCTTTACTAGTCCCTGTAGAAAATAAACTAATATTTTAATCAGATATGAATAACATGAGCACGACTTAAATAATAGAATAATAATATATTTCTTAGTTTCAACTAAAAGAATAGATTTTAAAGTTTACGTTATTTTAATCACAAAACGAATAGATTTTAAAGATTACGTTATTTTAATCACAAAAATAATAGATTTTAAAGTTTATGTTATTTTAATCACAAAAAGCATAGATTTTAACGTTTACGTTATTTTAATCACAAAAAGAATAGATTTTAAAGTCTACGTTATTTTAATCACAAAAAGCAGAGGCTTTTCAGAGTTAAAATGTTTCGCTGTATGAATGGTTTTGCAGGAGTCATTTGTCTTTCATGAATGCTTCGATATTTTTATTTCTACGCAGCATATATCCTGTAATATTTAGCAAAATGTGTCTTGTCCGTTTTATTCTTCTGGTTTCAGGTTTGATCGATGTCAGATATTCGAGGTAAGAAACTTTCAATTAGCTGCTGAAGAGAGGAACTGTATGTCTATTGTACTGTTTCTCTAATTACAGGGCAATGTTTGAGCAAGTCTTAATGTACACACTTCAAAAATAATAATAATAATAATAATAATAATAATAATAATAATAATAATAATAATAATAATAATAATAATAATAATAATAATAAGTTACATTGCACCTCAGTCCGCTTAGGTTTCAGTCTCTGCTCGGCAATCCTGGGTATGTGAGAAATCTTGCCAGTAACTTCTCGTACGTCAATAGATATTACCGAGGATGTCACGCTTTTTACCTGGACCAAATCTACTAGCTGCAGTGTAAAGCGTATTAGGTGCTGAATAGTGATAAATTTTATGTAGCCCACAATCCTGAAGTCGGCATATTAGGATATAAAGCAAGCGTTTTCATAAACCGATTGTCATAATTCTGCCCCGCTCAGTTCCCATGAGTTACTAGAATGACAGCCTATAATGTGGAAGGTCGCGGGTTCGAAACCTGGCTAAGTCATATCAAAGACTTATAAAAATGGTGCTAACAACTGTCTCGCTTAGCGCTAAAAAGTCCAGTGTTAAAACTGGTCGACATAGTCTCAAGATAATGTAGCTAGCTGAGACATGATGCTACAAGTCTATGACATGATGCCACAAATCTATAACATGATGCCACAAGTCTATAACATGATGTCACAAATATATGACATGATGCCACAAGTCTATAACATGATGCCACAAGTCTATGACATGATGCCACAAGTCTAGGACATGATTTTTAATTACTTGTCACTACTTTAAGCTGCCACACTGCAGACATCGTAGCAATTAAAATTCAAATTATTAACATTACGGTAAAAGTAAAAAAAAAAAACACGCGATTATACTTCTGCTCTTATTTCTCGCATGTATTTATACTGTTGTATAAATTGATGCTTTAATTCTAAATTCCAAGGCGAATGCTAATTAAATTGACATTAACTGAATTGATTTTTAGTTGCATTTCAAGAGGGAAATTCTCTCGTTTATATCATCGTCTTCAAATTTATCTGTTCGATGTTTAATATAAACTGCTATTTTTATCTTGCAGGTTGATCATAATGGATGCATGATTCTTACTGTCAAAGTTTTATGTGGACGCAAGATAACGAAAGGATGGAGTGACCGTCGTAAGTTAAGAAGTTGTTCACTCAATATTCAACTTTTCTCGTGATTTAGCCTAGTTATTTTCGTCGGTGGGCTGGACACGTTGCCTTATTTGCTACCATAAGAACTAATTCCTTGTATGACTTGACCTGAAATACGTTTTACTATGCTCGTTTATGTCTTTACTATCTACTTCAGTGTTGTTTCATGCCGCCGAATTTCAAAGCTATAATTTTCCCGCTTGAGATCCTGCAGGAAACTTCGCGAAAAGAAATAGCACGCCAGATATGATATATGCAGTATATATTGCGTACCCTGTAGGATGCCTGATCTAGGTCATTTTTTTTTGGACATTACCATGCATGCATTCTTATAGATCTAATTCATCTGACTGAGACCTTGTTTACCAGAAATCAAATTTTGTGTCCAACGTTGATATATAGCAATAATAAAACCATGTTGATTTTGCAGTGGACACTCCAGACCCTTACATTGCATTGACAATCAGAACTGCTCCAGACGGACGGAAAAGGACTAAGATAATCGACAATGAGGTTAACCCTGTTTGGAACGAGACCTTCACATTCCTACTGGATGAAAACGTTGAAAATATAATGGGTATGTTTACAATGTGCTCTTCTGCATGTCCAATTGTATATGTGGCAAACAGAAAAACTCAGATAATAAGTCAGTGTTTTCGTTTGTATGTGCAGGAAGGATATTACTAACACATCTGTGTGTTCGTTTATATATGTAGGAAGAAAATCACTAACAAACCTGTGCGTTAGTGTTGCTGTGCAGGAAGGAAATTACTAACCGCTAGTGTGTTCATGTTAATAAGCTGGAAGAAAACTGCACATTTGTAAGTATTAAGGGTTAATTATTGTATTAGTTATTTATATTTCATCTTAAAACGTGCATGCATATTTTGCTGTAAGAAGAATATCTGATGTGCGTAATCTACATCGCTAAGAGTGTTTATTTCAAATGCTGCATTTTGTATGTATGTATGTATGTATGTATGTATGTATGTATGTATGTATGTATGTATGTATGTATGTATGTATGTATGTATGTATGTATGTATGTATGTATGTATGTATGTATGTATGTTGTTGTTGGGCTTAACGCCATTTTTCAGCACACGATAGGCTATTCATGGCGGCCAGTATTAATGGTGGAGGAAGAAACCGGGAAATCACCAGAAAGAACCACCGACCCACGAGAAGCTACTGGCAAGCTTTCTCACATATCCACATTCGCCGAATCCTAGACTCGAACTCACGCAGACAGAGGTGAGATGGCAGTGATCCGTAACGGACAGCGCTTTAGACCACTAGGCCACTCGAGGCCCACTGTATGTATGTATGTATGTATGTATGTATGTATGTATGTATGTATGTATGTATGTATGTATGTATGTATGTATGTATGTATGTATGTAGTAGTAGATGAAAGTAAGAATCCGAACTCAACAACCCCCTCCAGACCTCCAAACAAATACAAAATACCTAGGTAACGTAATAGAAAACCTATTGCAATCAATAATTGCGTTAAGAATCCGAGCTCAACAAATACAAAATACCTAGGTAACGTAATAGAACACCTGTTGCAATCAATAATTGCGCTAAGAATCCGAGCTCAACAACCTCTCTAGACCTCCAAACAAATACAATAGAACACCTGTTGCAAAATACCTAGGTAACAGGTAAAATTTAATTACGTGATCTTCCAGAATAAGCAGAATGATATGTCAGACTTACCCGGCTGTATAAAATATGGACTGACGCATCCGGAGATGGAAAATTTCCAGGAGGGTTAGCAGGTACTCAAGCGGGTCAAAATTTAACAAAAAAAATAAATAGCATCAACGAAAAGTTAAAAGAAAAACGGCAAACGTGTAAAAGTTTACAGACCAAGCATGATGAAATAACCAGCAAAGCTCTCAAAATGAAAAATGAACTAGATGTATGGCAAGAACTGATCAACAAACTGACGTGTGAGATACAACGGCGAGATCATGTCGTACAACTGTACGAAAAAGCAGTAAATGAAGTTCGCGACGTTGAAGAGACCATTGCCAGGTTAAATACCACCATCGAAGATAATAAAATAATCATAGATGATTTAACATCAACGATAAATGAACAACATGAAGAAATCAGCCGACTTGAAAGAATCAGCGCAGACAACAAAGTTGTCATGGAAACGCTAGCGTGGGAATCGTTAACGATTCCACCAAAGAAGAAATCTGTTGAACAAATACTTACTGAGGCGTTACTGAAACCTAAAGATCACTCGTAAAACCACTAGTGGTTTCAATTGCTTGGAGAACCTTTAGTTCAAATTCTCAATCATCAGTGATTTTCAATGTTTTGTTGATCAGTTCGTTATACGCGTACGGGTAATATTCACCATCTGGTTCACTTTTGATAAATTTTTTGTGAGTTTTGCGAAAATTATTGTTTAATGCTGCTTTTCTCGTTATGCTGTACAAGTAAGGATAATATTCTCCATCTGGTTCACTTTTGATGAGTGATTTATTGGCGTTGATGTAGTGGTTGAGCAGATCTCTTTCTCTTTTGATAAATTTATCAGGGAGATCTATTACGTCAATATCATCTACTGGTATATACCCTGGAGAAGTATATAATTGTATAAGATTTTCAGCATGTTTCATCTGAACTTCTCGGAGGATTTCATGGAGATCACTTGAAAATTTGGTCATTATATAATATAAAAAATTTTTTATATATCTAATTGATTTTATGTTATATCATACTTCTTTTGATAATCTTTCTCATATTTGCTGATCCTTATGGGTTGAATATCTGTTAACATATTGTCAATAATACGAAATTCACGTATTAAATCGTCCATACTATATTTTACTCCTCGTAGGTAAGATCTTATTTGATCAAGTAGTTTTTTGTAAGTTATAATTGATGTTAAGCAGCCGTGCTTTTTTATCAAAATTTTAGGTTCAACTTTTTTACAAGCTGCTGTAAGAGAAACACCAACACCGGATATGATTAATAAAAACGGGTTTAATGATATACCACTTGAAATTATGCCAGAACTAGTCATTAACAAGGGTAGATATGATATTACTCGAAGTATTTTGTTATAATATTTGTAACATTTTTTTACGCACCAAAGTTTTTTGTGATAATATTTGTAGTATTGTATTAGTGCGTCAACATCCTGTTCTGGAATATCTTTTGAAATATGATTGAAATCAACTATACTTTTTTTCATTATAATATTTGTTCACATAATCTCAGGCTTGATTAAGTAACTAGTTGAGGTGTTTCAGCCACAAATTCCAGACAATACCAATATGACGCAGCAGTTAATTTTTTGTCATCTGCTATTAGCATAAAAGTTTCTTCAACATCTTTGTTTAATACAATAGACACGGTTCCAGAGAAATTATCAGTCGAGTGACGCCATGGAAATAATGTAAATATATTAAACTTTGCACTGCTCAACACGGACAATCTATACACACCAGTGACCTCTGCAGTATGTTTGAGAGTGTTATTTTGCGGCGACCAAGTAGACATTCCAGAAGCAACAGTATAGACAATATTTTTAATCTGCTTGTGAGGAATTTTAATCATACTTGTTTTCTCAACAATACTAGGCATTCCACTAATAATATCGTTGAGTTTTGTGTTAATATTATCGAGTGTAATATCAACAGACGGCGGACTTCCAAAAAATTCGTTATTGGTTTTGTTTATGTTTCTGCGAAAATTTAAAAACGTGGTGATGTGATTAGTAAAATCAGTTTTGAACTTGGTAATTTCATTGTTGATATCATCAACATATTTCTTTGTTACAGCATCAAAATCAGATTCTGGTGTTCTAAGATTATTGATGCCATTATTGTTCATGTTGAGAAATGCATGCATTATACCGCCATGCACTGACACGTACTTTGATTCCTGATCATCAACATATTTCTTAGTAGCAGCGTCATTATCCTCAGTTGGGTTTCCAAGGTATGTGATCTTGTTCTGGTTCATAACAATGTTTCCCGTAAATAAATCACCTGCTTTTCTAACATAATCGTTAACTGACCTACCCGAATCTTCTATCTTACCTTGATTATTAAAAGTAACAATATTATTAGCAACTGCAGTAGGATTTCGTACTAGTACATCTGATAGTTGTACATTACTCGTCTTTAATCGTCCTTGTTTGTCCTGGAAAACTACAACTTCATTTGGATCTACACTTGCAACGTTTAACAAATTGTTGATTTCATTTTTGAGCTTATCAAGAGTTGCATACTTGGATAAGTCACCCTGGTAACCTTCTGTTAATAAATCTACTGCTAATGTTCCAAACTTTGTATAGTAGCTCATTATACATACCGTTCTACACAAAATTGTTGGTTTAATATAACATAAAATTATACGATGGCGAAGATAATAAACTTTGACACCGAGCGATTGGTGAAGCATAAACATAACAATGAACTTCCAGACTGTCATTATCTTATTGTTGGGAGAACTGGATCTGGTAAAACAAATTTGTTATTAAATCTTTTACTCAATAATAACTTTAACTATGATAAGGTGTATATTTACACCATCAACCCCCAACAAGACAAATACGAGTTACTAAGTGAGTATAATGATAAACTTCGTGATGAACTTGGCATTGGTGATGATATATTTTTGATAAAACAACCAGAAGAACTCGTTCCAGTGAATGAACTCGATTCGTCAGAGCAGAAGATAATCGTCTTTGATGATATTCCGCTAAACAATGAGGAAATGAACAAGATTAGATCATATTTTTCACTATCACGTAATAAAAGATGCAATTCTGTTTATCTTGCCCAAGGTTTTTATAATGTTGATAGGTTTATTAGGCGAAATACGGGTTGTTTCATATTATTTCCCGGACTAGATAATGTGGATGTGAGAAATATTGCAAACGAACAATGTGGTGATGTTACAAAAGATAAATTTATCGAATTATATCATCGAGCAACTAAAGATAGATATAGTTTCATTTTATTTGACAAGCTAGCGCGTGATCCAACCAAGATGTTTCGTTGTTGCCTTGAGACGTTTCTATGATATAATTTTGTAAAGCGTATAAAAATAATGGACAAACATCAACAGAAAATCGAATTACTAAAAAAGTTTCTCGAAACTCGAGCGGCTTTTAAGAAAAAGGTGGAAGAAGCTCGACGTGGACAATTGACTGCTACAGAAACAACAGCTACGATTTTCAGACCAATAACTGAAGCAATATTAGGTAAACAACCTGAAACTAAACCACTATCAGAAGAAGAACTGAAACAACTGAAAGAAAAAGGTTTGGTTGGAATTGTTAAAAACAACAAGAAGCAGCTGCTGCAAAAATCATTACTAGATCTGATGAAGACAAAAGAAAACTAGCTGAGTCACTTACAGCAAATATAGCTGATCCTGCTGCTAGACAAGCTGAAACAGATCGATTGATAAACAATCCGCTAGAACTTGAGAGAAGATTAGCAGAGTTAACAACGCAAGGAATAACAAATATTATAACAAATCTATCAGGAGAAATAAAAGATATCAAAGAGGAGCAAAAAAGAGTTGGTGAGGCTACTGTAAAGTTTATGAAAGTTGAAGATCAAAGATTTTATTTTATAAAAAGAGCAAATTATGAGATAAAAGATGATGAGTATGATGATTTTTTAAAGAATAAAAATATAAGAGATATTGATGATATAAGCAAGTGAAATGATGGAGAATATCAAACATTGATCGATAGATTAAATGAGATAATAAGAGATGGAGCTGCTGCTAAAGATGAATTAAACACGGTTACAGAAATTAATAATATGATTCCACTTTATGAAAGAATGAGAAACGGTGTTATTGCTTCAATATTTGGAAGAACAGCAGAAAATAGTAGAGCAAAACCTTTTGGTAGTGGGTGGAGTTTTAGAAGGAAATTTTTTAATTTTGATAAAATTCGTGTAAAAAAAAACAGGAGGTGGAGTTAAAGTTTTTACATCAAACGCAGACATAGTCGATCGGCTAATGCTGTTGATATCCTCTAAAGAAGCTGGTAATGAAAGTGTAGAGATTGATAACGAAATTATTGATATACTTGATCATCTAAGATCGAGTGGATTACTAACATCATCCGAGTATGAAATTTTACACCGCGATCTTATCTAAAATATTAGTATAATGCAAACAACATTATTGCTTGATTCGTCACAAATAACAGGAAACAGCGCGAATTTTACAGTAAATTACAACCCACCAATAGAACTAGATCCTGCAAAACAGTATGAGATTGGATTAATTTCTTGTACTTGTTGGAACGCCATGCCGAATATTAAAACTGGGATCAATGATGAAATTTTAATCGTTAATGTTAAACAATCTCCAACATCACAAAAAGAGTTTATTGATATACAATACAAACTACAGATTCCACAAGGAGCTTATAACATTACTGATCTAAACAGAACAATAAAAGAGCTTCTAACAAAAGCTGGTGGGAATGCTGATAATTTCGAATTAGCGGCGAATTATAACACCTTACGAGCTAGGATAACAGTGAAAAGAAATATGAAAGTCATCTTTGAAGAAAGAAGTTTTGGAAAGATGTTAGGTTTTACTAGAGTTTTATACTATAGCACCGGTGAAGATAAATCTTTGACATTTGATGGAGAACTACCATTAGATATTACAGAAGTAAATACAATACTCATCAATTGCTCTATTGCATCTGGATCTTATACGTCAAAAGGCAACCGCGGGCAAACGATCTACAGTTTCTCACCAGAAGTCCCACCAGGTTCTCTCATGCAAATCAATCCGCGACAGATTATCTACTATCCAATAACACCTGAGAATCAAATTACAAGCATTACAATGCAACTCACAGACCAATCTGGACGATAAATAGACGTGAACAACGAGATAGTCACGTATTACTTACACCTACGCACTGCCTAGGAATGTGATTTTGTGTACATAATTTTATAAAATGAGACGAAGAAAAGTTTATCGAAGAAAAATCGTAGGTGGCTTTTTTGGAAATATATTTACAACAATTGCAGAGAATATTCCAGGAATCGCGCGTAAAGTAGCGCCCATTGCACTTGACGCTGGTAAAGCTTTCGCTACAGGGGCGGCATCTTCAGCAGGCACTGCAGTAGGGCAAAAGATTGCTGATAAGATTAAAGAACCTTCAACAACACCTACGGTGTCTGAAATAAAACGAGTAATATCAGATATTGCGCCAACAGAAGAAACAAAACGAGCTATGATAGCTACAACAAAAAAATTATTGTCGCCGAGTGGTGAAGAAATAGTACGTAAACTTGTAAAGAAAACAAAACCGATGACCCCTGCTGCCTTTTAATTTTGTGTAACGATTATAAAATAAATGTCAGCTAAAAACTATCTCGACTTTGCAGAAGAAATTGATACTGACGATGCTGTAACAGAATTAGAGTATGTCGAGTATCTCGATGAGAACTCGAACGAACCGAATAAAACCGGAGTTAGAACTTTTAACACTAGAGACGAGGACGTGTTTCTACTACCCCATAAGGCAATGCTAGAAGTGCGTGGCCGAATATTAGATGCAGCAGGTGCTGATATTGCAGCTAATGTAGAAATCGCTCTCGTCAATAATGGTTGGAGTTTGTTTAAGAGTGCACGATACCAACTGGCCAATCAAACCGTAGAAGATATTTCGATGCACTTACCCATAGCGAGTACAATACTAAACATCGTTTCGTTTAGCGATGACTATTCCAGATCAATAGCCACAAATATGATGTGGTTCAAAGATACCTCATTCGGGACAGCTGTTTCTAGTGAGTTTTGTACTGATGCTGGTAATCCTGCTGCTGATAATAATAATCTCATCGCCAATCCTGCTGCTGCTGATGCCGCTGCGATAGGTAATTCGATCAGGTTAGCCGTTACACAAATAAGACAACAACGATATAACGAGGGATTTGCTAAACGAAAAGCGTTTGCCGCAGAATCTCGCCAAATAACGATGATGCTTCCGTTAAGTACAATCTTTGGATATTGCCGTGATTATAACAAAGTGTTTCGAGGAATAAAACATACGCTTATATTAGATCGAGCTGATCAAAACGATTGTATAATACACGCCGGTGGAGTGGCTGAGGGACAGTTTTCTATTACAAGATTAGCACTGTGGATGCCTTGGGTTGTCCCTTCATTAGCTAAAATGATGGAGCTCGAATCTTTACTAGCCAACTTTACAAAAAAGATACACTTCCAACAGAACAGGATTTATCAAACAGCCATTCCCAACGCGACTGATTACACATGGCGTGTAACGACCACGCCCAGCGAACAACTACCGCGACACTTGTTCGTCGTATTTCAACGACAAGCACGTCGTAACAATCAGGAAATGAACAATTCCGTATTCGATAACCCAGACGTTAGACGAATATTTGTGAGAGTAAATTCCAAACAATATCCCGAACGTGCAATCGAATGTAATTTTGCCGTAGACGCCACCAGAAACATCTCTCGGCCGTACATGTATCTTATGGAAGCAATGCAAAAATATCAGAACGCGGACAGTGGATCTCAAATATCAATAGAAGAGTTTCGATCGCTCTATCCCATCTTTTATTTTGACGTATCAAAACATTTGGAGCGTGTTGTGGGATCGACTGCAGATATTGAGGTCACGTGGACACTGGGCGCTGTGCCAGCTGAACAGTATAACGTATACGCGCTATTGGTTAGTGATCGATTTCTGACCATCGATTCAATCAAAGGAAGAATGACAGTACAAGTTTAATCTAACAACTTGGATATAACATTATGAAAACCAAATACACAACTCGAGAAATATACCTAACATCTGGTCAAGTTGAAAAATTATCAGCAGATGTTGCTAAACGCAGCTCTGTTTCTTTGATGATCTCTCCGTTGACAGGCGTCGCTGAGACTTCAAATAAAATTGCAGTAAAAGTCATGCTAACGCAACAACAAATCAATAAACTCGATCGCAACAAACCTTTTGTGCTGAAATTATCTGTTTCTCAGGTAAATGCAATGTCAAAAGAAGGTGGATTTTTTGGACCAGCGTTATCAATAATAGCTAGCAAAGTTTTACCAGTACTTGGTACACTTGGACTTGCGGCTGCGTCAGAAGCAGTCTCTGGCGCAACGAAGAAAGCAGTCGAAGGTCGTGGTATCAAACAAATCTATCGTTAATTTTATGTAACAGTATAAAATAAAATGCCAACGAAAAAGTCGCCGAAAAAAACAAAATCATCGAAAAAAAAGAAAACAACAAAGCGCAAACAAACAAAACAAGGAGGAATTATTCCTTTCGCTCCACTTTTGGCGGGACTAGCGGGAAGTCTGCTGCCAAACTTACTAGGAATCGGACGCGGATTAACTCTACCAGGGACCAGACGTTATTGAGCAATTTTGACATCATTGAAAAATTGAAGGACGTTGTTGGATTTCGAGGAGTATTTTCCAAGGATGAACTCGATGACGTACCAACAGGCGGTTCTTGTGTTGTAAATATTGAAAACTTCAATGATGGCTCTGGCACCCACTGGGTTGCTGTCCACGATAACAATTATTTTGATTCGTTCGGACTTCCTCCAAGCGATCTCATAAAAAAATATATTTTTAAAAAATTTGATAAAATAAATTATTCGTCTAATCAACTACAGCCGATTGGAACATCAGCTTGTGGTTATTATTGTATCATGTTTGTCAGACAAATGCACCAGAGTAAAAACTCTGGGAGTAAAAGCTCTGGGAGTAAAAACTTTTCAAAGTTTATTTTACAATTTGATGAGCTTCCTTCTCATGCGAATGATAATATTGCAATCAATTTTATCTAAACTCCTTGATATAATAATGTCAACATATTGTCTCAAATGCAAAACTAAAACAGAGAACAAGGATGAGATGACGGAAAAAACGAAAAATAATAGAACGATGTTAAAAAGTATTTGTGCAATCTGTGGTAGAAAGAAAAGTATATTTTTGAAAAAACAAGTAGGATCTAGCGTTGATAGAGTTATCTTGATCGACGATTAATCTTATGAAACAAAATAAAATAAAATGAAATGCAATTGTGATTGTGACAAAGATCATTGCATAGAACAAGATAAAATCATTACGTACTGTCAACGTTGTAACAACAGAGAAATAATAGGGTTAGGTATAGATATACATAAACTAATTGGTAAATTACCAAAACCAAAAGGCGGTTGGACATTGCCAGGCCATCGTTATACAGGTCCTTACAATCCGCTAGATCAACAACTAGATGAAAACGACAATCCATTGCCAGGACAAGAGCCTTATAATCAAGTGGATGCAATAGCAATGCGTCATGATATCTGTTATCGTGATCATGAAAACTCGAAAGCAGATTGTGATAAAGTAATGTTAGACGAATTACATGATATGGAGCCAACAAATCTACGAGAACGTTTTGATAGAAGATTTGTTCAAGGAATGATAGGAGCAAAATATAAACTCGGGCTTGGAAAGCCTCGACTCGGAGAGTCTCGTCAATCGCCTCGCGATCGGGGAAAAGAATTATACGATGATCTTGCAGTCGAGCTGCACAGACCTAAAAAAAAAGTTTCCGAGACGTAAAGTTGTTGCAAACGCTGTAGATGATATCTGGGCAATAGATTTGGTAGATGTATCCAATCTGGCTCAGTTTAACGTTGGCGCTGATGGCGCTCCAAAGAAGTATTTGTTTAACGTTATAGATGTTTTCAGCAAATACGCTTTTAGTGTGCCAGTTTCAGATAAAACAGGAACGTCAATCACTGATGCGTTAAAACAAATAATAACGAGTACCGAAAGAAAACCAAACAAAATCTGGACTGATCATGGAGCCGAGTTTTTTAACAAAAAGTTTGAACAGTTTCTAGAACAAAATAATATTAAAAAATACGTTACAGGGAACGAAGGCAAAAGCATTGTTGTCGAGAGATTTAATCGCACTCTAAACGAAAAATTACACAAACATATGACAGCTAAAAACACCAACAGGTACATCGATGACCTTTCTCAAATCGTAGGTGAATATAATAACACGAAACATCGAACCATCAAAATGTCACCCAATGACGCTATCAAAAATTCAATATTAGCAAACGAAAACATGTACCGCAGACATAACTTTAAGGTCGGTGATAAAGTTAGAATCTCTTTGACTAAAAAGATATTTGAAAAAGGATTTACTCCAAACTGGAGCGAAGAAGTATTTGTTGTTGATAAAGTACTCTTAACAATACCTGTAACGTACGCGTTAAAAGATCTGGCAGGGGAACCTATAGTAGGTAGTTTTTACGAACAAGAACTACAAAAAACTGAACAAGATGTTTTCGTTATCGAAAAAGTGATTAGGAAAAAAGGAGATAAAAGTTTAGTCAAATGGCGTGGGTATAGCGATAAATTTAACAGCTGGATTCCAACCCGGTCGATTTTATCGACTGTGAAATAATGCTATTATAAATTTCCTCATACTTTCGTTTGATAGATTTGCATTTTACTGGTTTACATAATGATATTAGATATTGTCTGCGATCGTCAGAGATCGTCATAAGATTAAAAATCTTGACAAAGATGAAATCAAATTTTATATTTTTCTGTCGGTCTGGAATTTTAATGTTTAAGAAAGGTCTGATTAACTGCAAAAATACCTGCTGTTCGGTAACGGTAAAATTAAATTTTATAATTTTTTTAGCAATGTGATACTTGACATTATATTTTCCAGTGGTTGGTCTGCTATAATTATATCTGTTAACGACGGTGACTATTTCACCATCATCAGACTCGTTGTTATATAAAATATCATCTTCGTTATAACCAACAGATTTGTCTATCATATCATTAGAGATTGTGGAGACCTTATCGCTGATATCGCTGGCGACTTTGTCGCTAGTATCTTCTTCGTATAGTTGAACGAGTCGTTTCATCATATCCATATTATAATATACTTTTTATCTAATTTGTTGTTATAAGATGACTGACAAAGTAAAATATCACCAAAAAGTTAATATAATAAACTACAACGAACTGACCGAAGCGGTAAGAAAATGCCTGTCAGGTTATAGTTTATATTCCGTTGACGTTATTGTAATGCTAGGTGATTCTCATAAAATATTGCTAACAGAAGCAGAAAAAAATAAAATTAATGATAGTGCAGTAACGACACTAAAATTTGATTGCGATGATATTATAGCATTTGCTCATCATTGTTTGACTAAAACCGAATTACAAAATATTATTGATCATCATATCTAAAACGAATCCTAGCATTGTATTCGCTTGAAAAAGTTGATTTTATTACTCCATCAGCTACAAATTTTACGACTGCGGGATTTATATTATAATATTTCGCCGCAGCTGTAATTGATTTGAATTTGATCTCCTCATCCGTTTCAAGGTTTAACGAAATAACAGGTTTTATGGAGCATCTAAAATTAATACCACCACCTCGTCCTTTTCTCACATTTTCCTGTTGGGTCACTAGCTCCAGATTTTCCAATCGATTGTCTGTTTTTACATTATTGATATGATTAATAACCAGACCATTGGGTATAGATCCGTTGAACACCTCGTAAATAAAACGATGACCATAATAACGAACTCGATCTGTCGATGTTCCTCTAACAGTTACCCTGATATATCCCATATTGCTAATAGAACTAAGAACTTTTTTAGTTTTTCTGTTTCTAATAATACCGCCATCGTTAGCCTCGTATAAATCAAAGACCGGATGCGGCTGAAACTCGTCTTGTAAGGATAAATTTTCAATATTATCATCAGTGACTTTACCGTTATAATGATATACTCGTTTCCCCTCTGGAATGTCATCGCAAAATAACGTGTAAATAAAATCTTTTCTAAACATCGTAATTCTTTCAGTATTATCTCCCTTTACACTAATCGTATAACCCGCTGGCGTTGCTTTACCAACAGATATCCCAGTAATGATATTAATAACCGAAACAAGTGCATTTCCAGCGTACAGGTTGTACTTCGGATAAACATGATATACCTCTTGCTCACGTGCGCTTGTCAGATTTACTGTCATTATATTATAGGTGATATTTTTTTATCTCTAATTGTTTTTCTAGCGCATGCGCAGTGTGCGGTAAATTATCAATTAGATATTAGACTATAGTATAGCGATGTTGAAATTGCGTGATATAGCCAAGAAGAGACTTATTGGAGAACCTGTTAAAATAGCGACTGCTTTTACAGGTTTTGACAATAGTTATCAGTTTGATAATCAAAACGTTTTAGTAAATTTTTCTGAAACAAATCTCTTTCATCTGCTACAGACGACTGTAAAACGTGAGCTTGAAAAACACAAGGGTTTAATATTGTTAGTGCAATATCGTGTTATATTTTCAAAACTACTTGTGACGGAAGAATCTACTAAAACGGAAACTACAGTCCCTTATATTAATGCAAAATCAAGGCGCGTTTTGCTTGGGACTGATCTTTTGTCACTATCTAATGAAATACACCAAGAAATTTGGAAAAAAATAGAAGAATTTACCGAATCTGGTTCAGGTTGGAAGTTTGAAATAATCAAAGAAATTTTGTTTCACACAATGAAATATGACGCATTACGCGGTAGTTCGTATATCGACCTGCCACCAAAAATAAAAAATAAACAGTGTTGTATAAACATAAAAAACGTCGATAGCAAATGTTTCCAATGGGCTGTTCTTTCCGCGCTATTTCCAGCAGAAAAAAATGCTGATCGTGTTGAGAAGTATATCAGTCACGTGTCAAGATTAAATTGTGCTGGTATTGACTTTCCAGTGGCAGAAAATCAAATACCAAAGTTTGAAAAGCAAATTAATGTTTCGATTAACGTTTTCGGATTAGATGAAAAAGAAAATATCTATCCGAGGTATATTTCAGAAAAGGCTTCACAATCGACTATCAATTTACTGTTTTATAAAAATCATTACATTTGGATCAAAAACTTTAACAGACTAGTTGGAAGACAGTATAATAAAAATAACAACAAAAAGTTCTTTTGTTATCGCTGCTTGCATGGTTGTACTAACAATGAAACATTACAAAAGCATTTGCAGTACTGTAGTGACGTACAAAGAATAACAATGCCATCTAAAAAAGATAGCGTGTTACAGTTTGTCCATCATAATCATAAACTAAAAATTCCTTTCGTCATATACGTCGATTTCGAATGCTTACTTCAACCTGTACTTGGCGTAGAAAATGATCCTAACCAATCGAGTACAAGAAAAATTCAAAATCATGTTCCGTGCGGAGTAGCGTACAAGGTAGTTTGTTGCGCTGATTCGAGGTTATCTAAACCAATCCAACTCTATCGTGGTAAAAATCCAGCTGTCTGGCTTCTCAAGCAGTTGATTAACGAAGTTGATAATATTACTTATCGTTTGAAAAAAGTAACTCCAATGTTAAAATTAACACCTCAACAAGAATCCGCTCACGAGCAAGCGAAAATTTGTTATATTTGTGAAAAAGCTTTTGACCCTGAAAATGTCAGGAAAAAAGTACGTGACCATTGCCATTTGACCGGACAGTATCGTGGAGCGGCTCATGACCAGTGTAATTTAAAATTTCATGCTCCAGATTTTATACCAGTTATTCTTCACAATTTTCGAGGATATGATAGCCATATTATAGTAGAAGCTTTTGGTGATCCTGAGATAAAATCTCGTCTAAAACTCGATAACATCATCAAATGCATCCCAAATAATTTTGAAAAGTATATGTCAGTTACGCTAGGTAAATTACGTTTTATTGACAGCCTGCAGTTTATGGCAGCCTCGTTAGATGAGCTAGTAAAAGGTTGTAGTAAATTTAATAACCTAAGAGACTGTTTTGGAGATAAATTTAATCTATTAGCTAAAAAAGGAGTTTTTCCATACGAATATCTCGACGATTGGAGTAAATTTGATGAAACATCTTTACCTAGCAAAGACAAATTTTACTCACAACTTAAAAATGAAAATATAACTGATGACGAGTACAAGTATGCACAAGATATCTGGAAAGAGTTTGATTGTAAGACTTTTGGTGATTATCACGATTTGTATTTGAAAACTGACGTGTTATTATTAGCAGATGTTTTTGAAAGTTTTCGAGAAGTGAGTTATAATAATTACGGACTAGATCCTTGCTGGTATTATTCTGCCCCCGGACTGTCATGGGATGCTCTGTTAAAGTTTAGTAAGGTAAGGTTGGAATTACTGACTAACGTTGATATGTTCAATTTTATTGAAAAAGGTATCCGAGGCGGTATTAGCGTGATAACAAAGAAGTACGCTGAAGCAAACAACAAATATTTGAAAGAGTATAATCCTGACCTTCCTTCGAAGTATATAGTTTATCTAGATTGCAATAACTTGTACGGGTATTCGATGACAGAATCAATGCCGTTTGGTGGATTTCAGTGGATCACGGCTGATCAATTTCTATCAGAGACAGAAAAAAAGATACCCGACGATGTTTCGTATTTCGTTGAAGTTGATCTCGATTATCCAACTTCGCTACACAAATTGCATAACGATTACCCTTTCTGCGCGGAATCGATGGTTATAGAATATAGTTTGTTATCAGAAGAACAACAAGCGTCAGCATTACCAAGACAACATTCTATGGTAAAGAAACTAGTACCAAATTTGCTTCATAAGAAAAATTACGTTTTGCATTACAAAGCTTTAAAACAAGCAGTCGATGCTGGTCTCGTGTTGAGAAAAGTTCATCGTGTACTAAAATTTAATCAGTCACCGTGGATGAGAGGTTATATTAACTCGAACACTACAAGAAGAGCTGCGGCAAAAACTGATTTTGAGAAAAACTTTTTCAAACTGATGAACAATTCTGTTTTTGGTAAGACGATGGAGAATATTAGGAAACGCGTAAATATCGAACTAGTCAATGATGTCAATCGCAGAAACAAACTTGTGTCAGACGATGATTTTGTGAGCATGAAAATTTTTAATGAGAATCTTGTTGCGATACAAAGAAGAAAAACAAATCTAAAACTAAACAAGCCGATCTACGTTGGAGCTTCAGTGTTAGATTTATCAAAGTGGCTGATGTACGATTTTCATTATAATTTTGTTAAAAATCAGTGGCCGGCTAGTAGATTATTATTTACTGACACTGATTCGCTCGTATATGAAATCGAATGCGAGGACGTCTATCAGGACATGCATGATAATAGATATCTGTTTGATCTTTCCGATTACCCACGTGACAGTAAATTTCATGACGACACAAATAAAAAGGTTATTGGTAAGTTCAAAGATGAAATGAACTCGAGCGCTATCAAATACTTTATCGGATTACGTAGTAAAATGTATGCCGTATTGTTAGACAATAATAAAATAACAAAAAAAGCAAAAGGTCTGCCTCGTGATTTTGTTAAAAAGTTTATAAAATTTGATGACTACAAGTATGCGCTTGATGGCGGTGTTAGTTTTATAAGAGCTATGTCAATTCGGACAAATCATCATAAGCTCGAAACAGATGTCCTTATCAAACGCGGTTTGAGCAATTTTGATGATAAACGTTATTGCGAAAATGGGGTAGATACATTTGCCCTTGGGTATTGTCATGATGATAGAGATATATTTGACATTATCTTTGCAAACTAAAATTTTATCTAAACTTAAGAAATAATGTTTGAATATTTGACAGTAACAAATAGCTACAGTAGCAAAATCAAATATCTAATGATGGACGGCAAACCATTGACAGTTGAAATTAATAATGAAACATCAGGCATATGCTTAAGTGATACCCGTGACAAGTTAAAACTTTCGCTCATCAGATCTGATGACAGCGAGTATTTTAATTATCTCAAACAATTGTATCAAAAGTTGCTAGCGGAATTTAACAACTTTCACTGTCCGATTAGTCAGCAAAAATACACCAAACTTACAATTGATCTTGATCGGTCAAAGTTGTATTTTATCGACAAAAAATACCCTCTTAACAAATCACAAATAAAAGATTTGTTTGAGTCCCGTCGTTATGTCAGCGGTAAAATAAAGTTTAGCCTCTATCACCATGATAATGAAATATTTTTGATATCTACAGTTGAGACATTAACAGTTGGTAATGAGGTATAATACCACTTACCTTACTGGAATTCTAATGCGTAATTTAGTCCACAATCGCCACGCTCTGCTAAATCGTAATGATTTGGAAAATTGAGTCCGACACATCATTTTGCTTATTCTGGAAGATCACGTAATTAAATTTTACCTGTTACCTAGGTATTTTGCAACAGGTGTTCTATTGTATTTGTTTGGAGGTCTAGAGAGGTTGTTGAGCTCGGATTCTTAGCGCAATTATTGATTGCAACAGGTGTTCTATTACGTTACCTAGGTATTTTGTATTTGTTGAGCTCGGATTCTTAACGCAATTATTGATTGCAATAGGTTTTCTATTACGTTACCTAGGTATTTTGTATTTGTTTGGAGGTCTGGAGGGGGTTGTTGAGTTCGGATTCTTACTTTCATCTACTACTTATGTATGTATGTATGTATGTATGTATGTATGTATGTATGTATGTATGTATGTATGTATGTATATATATATATATATATATATATATATATATATATATATATATATATATATATATATATATATATATATATATATATATATATATATATATATATATATATATATAGAGATGCAATAAACTGACGACGAACAGTACGAAACTAGTAACTAACTAGCCTAAGCGCTTTCGACTCCCAATGAGTCTTTTTCAAAGGCAAATACAAAACATAGTTACGACAAACAAATAAACACAAAAACGTTGCGTTTGTAAACCTCTACATTTCTATCTTCACATGTGCTAAAACTATAAATACAACCAGCTTGTATAGACTAGTTGCGGAAACTGAAAACGTTGTATAATTCCCTAAAAGTCTACAAGCCAAAGCGACATCTATTTTTACTTTGTGTACATATGTAACGCAGATTATATCCCGGATATTTGGTTCTTTACCGGTTATTCTTATAGTAAAAATTGAAGGATAAGAAGATTTAGAAAATGTTAAATTCTACTAGTGCATAGTTTTCATTTTCTAGTCTTCTTGGTTTAGACCGCTTGGTTTCAATGTTCTAAGGCGGCGTATCCAGTATGATTCCTTTTCCTTCCTGGTTTCGGAACTCCAGCTGTCGTTGTTGGCAATAGCGATAAGTACTATATCACTGAAAGTGTGGCCAGGGGAGGAGAAGTGTTCTGCGACCGGGCTTCTGTACAGCTTTTTTGTCATCCAATCAGATCTATGAAGGTTTATCCTTATGTGTAGCTTTTCAGTTTCTCCCACGTACTGAAGGCCACAGATCTTACATGTGATGAGATAAATCACATTCTCAGTTTTGCACGTTTTTGTGTGGACCATGTATGTTTAGTTTTTCTTTAGTCACTGTGCTAGTGAATGTCTTGGTCTCTATCATATGTTGACAGGTTTTGCATCTTTTATCGCCACAGGGTCCAGATTGACTAGGTTGGTTTTGACTAGCGATTGTTGTTAGCTTGGCCCTGACTAGGATGTCCTTTAGGTTTTTTGGTCTCCGGTAAGCTACTACAGGTTTGTTCGGAAGTATTAGGTTTAGTATGTCTGACGATTGCACGGTTGGCCAGTGGTTTGCGATGATTTTACCTACTTTGGGATTGTCTGGGTGATAGGTCAGAATAAATGGTATCCTATCAACCTTTTCTTTCTGTCCATATCTGAGTAGGTCATCACGGTTTGTTTGTTTGGCCCTTTGGATTGCCTCCGCAATCAGGTCTTTGTCGTAGCCTCGGTAAATTAAATGTTTAGCCAGCTCTTCAGACCTTTCTCTGAATCTTTCATCGTCGGAGCAAATTCTGCGTATCCTCAGTGCCTGGCTATATGGAATGTTCTTAATGCAGTGTTTTGGATGACAGCTGGTTGGGAGAAGATACTGGTGTTTGTCGGTTGGTTTCGAGTAGATGTCTGTGTGTAATTTGTTTTCCACCAGTCTGGTTGTTGTGTCCAGGAAAACATGGTTTGAGTTGGAAATTTCTGCCGTGAATTTTATTGAAGGATGGAAGTTGTTTGCCTTTGAAATGAAGTCATCCAGACTTTCTCTTCCATACTGCCACTTCATTTCTATATCATCGATAAAGCGTACCCACTGGTATGGTGTACGCTCAACCGATGCTAAGAGCTTTCCCTCAAGTTTTCCCATGAAAATGTTAGCATACGAAGGGGCCATTTTAGTACCCATTGCAGTTCCATTGATTTGTAGGTAGTTTTCTTCATTAAATTCAAAGTTGTTGAGTTTTAGGACAAGCTCCAGGAGTTGGATTAAGAAGTGTGTGGGTGGATTGTTTACAGTTCTTGTTTCCCATGCTTCGCTGCATGCCTGTAACCCTTCGTTGTGCGGTATGTTGGTGTACAAAGATGTGACGTCTAAGGAAGCAAGTAATGTATCTGGCAGTAATGGTTCACTAGCTTTGCTTTTTATGAGATAATCTGTCGTGTCTTGAAGATATGATGGTAATTTGTGGACATGTGGTCTCATAAAATGATCTAAATATTCTGATATCCTTTCTGTGGGGTGCCCATTACCTGAGATTATAGGTCTGCCAGGGTTTCCTTGTTTGTGGATTTTGGGTAGAAGATAAAATCTACCTGCTCTTGGGTTTTCTGGGCTTAAGTAGTTTTTGGTTTGCTGGTCTATGTGTCCGCTTTGGTACGCCTCGTCAATAACATTAGTGATGATTTTTGCATATTCCAGCGTTGGATCATGGTCCAGTTTTTGGTAGAACCTAGCGTCACTTAGTTGTCTACTTGCTTCACTAATGTAGTCTTCCCTATTCATAACGACAACAGCGGAACCCTTATCTGCAGGCTTAATTATTATGTCTATTCTGCTTTTCAGTGAGTGCAGGGCATCTGTTTCTTCTTTTGTCAAATTAGAATATTTGTTAGTATGGTTGATATGTCTGGAAATATCGTTTTCAACCGAGTTGATAAAGGCTTCCAGATTCGGAATTGAACTTTTTGGTGGGGTCCAGTTACTTTTCTTTCTAAATGTGGGTTGGTCGCAGCTTATATTTTCCTTTGATTTGCTTGGTGGTTGCAAGGCAAAATGGGCTTTGAGTCTTAGTCGGCGGATGAATTCTTCGGTGTCATTCTTAAGCTTCCCTCTGTCGTATGTTTTAGGACGGGGACAGAAACTCAAACCTTTCGATAAAAGTTTTATTTCTGCATCAGTAAGTTCTAAATTGGAGATGATGACTACTGTGTTAGTAACAGTTGCATTAGTGTTTGTTACAGAGTGCTTGCGATTCTTCCTTTTGCGGCGATTTTTCTTCTTACGGTTGTTTTTGGAAGAAATTTCGTCAATTGAAGTTTCTTCACAACAGTCCATTGGTTGTAGATCATGACTTCTAAATTTTCTCTCTCTGACTTTGTATAGTTTCGAAGAGAGTCTTTTTTCATCTTTATTTAATTTGGAGTAAAACGTTTTCAATTGTTCTTCTGTTGAGACGGAATTGAGCTGATGTTTTAGTTCTTCAATGGTTGCTGATTTGGCTAGATATTGATGATTTACGTTTTTACTAAGTAGGGCTGTGAGTTTCATGGAAGCGTCGTGAGTTATTTTATTCCATCTTTTGTTGAATCTGTTTGAACTCTTGCCAATAATTTGTGGTTTCACATGAATTTGAAGACCTTTAGTGACTGTATTTGTTTCGAGGAAATGATGCAAGAAAGTGCAATGATGCTTTAGGCGAATTAAAGCATTAGTTTCATTGCGTAAAGTTTTGAATGTTTTCTGTATTTGTTGAGACATCGTCTCCATTCTAAGAGATATGGCAACAATTTAAATATAAGAAGGAAACAATGGAACGGATACAGTAACACTACATAAATACAAGAAACAGATGCCCTGCACTCACTGAAAAGCAGAACAGACATAATAATTAAGCCTGCAGATAAGGGTTCCGCTGTTGTCGTTATGAATAGGGAAGACTACATTAGTGAAGCAAGTAGACAACTAAGTGACGCTAGGTTCTACCAAAAACTGGACCATGATCCAACGCTGGAATATGCAAAAATCATCACTAATGTTATTGACGAGGCGTACCAAAGCGGACACATAGACCAGCAAACCAAAAACTACTTAAGCCCAGAAAACCCAAGAGCAGGTAGATTTTATCTTCTACCCAAAATCCACAAACAAGGAAACCCTGGCAGACCTATAATCTCAGGTAATGGGCACCCCACAGAAAGGATATCAGAATATTTAGATCATTTTATGAGACCACATGTCCACAAATTACCATCATATCTTCAAGACACGACAGATTATCTCATAAAAAGCAAAGCTAGTGAACCATTACTGCCAGATACATTACTTGCTTCCTTAGACGTCACATCTTTGTACACCAACATACCGCACAACGAAGGGTTACAGGCATGCAGCGAAGCATGGGAAACAAGAACTGTAAACAATCCACCCACACACTTCTTAATCCAACTCCTGGAGCTTGTCCTAAAACTCAACAACTTTGAATTTAATGAAGAAAACTACCTACAAATCAATGGAACTGCAATGGGTACTAAAATGGCCCCTTCGTATGCTAACATTTTCATGGGAAAACTTGAGGGAAAGCTCTTAGCATCGGTTGAGCGTACACCATACCAGTGGGTACGCTTTATCGATGATATAGAAATGAAGTGGCAGTATGGAAGAGAAAGTCTGGATGACTTCATTTCAAAGGCAAACAACTTCCATCCTTCAATAAAATTCACGGCAGAAATTTCCAACTCAAACCATGTTTTCCTGGACACAACAACCAGACTGGTGGAAAACAAATTACACACAGACATCTACTCGAAACCAACCGACAAACACCAGTATCTTCTCCCAACCAGCTGTCATCCAAAACACTGCATTAAGAACATTCCATATAGCCAGGCACTGAGGATACGCAGAATTTGCTCCGACGATGAAAGATTCATAGAAAGGTCTGAAGAGCTGGCTAAACATTTAATTTACCGAGGCTACGACAAAGACCTGATTGCGGAGGCAATCCAAAGGGCCAAACAAACAAACCGTGATGACCTACTCAGATATGGACAGAAAGAAAAGGTTGATAGGATACCATTTATTCTGACCTATCACCCAGACAATCCCAAAGTAGGTAAAATCATCGCAAACCACTGGCCAACCGTGCAATCGTCAGACATACTAAACCTAATACTTCCGAACAAACCTGTAGTAGCTTACCGGAGACCAAAAAACCTAAAGGACATCCTAGTCAGGGCCAAGCTAACAACAATCGCTAGTCAAAACCAACCTAGTCAATCTGGACCCTGTGGCGATAAAAGATGCAAAACCTGTCAACATATGATAGAGACCAAGACATTCACTAGCACAGTGACTAAAGAAAAACTAAACATACATGGTCCACACAAAACGTGCAAAACTGAGAATGTGATTTATCTCATCACATGTAAGATCTGTGGCCTTCAGTACGTGGGAGAAACTGAAAAGCTACACATAAGGATAAACCTTCATAGATCTGATTGGATGACAAAAAAGCTGTACAGAAGCCCGGTCGCAGAACACTTCTCCTCCCCTGGCCACACTTTCAGTGATATAATACTTATCGCTATTGCCAACAACGACAGCTGGAGTTCCGAAACCAGGAAGGAAAAGGAATCATACTGGATACGCCGCCTTAGAACATTGAAACCAAGCGGTCTAAACCAAGAAGACTAGAAAATGAAAACTATGCACTAGTAGAATTTAACATTTTCTAAATCTTCTTATCCTTCAATTTTTACTATAAGAATAACCGGTATAGAACCAAATATCCGGGATATAATCTGCGTTACATATGTACACAAAGTAAAAATAGATGTCGCTTTGGCTTGTAGACTTTTAGGGAATTATACAACGTTTTCAGTTTCCGCAACTAGTCTATACAAGCTGGTTGTATTTATAGTTTTAGCACATGTGAAGATAGAAATGTAGAGGTTTACAAACGCAACGTTTTTGTGTTTATTTGTTTGTCGTAACTATGTTTTGTATTTGCCTTTGAAAAAGACTCATTGGGAGTCGAAAGCGCTTAGGCTAGTTAGTTACTAGTTTCGTACTGTTCGTCGTCAGTTTATTGCATCTATTTTAATTAATCCCTGACAGACGTGATCCCTTGGTGGATCCAGTACGCTTGAGAGGGTTGTTATTCGCCATATAATTTGTATTCTATATATATATATATATATATATATATATATATATATATATATATATATATATATATATATATATATATATATATATATATATATATATATATATATAATAATAATAATACTAATAATAATAATAAACAGCTCCATCATTTTATTGCTTCCTGTTGGGAGGCATACGGTATGTGGAATAGTGAGACTGTCTTATTACGATATACGTGATGCATATAATTTCACTCATAACGAAATCTGTTCCATAACCGTATCAGTATTATTTATAATGAAGAATGGTGTTATAATGGAGGATAAAAGTATGGGCAATTTGAGGGTCCTCTCTCAAGGACCCCTACCCCCAAAAGCCTTATACTTTAACATTTTTGTCAGCAGACCTTTTATGTTCAAAATGAAGACTTTCAAGATAAGGCTTTTTTTAAACATATTTCTGATAAAATATGTTTTGTCGGGATGGGGGAGTCTCTGAGATAGGGACAACTCAATTACCAATACTACCTTTACAGCCATGTCCTTATTAGCCAAGATAATATTTCTATTTTTAGACACAATTTCATATTAAACAAAAATGTATATATATATATATATATATATATATATATATATATATATATATATATATATATATATATAATGCTCATTATAATCTAATCCGACTTGTTGTATTTCATCTGACAAACAGATTTTATAAGAGATTTAATTGCATCACATCAGTCTCAAGTTAAACTAGTATAAATCCTAAACTAATAAGCTATTTTATAAAAATGGTAAGTTGCCATATATTACCAAAAAATGGATCAGTATGGTTATTTGCGACAGAAAACAATATGGGAATAGCGGGTTGGACAGATCATCTAATGACATTATTGATAATATGTGTAATTTTTTATTTAATAACGATATTTGTAAAGGTACTAAAAATTAAATATCTACCGTTGTAATTCATGTGTTATTATAATCTTTTTCATGCCTGCTAACTCTCATTGGCAAAATATCTGTAAGAATACTCTTATTAAATAGTGCATATATTTTATACTACATGCAAATAAGATTGTATCTGACCAAGTAATGTTTTATAACTAAAGCTTGCTGTTTGCAAGCAATTTTTAGTCGCGAGTCGAAGCTCAATCTTTTTACATGCTGTTAAAAAAGAAAAACCAACGCCAGATATTTTAGCAAAAACGGATTGAATGATGCTACACTTGGAACTATACCATAGCTAGTCATAAGCATTGGTAAATATGATATCACTCAGAGTATTTTTGGTATAGGATTTGTAACAATTTTTTTGCACACCAAAGTTTATTTTATGATATTATCTGTAATATTGCATTAGAACGCCCACATCTTGTTTTGGAATGTTTTCTGAAATATGGTTAAAATCAACTATTGTTTCTTCATTATATAATATTTGTTTGCATTTTTTATACTGACATCAAGTAATTAAATGTTGGGTTTCAGCTACAAATTTCAGACACCACAAAGCAGACAATGTCTTTAATCTTTTATCAGATAGTTTCATTAAAAATTCTTTGTACAGAATCTTTATTTAATAATATAGATACAACTCCAGAAAATTTGCCGGTTGAATGACGCCATGGAAATGTATTAAATATAATAAATGTTTCATCGCTAAAGACGGACAGCCTATACACACCAGTTACTTCCTTGGTATGTTTAATAGTGTTATTTTGCAGGGTCGATCTTGCTAATTCTGATGATACTGTGTATACGATATGGATGAGGAATTTTTATACGATTACTTTTTTGAACAATATTAGGAATGCCACTAACAATATCGTTAAGTCTTACGTTAATATTAGCAAACTTAATATCGGCAATTGGTGGAATTCCAAAAAGTTCATTAGTAGTTCTGTTTACGTATCTCGAAAATTCATGAACTGTTGTACATGATTAAAACATTCAGTCCTAAATGCATTAATTCCATCACTGATTGTTGGTAATAATGTTGTTACTGGAATTTCCTTATTTTCGACCTATTTGTGTTTACAGCATCGAAATCTGTTTCTGATGTTCTGAGAAACTCAATGCGTAATGATAACAACATATAAGCTTTTATTACCACGAGGAGAAGAAATTATACAAAAATTAATATCTAAAGTAACAGCGCCGCAGTGACAATTTTGTATAGCCTAATAAAAAAAGTCTGTTAAATATTATCTCGATTTAGCAGCAATTTATGACGCAGAGGACAGAGTAAAAGAGTTTGAATATGTTGAAAAACTTGATAAAATTTCTAACGAACAAAAAAGGCTGGCTAAAGAACATTTAATACTCGAGACGAGGATATATTTCTACTGCCTCATAAAGCTATGTTGGAATTTCGTAGACAGATTATGAAAGATGACGTTCCACATGTCGCAATTGCAGCTACATTAGAAGTATCTCTTATAAATAATGTTAGTGTTTTTGTATAAGTGCTAAATATCATCTGCCAACCGAACTGTCGAATA
This sequence comes from Potamilus streckersoni, assembly GCA_016746295.1. Taxonomy (NCBI): domain Eukaryota; kingdom Metazoa; phylum Mollusca; class Bivalvia; order Unionida; family Unionidae; genus Potamilus; species Potamilus streckersoni. Next base: position 190,498 of record JAEAOA010000123.1, read on the forward strand.
TATTCTAAATCACTTACAAGTTTCAGGTACAGTCGTAAATACTATTTCGTTTTTAAATTATTATTCCAGGTCAATTGCAACTAATATGATGTAGTTCAAATATATTGGAATTGGTGAAATAATTCCTGATTCTTTCAATAGGTGTTTTTAAAATTGATGCTGATGCAACCGCGAATCTCGTATTTGTAAGAAAATTTCTATTTTTAATGCTGATGCTTTCAGCTGAAGGTGCTAACGAAGACGCTGTACGAGTTTCAGTTAGTGCTGGTTGTAATAATATTGGTATAGAAAAGCCAAATTCAGCTGCTACTACCATTCAAATATTGGATTTAATTATTCAAAATATTGGATTTCGAAATAGAAGCTACAATGAAGGTCATGCTATGTGATTAGCGGTTGCAGTAGGAACGCGTCAAAGAACAATAATGCTGCCATGAAGTACAATATTTGACTTTTATCACGATTACAATTAGGTATTTTGTGGAGTTAAAAATACACTTATTTTATACCGATCAGAGAAAAATGACTGTTTGCTCAAAACAGGTTCGGCTAATTTTAAGTTTGTCATAAACAAACTTACGCAGTGGATTCCACGAATAACTCCGTCATTCACTAAAAAAGGAATTAAATGGTACGCTTCAAAAACATATGACTATAATTTTGTTTCAGCAACATTAAATGTATCAAACAGCAGTTCCGAGTACCACCGACTACACATGGGGGCTTACAACATGACCAAGTTAACAACTAATGCGACAATTTTTATTTGTTGTATTTCAGCAACAAGCTCGAAGTAATAGCCAACTACAAAACAATAGAATATTTGATAATGCTAATGTTAGACGAAAACACGCTACAATAAATTCAAAGCATTACCCAGAACAAACGATAGAATGTAATACTGCAGATAACCCTAATAAAACATTACTCGACTGTACATATACTTACTAGATTCAATGCAAAAATATCAAAATATAAAAAAGATGCTGGAGATATTCTTGCGTAATGTTCTTTAAACAGATGACCAAAAATCCAGATTTTTTAGTAAAATATTTTTTTTGCAATTTGATAAATAACCTTCTCACGCTAATGGTGTGATTGTAATTAATTTTTGTATAGCTACCTCAATTAATGTTATCTAAATTACAAATATAACAATGTCAACATACTGTCTTCAGTGTAAAACTAAAAGTGAAAATAGAGACGAAAGCACAGAACAAAGCAAAGGATAATAGAATAATGCTGCAGAATACTTCTACAATCTGTGGAAGAAGAAAATGTATGTTTTGCCTAAAACAAAGTTGTCGGGAGTGGGTGTTCATGACATGATTATTTTTGTAGACAATTAAATAAATAATGATATGCTAATTTTGTATATGCGATCTATGCCTAGAGCAAAATAAAACTTGTTATATATTGCGAAATGCAACAACAGTAAAATATAATTGAAAGAGGTATATATATACATAAATTGATTGGCAAACTGCCTAAAGCAAAAGGCGGTAGGACATTACCAAGCCATAAATATACTGGACCTTATAATCCTCTTGATAAACAACTTGACGAAAACGCTGCCAGGAAAACATTCTTACAATCAAGTTGATGCAATGGCAATGCGTCATGATATCTGCTACAGAGATATTGATCTTCCAGACAGTGAACAAAATATACATAGCTGTCATAAAGTAAGCTTAGACAAACTGCGATTTTAGAAAACCGTTTCGGATGAGACAGGAATGTTGATGACTGATGCGCTAAAACAAATAATGATAACTACAGAAAGAAAACCAAATATAATCTAGACTGATCATGAAACATTTTTTAAATAAAAATTTCGAGCAGTTTTTAAAGCAAAATAACATTACAAATATGTTACTGGATATGAGGGGAAAAGCGTCATTGTCCAAAATTTAATCGCACGCTCAAAGAAAAAAGCTCACAAATATTTGACAGCTAAATATACGAATAAATATATTGCCAATTTACAGAAAATCGCTGTCGAATATAATAGTACGAAATTCCGAATCATTAAAATGTCACCAAATTACGCGATTGCTAAGCCAATACTATCAAACAAAAAGTACCGCAGACACAAATTTAAAGTTGTCAATAAAGTTCGAATTTCTTTGACGAAAAATCATTTGAAAAATGATATACTCATAACAGGAGCGAAGACTTATTTGGTGTTGATAAAGTACTTATAACAGTAACAGTTACATACCCGCTGAAAGATTTTTTAGTTGTGCAGTTTTAAATGGCAGTTTTGCGAGCAAGAATTTCGGAAAATAGAACAAGATATATTTGTTATTGGGAAAGTTATTAAAAGCGCGGCGACAAATTTTAGTCAAATGGCATGGATATAGCTGTTAATTTATTAGTTGGGTACCAACTAAGCCAATTTCACTTACCGATACAATTATCATAAATGTCTTCGTATTTTATTAGTACTCAGATACATTTTACAGGTTTAGAGAGAGAAAGTAAGTGTAAATATCTTGCCTAATATTTGATGATCGGCAGCAATAAAATTAAATTTAAATATTTTTTTAGCAATATGGTACTTATTATATCGCCCAGTTGTGGATCTACTTAATTTATTTTACTGACAACAACATCATCTTCGTCGTCTTTGTCATAGTTATACAGAATATTTTTTGTATTATAACCAGCACATTCATCATCGGTAATTTTTTCTAATGTAACCTTAGAAACTGAAACAAAATCACCCGAATGAAACTAAGCCAGTCTCTCAATTAAGTTCATTTTATAGTAATATTTTATCTAATTAAAAAATAATATGTTTGGAGAAATAAAATTTTATCAGCGAGCTAATATACTAAACCAAAATGAACTAGCTGAAGCAATTCGAAACTGCTTATTGGGAAATAGTTTTTGTTTTGTTGATGTTATGATAATCTTAAGTGATTCTGATAGATTATTATTAAGAGCAGCAGACAAAATAAAACTCGCTACACATAACATAATGAAATTACAAGTTAATCGCGATGATATTATGGAATTTAGTCACAACTGTCTTTCTCGAAATAATATAGAAAATATTATTATTTATCGCATCTAAAATTAAATATATCAAATGCTAACCTCGACGTTGCCGATTTAGTTTCATTATCAGCTTCAGATTTTACTGCACTAGAATACACTTCATGACATTTTGCCGCAGAATAAATTGATTAAAATTTCGTTTCTGTTTCAGTTTAAAGATTTATTGAAATTATTTGTCTGTTTTGATTTTTAAAAATTGAACCATTAAAACCAGCTCCATGTCTTGTTTTCCTTCGACGTCACCAAATCTATATTTTCTAGACAATCATCCGTGTTAATACCATTTTTATGATCAACAACAAAACCATTAGAAATCGCGCTATTAAAAGTTTCAAATACAAGACTATGATTATAATATCCAACGAAATCTGGTTTATTTCCTCTGGCATTCATACGTAAATATTCACTATTTTGTAAATCGAAATATTCCTTATCATTTGCATCATATCATTCAAACAATGAGTGAGGTTGAAATTTATTTTCGAATCCTAAATTTTCAATAATATCATCTGCAATTGCGCCATTTGCGCTGTATAATCATTGTCCTTCTTGAATATCGTCGAAAAACAAAATATAAATAAAAACTTTTAAACTCATTTTAATTATTTATGTACCATCACTTTGTACTGAAATCAACATACCAGATGGTGTTGGTATGCAAATAGATATTTTAGTTGCTATGTTGATAACAGAACCAAGTGCATTTGCAGCATACATACATACATACATACATACATACATACATACATACATACATACATACATACATACATACATACATACATACATACATACATACATACATACATACATACAGACAGACAGACAGACAGACAGTCAGACAGACAGACAGACAGTCAGACAGACAGATATATACAGACCCAATGTCTATCAAGAAAATATCACAAAATTCAAAGACTGTAGTTATGACTATACATATCCCACTAAATTATTATCTGAAATCAATCTAGCGCAGTCAGTTACTAGACAGAAGAGCTGAATGAAATATCCGAGCTTATAACTTAACAACTCAAGTTATTTTTAGACAGGAAAATATAACATTAAGTCATAAAAAGTATTAAATTTTTAGTTTCCCTTAGCAAACGGCTGATGAACACACTTTTAACAGGCAGAAAATTCTGACTTTATACACTTTATAGACTTATCCGTTGTATTTCAAATTTGAAATACTTTACAATAATTTTCATTTGGTTCAGAAATACACACTATAGTTTATAATAATTATGATTTTTTTTATTCTGTATTCTATATAGGCACACGCATTATTATGTACTATATTGTATTATTTCTAACGAATACCTATAACTTAATTTCATAGCTCAGTGTTAGAATATTGCAATCTCGCACAGACGCCTTAAGTTTGGTTCCCTTCGCTGACGAAATCGTTGGGTAGGGCTCTTGATTTACCCTTAGCTTTTTTAAACGAGATGAGGGGACCCGGAGCAACCATCGATATCCAATAAACAAAATACACTTTCCCACCATGCAAACACGTGGTGAGTGCATTTTCGCACTCCCGGCTGTTGCCATGGATGGAGAGTGTACGAAATTTGTTGGGCGTAGATAAGGTGCTCTACTAAGATAAGTTAGGTTAAGTTTATGTTGTGTTTTTGTGTGCATCTTTGTGTGTGTATGTTTGTGCCGTCCAAAAATAAACAGCGGGATGATGTGAGGTCGTGACCTTGTGACTTCACTAATGGGTTATCCCCCCCACACACGAGCCATTCCAAAAGAACCATAGCTAATAAAAAAAAAACCCTCATTAGGTTCCTTGTCACAACAAAGGCTTTTAAATAGACAGCCGTCTGAGTTTCTAACGTTTCGGTTTCGGATATTTAGGATTTCTATGGCGGTAATGTCCTAACAAACATGAAGAATCCCGTTGGACACAAAAAAGTCCAACATGTAAAATAGACTGTCCTCTGATTTTTCTAATATTTATTCTTGTATATTTAGAAATTTCGCCTTTGGGGCATGACTTAAAGAGACTCTTAGAACCTCATTAGATTTATCTCAAAGAACTCGTGGAATGGTAAGCCGAATATTATCCCGGTGTTTATTTTTTGTCTTTTAGTTAAAAAATATCGTTGTTAAATAAAATATCAAGCATATTATCAATAAATGTCAATATATCATCTGCCCAACCCACAATTCTCATATCGTCTTAAGCCGCGAATAACCTTACTGATCCATATTTTGATGATATATGGTAAGCTACTTTTTTAATACAATCGCTTATTATTTTAGATTTTAATCTAGTATTACCTGAAGCTGATTTGATGGAATTAAATCTCTTACAAAATCTGTTTGTCAGATCAAACCTAACATGTCGAATTGGATTATAGTAGGACATTATATATAATATTTCATTTGTTTAATATGAAATTGTGTCTAAAAGTAACAAAATTATTTTGGCTAATAAGTATATCGCTGTAACAGTAGTATTGATAATTGAGTTGTTCCTATCTCAGAGACTCCCCTACACCGACAAAACATATTTTGACACAAATATGTTAGAAAATCCATATCATATGAAAGTCATCATTCTGAGCTTAAAAAGGCGGTTGACAAAATAGGTTAACGTATAACTTTAATTTGTGGGGTAGGGGGTATCTGAGAAAGGAGCCTCAATATACCCATACTACGAGGATCTTGTATTGAGTGAAACTTGTATTTATAAACCACATATTAATGATTTTATATGCATTTGTTTAGTCTATCGATGAAATTACGTTTCTACATATATTTATAGAATAAATAACAAAAGAGGATTAATACTGTAAAACACTAATTACTTATTTGTCTATCCTAGTCCTTTGGTCTCAATAGTGGATATAATAATATTTATCTTTTCATGTCACTATGTTTTTGGCAATGAAAGAAATACATTTTGTGACTTTTTACAAATGTATCAATGATGTACTAATGTAATCTGTCTAGCGTTATAGTCGTTATTGTAAGAAATATTTTTGCTGAGTCAATGTTCTATGCTCATTAGAAGTGAATGCTAGCGAAAAGATTTGCAATTTATTATAAAAATCGTACATGGGAGACCTGCGCATAAATACTTATGTAAGATAATAGATGATTCGTAGTATCGCAACATTTATTTCAGAGGTGAAACTGAATGAAGCCAACGTTTTTTGTGATGAGACTCTAGGAGTAATCAATATAGATATAAATCCACTGGAAAAATATACATGGGTGAAGAAAACACTCGTCTTTAATAACGTACGTAAGAACCTAATTAAGTGATGCACATTAAGTGTAATAATATATCCCAATATTTTTTGTTCCTAACGAAGAAATCATATGTTTCTTGTCTGACTGGTCAAGCCATTTTACTTTCTATTTGTCTCCGTACTTTAAATGTGATAGTTAATTGCCTGCTGTCTTCACTCTTATTGTTGTTTTACTTGTCCGATATTATAAAACAATAACGTATTGTTTACTACACCGAGTGATTATTGTATTTAAGGCTCTTCCCACCGGGGCATAGATGTAGAACGTCATCAATTAACTCAAAATTAACATAATTGTAAGATCATATCATTTGAATATATTAGCCTTCTTTTTAGGAAGCAAGAGTTATAAACGATCCACTTATCGTGTCATTATGTGCGTGCGTAAGTGCCTTTCGATCATCCAAAGTGATCACCGGTGATGTGTTCACAGTGTGTTATGGGCACTTATCTTGCTATACACTGGTTGAGACATAAACAATCGAGCTTTTTCCGATATATGTAAGTAAATGGAAATAAGTTTCCTTTAACAGAAATACTCTACAAATATTTCTTCATGAAAAGTTTTATCACCAATATGTTTCATTAATTGTTGCTCTTTATTTAAATTCATGACACTGAAACAAAAGAAACTTAAAAGCGTATAGCTGTGTCAATCGAACCGTAGAGTTTATTTTCCTTCAGTTAGTTTTACACCCATGAAAGAAATTGCAGCAATATAATTTCGATATCTGAAGTTAATCTTTCTTGTATAATAGCATCAATTACAGACTGATGTCCATCAAAATATGTTCTATATAGCCATCATCATTCAAACCAAGTTGGACGATATACGATATAATAATTAATCATTTGTCTGTGTGTGTGTTGAGAGAGAGAGAATATATTATATAATGTAAGATGCAACTGTTTGATAACTATAGGAAAATATAACTTTAATATAAATTTATACTACTAGATACTCTACACATGGAATATATATATATATATATATATATATATATATATATATATATATATATATATATATATATATATATGTATGTATGTAACTATATATATATATATATATATATATATATATATATATATATATATATATATATATATATATATATATATATATATATATAATTTATAAAATAAGCAACACCAGCACGTAAAATGTGTGACCCGTTTCGCTTTATTGCTTCATCAAACATACTTACATAAGTACGATACATACATGAGTCTCATGAAGCAATAAAGCGAAACCGGTCACACATTCTACGTGTTGGTGTTGTTTATTTTAAAATTAATAAGATACCTGGACAACACCACGACATTAACATATCATCCATGTATTAACAATCGAACTACGTATTTAAAAAGAACAATGCAAAAACTTAGCGGTGAAACAAATGAAAATGGACTGCGTGCTTGTTTTCTCGAAAATTATCTTGAAGACAATATTGTACCGAAAGGAATGCGTTTAAGTCTTAATATATATATATATATATATATATATATATATATATATATATATATATATATATATATATATATATATATATATATATATATATATATGTGTGTGTGTCTTTATATATATATATATATATATATATATATATATATATATATATATATATATATATATATATATGAATGTATGTATGTATGTATGATTTAAGTCAAAATTCATCGTGTTTATTCATTTTCAGGTGTCAGAAATCGATCTAGAAATGAAAACAGAATACGAGTAAGTTTTATGTATGTATGCACCTACAGTCTAGTTAAAGGTGAAATTGTATTAACGGTAGAATTTTAAAGAACAGCTGAGCCCTATATCTGAGTGGGTTTATTACAAAAGGGTCTACATACCATGCAAAACATTTATTTGAGTGGGAGTTTTAAAAGAGTTTTAAAAACAACTAAATCTACATTATTCAAGCCGAGTTTAAACAGAAACTAATATTATTTGGATGCGTTTTTCCCCTCCAAAAATGATAAACAACAATTAAAAGTGCACTTGGGTGGTTTTCTAAACAAGTTTAAATAATGATTAAGCGTACATTTGGCTGGGTTGTTTTCAAATAAGTTGAAACAGCAAATTAGCATACATTTCGGTGTTGTTCCAAAATGAGTTTAAACAACAACTAACCATAATTTTGGTAGGTATTCCAAATGATTTGAAAATAGCCAGACATACATTATTTGGGTGTGACGTTTTACGGAAGGTTTTAAAAACAACTAACAGATTTCATTGTTATTTTTTTGTATCAAAATGAGTTTATTCAACGAATAAACATACTTTGGGGTGTGGTTTTGGAAGTAAGTTTAAACAGTAACCTAAACGTACGTCTGGGTGGGTTTATCCAATAGATTCAATACTAGAACTAAGCACTCACATGGCTGGTTCCTTTTCAAAATTGGAATCGAGAATACCTAGATACTTAGTATTTTTCACACGTAGATCGCCATAATGTATAACAATGATCAAATGAATAATTTATTTCAAAACACATCATCTATGCATGTATTTAAAACGAAATACACTTTTCTCCTGAAATGTTGATATAAAGGAGCACTGGTTTATTGGTTTGTTTTATGCTAAGGAGAAGAAACCCACTTTTTCACTGTACGATAAAGGTATTTGTAGTTTTATTTTTAATAACACATGTCCTTAACAAATTAAAATAAATAAATCCATAGTTCGCACCCGCTTTGATGTATTTCTTGTTTTATCGTATAGCAAAGAGCCAACGCTGAGATTCAGCCATGCCTTGTGTGATGACGAAGCGGCATTTCTATGTCGTCGCAAAGGGAAAGTACTTGAGGCTATGCGTCAGCTTTTGGGTGATAAAGGACCAGAATGTATTGAAGAGGTACAAATGAATTTCAACCATATATTACTTATCCACACTGATAAAATAGTTAATATATTTTAACCACGCGGAAGATGTGACTTAAAAGTTACTATTGAATCGATTTCTACATTTAAATAAACACTATTTCCGTGAAGGGTAGCAGGACATCTTTCCCTTGATATTCCCAGTTCTGGACTTTCCCCCGGAATTTTCCCCTGGACTCCCCTTCCAGACATTCCCCATGGACTCCCCCCCCAACAAATAGGACTTTTTCACCCAGTCATTTCCCCCTATTATCTTTATGCTACTTTATTTATATACAGTAACATTTAGCTTTAATTTATACTCGCATCCCGTATCACCATTAGAGCACAGGCATGTTTGTTGTCACTTGAAATAAATGCATTATTAAATGTAAAATATCTACATTCCTCACCAATATCTCTCTCTCTCTCTCTCTCTCTCTCTCTCTCTCTCTCTCTCTCTCTCTCTCTCTCTCACACACACACACACACACACACACACACACACACACACACACAATTATAGATCTTAAGGGTAGCTTGACACCACATCCAAGCTGTAAACATAAATTTGCACCCATTATAAACATTGTTAGTTATAACAAAACTGGGCATTGTTTATTTGTCAATCAATTGCTAGTGCTTTTATTGAATGTAGAACAGGAGGTTTCTTTGAAGTATGTCGAAGAGGCTTGAGTCTAACCTTTATTTATTGTGCATATTTGGTATATTTAAGATAAACAACAGATGGATTAGCTATCATTCAATTAATTGTAGTTGTTTCTGCACAGTATGCAGGCGAGATGTGGACATAAGCAGATTATGATATAGCAATCAAAGAAGTACAAATAATGTTCTTCAATAATTGCAAACGAAGTCGCCGATTTTGACAATCGCTACATCATAGAATACTTAAAAGAAATTTCTTGCAACATTAACTTTTAAACAATAAGTTTTTAATGGGGAAATATTAACTTTGTTTAACACTTACTACTGAAATTTATTTCAAATAACCTTTTTCTTTTAACATAACTTAATAGGGGATTTTTATTTTATTGGCAATGACTAGTGGGGAAAGTCCTATTTGATGTGGGGCAGTCAAAGCGGTAAATGTCGGGGGTATATGTCGGGGGGGGGGAATTCTGGGGGAATGTCCGGGGTGGAAGATGTCCTAGACTCTCCTTGAAGTATGTAACGGTTACTTCCTTGCCGCCCTTGCCTTCCTTTGTTCCATCCCAACTGCTTCAATATCGCAACTTTAAATACTTCTATTTTATATTTTAAAGAGCAGTTTCTAGAAGAAACGTGGTTTTGTAAGTCTCTAATTATTAGTCTTGTGTTCAGTGGTAGATACTATAATTGTATAGTTGAAAAATGCTTCCCAATCTCATTACAGGTGTCCCCCTAGTCCGATAAAGTCCTCTCCAAACATATATATAATATATATATATATATATATATATATATATATATATATATATATATATATATATATATATATATATATATATATATATATATATATATATATATATATATATATATTATGATAAGAATGGTCTGATGGTGTTGTTTAGACGTTTTCTATCATAACCTTCTTCTCGTGTCTAGTTACGAGAAGGTAGAAAGTTCAGCATTCATAAGAATAAGGTGTCACTTATGATGGTGTAGATACGGTTACATCTTTTGTGGCGAAGCTTTGGCTACGAGAAGGTACCAAAAATCTGTAAGAAATAGACATGACACTCTTCTTGAGCTTGGAATCGCACTCTGTAAGAAATAGACATGACACTCTTCTAAGCCTGGAATCTCACTTTATTGACACACACACACACACACACACACACACACACACACACACACACACACACACATATATATATATATATATATATATATATATATATATATATATATATATATATATATATATATATATATATATATATATATATATATATATATATATATATATATATATATATATATATATATTCTAAAGATACAACATGTAAATTTATTTATGTTGATAATACATACAATACATATTACAATACTTATTAAATAGTTCTTCCACAATCTAGTATTTCATTTGTCCATTCATTTTTCTGCATTTTTGAATACAAGTGATTTAAATATTCAAAGAGCCTAAAATTCAATAACTGTAATAAATGTATTTTATTCTATTTAATGTAAGGTAACGACCTAAAAAAGATCTGTGAATGTTATACTTATTATTTAGAGAATATATATTTATTCTCAATTAAATTATTACATGAAGCTAGTAATTATTTCAAACAAATACTAATGAACATCGAAGCTGTAAAATATTTCATTACATTATGATTGTGGAAGAAGGGAACTCAATAATATTATATTATAAATACAATGAACATCAATTCAGTAAATATTAAATCAGTAAAATATTTCACAGTAGAAAAGAGAATTCACTATTACATTATATTGATGAAATAAAAATAATTCAGAAGAATACCACAACTCACTATAAAATCTTTAACTTACAAAAGCGAGTATAAAGCATAATTTTCTTACCTGTAAGAAATAGACTTGACACTCTTTTAAGCCTGGAATCGTACTGAGAATAAAGCAGCCCAAAGCCTTTTTTATATTCTAGAGGCTGCCCTATCACAAGTGTTTCATCCAGTCTCAAAAGATGTCTGTCTAAAAATCACGCGTGCTTCTTGCGTGCTAGTCAAGGACAGCTTTAACTTTATATCAAGTTTAAGGGGGGAGATAGAGTGTGAGTGTGTGGACAGTATTTTTCCGAAGTAGCGACCTTTTGGATCATACATTGTCCATAACCCTCCAGTAGCAAGTGGTCATTCATATTGTGAACTTAATTAATTTAATTAATTCCCTAGGGTGATTATCAATTACTTTGTTCCCAACATCACAACGCAATTTAATAATGTTTTATTGACCGAACTGCGAAATAGCATGCCACTCGCGGCTTTATCTGTTGTTTGCACTATCGAACTCGGCTATTAATTAGATTTTTCCATTCCCAAGTGAAAGCTGAACAATAGTAAATGCTTAATCTAAATTCATTTCAATGTTCTTATTATGTTGTACACAAATTAATATTTTTGTTTCTTTCTTTTAAAATTAATATATATATATATATATATATATATATATATATATATATATATATATATATATATATATATATATATATATATATATAATGTGATTTATGTTCTTTAATATGAATAATACAAATTTGCAAAGGTACCCACAGTCAGCGTGATCGGATCTGGGGGCGGTTTCCGGGCGATGATTGGACTAAGTGGTGTGCTAAAAGCCCTGGCTGATTCCGGGATAATGCAATGTACTACGTACCTATGCGGGCTGTCGGGTTCCTCTTGGTTTGCTTTTTGTGTCTTTGATGGCAGATATATCCATAATAAAAAGAATCAAATAAATTTACAGCATATTTTGCATTCAAATATGGTTAGATGTGGTATAGTGCCACAGTGAACTTCATAACTCCCCGGTTCTCTAAATTTCGCTTTAGTATAATATTTTGGTACGGTTTAAATAGTTTTGCAATAATATCTTCATTATAATGTGATTGGAATTTATTTTTGTCTTCTTCTGAATATCAGTCAACCGAAATTTCTATGTTTATTGTTGTATATTTGTAGTTATTTGATGTATTAACGTATTTAATAAAATGAAACATATAAGATACATTCAGGCTGTATTGAATTGGATATGGTATAACAAATACATCCATTATTATTTATAATAGTGTTTTCTTTGTCTTGCAGGCATATTTCAAACCTCTATTCTCACCCTAACTGGCCAAAAATGAATCTTGGAGAAATACAAGAGGAGGTTAAAAATAACATCGACTCAAGCCCCCTTTGGTTGATGACGCCTCAGTGCATCTTCCGTTATCTTGACAGAATAATGTTGAAAAGGAGCAGAGGGCAACCTGTTAGCTTTACAGACTTCTTTGGTTATATGGTTGGAGAGACGCTATTGAAAGGGGTATGTCTTATGTGGCCTTTATGTGAACAGTTCTGTCATGCTTCTTGTGTAATTTTTGCAGATGTTTCAGGGAAGTAGTTGCATGTAGATTTTTTGGGTCTATGGGATTTACCTTTTGAAAATGGTGGAAAATATTTATATGATCAATGGAAATTTAAGATTAGAATGGTACAAGGGAAAATTTAACATGGAAATGGCACTTGGAAGGGTAAATGGGAGTTATTAAGATAGGTGACGTCACGGTACTGTACACTAATGGGGAAATAGCAACAGTTTTACATGTGAGTGACTTAAATCGGGCAGTGGATTAATAATATTGTTCGAGTTGGCTTCAATATGCACTACTGCATGCAGGTATAAAAAGGATATGTGAAAGGTTTATAAAGACAAAAGGTTTATAGAGACTAACAAAACATAGAAATAAACAAATAAGCAAACAAATAATTATCCAACACAAGGACCAAAAGTTGCTTTTAGCAAAGAGCATATATTTTCGAGGCAACTGAATAGCACGTATCTTCCTTTCTTCCTCAAACTTCTTCTAACAACAAGACTGTACATCAAGACTCTTCAAATAGCCTTGCCTTTCCACATGCATCATTTTATTCAAATAGCAATATATGTTAACTTTGTGACAGTACATGATGATTTTACGTACACGGCATAGTCCAGGCTTTACAGCATTGCCGATATTAGATCAAACAAATCAACATTTGTCCACGTCTTGTCATAAGAACAAGTGAAATGAATGTGAGCCACCATATTTAAAATCTAAGGCTATATCAAGAAAGGTTGACACATTTCACCGAATCCAAAAAAACGCGTTAAAACTTCAGTCAGAGCGCGGAGTCTCTCTTCAAATCAGACGATTGATGTGTGTGACGTTACATACCCTATATAGCTGCGCTTACGTCTGCAGTGAATTTGTGCTGCAGAATTAGAGGATCGCTCAAAATTAGAAAACGATGTAACTGGGTGTGCCTGCAATGGAGAAGAGGAGTGGTGGCCCTTTATTTGAAAAAGAGAATGATTTTAATTTGGATCTGGTTGATTTTCTCTTCTCTTCGAAAGAATATTTAGGTGCACCAGTTTTTTTTACCGCCCTCCCGTTCCTTGCATAATGTGAATGATTTTGATCAGAAGAATTTGATAATTTTTTACAATAGCAGAAATAAGCTGGCCAAGCGTTTGGCATTCAACAGCAACAGCAAGAAAAGGAAAAATAAAACTTATGAAGAAGAAGAGAAGAGAAAGTAACAAGGATACAAAAAGAATAGTGAACGTCAAACAGTAACGGTGCTACTAGACATTTTGGCAGACTTGATGAACCGGAAAAAATGCGTCAGACATCCTTCACTCGACATCAGAGAAAAAGACCTTCACAAGCCAGACATTCCAGCCCAGCCAACGCTACCCCTGAGAGGCCATCGGCATCAACAGCGATCACTACCAAATCATCAGCAGTAGCAGGTGCAAATGTAGGAATTTGCCTAGGAAGGGTATAAGGCGGTTAAAGTTCAAAACTGACAGTTCATGAGTTTGATTTGGAAAAATAAAACACCCAATGCTCACTTTCAGGGTCATCAACCTATCTAGAAAAGAATGACTACTCAATGATTTCCTAACCAAATAAAACTAAAATCACTTTTATTCCCTAGTGACTGAATGATGCGCGGGTGTCATCACATTTAGGAACAACGGGCTATGACAGGACATACTTCGGTGTGGACTTGTTTATAGGTCTGGAACTGGTACACCAATTGTTAGAAGTATATTAAACTTGTAACTTTCACAAGACAGAAAAGTACCAAAAGGACGACGACACTGAGGGCATTTTCTCGGATTACGTCGATACCTTTTGGAAACTGAAACAAGAACCAGGTATTCTTTTTAGTACCAGACGCCCTAAGATCATGAGAAATTACAAAAGGGGCACGGTGTTAAAAAATCCCTTAGACCTCGTCGCAGAAAAGGAAGGAAGAATTTTGTTTACTAAATCAGGCTAAAACGCTTGTGTGGAAAAAAAAGGCATAACGTCCGTGTTTACACAAGAAGGAGTATTTGACAGAGCGCTCCTGCTACTACGACACGATTTACCACAAAATAAAATATATGAAACTCATGGACTTCGTAGTTCAGGATCTGATCCCAGTCAATTACGAAGAGGAACCTTAGTTTGTAGAGCCGACGAATTAAGAAATGTCATCATTGCTGTATACATGATGGCCCATGCTCCCTTAAAATTGTTCGAAACCTTACAACTGTTAGAAGGTCATGTTCTGTAGTTGGCCAGGGACAGATGAATCTACATCCATCGCTCTGATCATCCTCAACTTGAGATGGAATGAGACCATTCCGAAAAATGGACAGAAATACACCCCGAGTGCAAGATTCTGAGTTGTGCTAGCGGTGGCCCCAAACATTGCGGCTACGAATAAAGAGACCAATTGGGAGAATTGAACATCGACTTCCAAGTCAAATCGTTTGTTTTAATTCATCGAACGAGTCAAGTGGTGAACTTTGATGTGCTGAGAAAGCTTTGCAGTCTCGGGAGGATCAATTATTTAGTGACCACCCTCAAACCACACAACATAGCACGGTTATCCAGTCACCACATCGTCAGCAGCCCCTTCAAAATATGTATTAAACCGTCTACCATAAGCGAGTGAGACGTCCAAATCTCATCACTTTTTCATACAGATACGCAGAGTTTGGCCAGTATAAAAAGGTAAACCTCCCAAACCAAAAATTCATTTACAATGTGAAACCCAGAGCTATGAAGTTCTGTGATAACCTCGAGTGCGATGATATGCTCAGCGATTTTATCGATGCAGCACCCATCGACATAATCGATTCAGATATACACGCGCAAATTTCTACTACTACCACTACGACCACCACAGAATATGTTTATGTGCCTGTAAAACCTCACGCATGTGAAAGTGATGCTGTTTATTTCCGTTCATTATTCAACGGACTGGATGCTACATGACCACTTCATTTTACATGCAAACGTCTTACAGTGAGTCAACCACCATAGGAACAGGGCAAAGATATCTAGGAGGACCTACACCCGGACAATTAGGAAGAGGTGGATTTATCTACTTGGGAGAAGGAGAAAAAATCAAATGCTACAGTTGAGGTGTGTCACTTCACGTGTAGAAGCAGACAGCCACGGACTACCTGAAGCATGTTCTGTGGTCTCTGCACTATTACAACCTTCTTCTAGTGGGACCAAATAATATAAAAGCCTAGTCAAATTTTGCATACCATTGTTGTTTCATTCGTTCAGCAAAGAAAATTTGTATTTATACAACAACATGGTCATCAGCAGCATGTATAGTTATGTGCAACGCGTGGAAGTGTTACCAAAAGTGGGAAATGACATAACTCACACTTTGAGCAGAAGGACCGGCAAGTATCCAATATGACGAGTGGAAGTGAAAACAGTCGTCATTGCCGCCGGATTCTGACCCAAGATACAAGATTATCTGCTTCAAGGGCAGGTACCTAAACGTATAATCATTGGCATAATCAGCGATGAATACCTCAACAGGCATCACTCAAATTATTTCGACTTTAAGTACAACAGTGTGCCAAGATCGAAGTCAGGCCTGATGGCCACACCTTATGTACCAAACTGTTCGAACCTAACTTTGAGCAGAAGAATTACTTGAGATCATACTTGTCCCTGCACGAAACCAACGGGCTGTTAGGTACCAACAGCATCTATGGCATGTCGTATGACGAAATTCAGGAGGTTATGCTTTTGCGGGTTTTTTGATTTCATTCCAGACCAAGGCAGCCATGAGTTTGTTTCTAACATATAAAATCTTCATGTGGAAATTCAGGTTGCATGGCATCTACCCAACACGTTGAACGTCATCTTGTATACAGAATCTGTCAATTCTCTACAAGTCCGCAGTTTGAGGGAAGTGATTCTAGACTATTAGAAGCTATCCCTATTTGGACTGTGGAGCCTCTTTTGCGATGGTGGACGAGGATGTCTTCGAACTTGAACTAAAAGCAAAAGAAAAGACAAAGAGGACATCATGATTTCGGGGTGGACAGAACAATAAGAACATTTAGTCTGCTGTTTTGCTTAGCCCCTGGCTGAACAAATTACAACGTTGACCAACAAATATGGTTATGGGTGTCAAAACTATCATCTCAGTCAAATTCAGTCAAATTCATCATAATTAATAATGATGATGAAAACAGAAAAATTGGAAGGGTATCTAGATCACGTTGGAATCTCATAATCGAGGATACATACACCAAACATGCTAAAATATATACGGATGGACCAAAATGATTAGATCTGAATTAAACAGCAGGAGCAATAATTATTCCGGATAGAAATACAGAATAAGATAGATTATCTGACGGATGCTCTATTTATACAACCCAACTTGGGGAAATACTGGATAAAAGACCAACCATGAGTAAAAAATATCGTAATTCAAAGATAACGGGACATTCTAAAAGTAGATAAATCTTTTCTGCAAGAAGCCATTTAATTAATGGGATAACTAGAAAATATCAAGCAAAGTGTCGAATGTTTTGGGTACCGTTGCCTATGACCAATCCAGAAATGAAAGGGCAGATCAAAAAGCCAAAGCAAATCTATCAAAAGATCAGCCAGTCAATATTCAATATAGTGTACGTGAACAATGCAACTTAATTATAAGCATGATTAAAAAGAAATGGCAGTTAGAATTGGAAGCAAGCAGTAGAGAAGAATGTTATGTAGAAGTCGAAAAAAAGTAATGTGAAATACCAAAGCACTTAAGGTTCAAACGTATGCAATTCAAAAAATAATAAAAATAACAAGAGTGACAACACAACTGGCTAATAGCTTCGGGAAATATTTAATTAAAGACACTCTAAGGGGCACCTATTGCCTATTTTGTCCGCTAACTGGTACTTGACACATATCACTGACTTCCTTAAGTACCAGAAATATAGGAGCACCGTCAACGGTCAATTAGGTCAGCAGTATTCTTTCAAGATTCACATGACATAGAAAAGAATCGGAATATATCAACTACCTACATAAACAAGGATTTCAAACTATGTAGAAGACACATCCAAATAAGAAATGCTGAAATCTGTGATAAACTAATACGACAAGGAGCCAACATGAATAAATCATTCAGACACAAGAATGGCCTTGGTCAAGAAACTGCAGCAGTACTTCGTAAATTCTTATCAACCACACCCATGATTGTCAGACTAGGCACGAACGAACATTTATACAAACTAGAGAATGTATTATGAAAATCAGATTTTGTAACAGCTGCAAAGCATGGGACACTACACCAGAATATTCTCATTAAATACAAGGTATAACATCTGTGGCAGCCATCATATATATATATATATATATATATATATATATATATATATATATATATATATATATATATATATATATATATATATATATATATATATATATATATATATATATATATATATATCAAGAATACAAATCATGTGGCGAATAACAACCCTTTCAAGCGTACTGGATCCACCAAGGGATCACGTGTGTCAGGGATTAATTAAAATAGATGCAATAAACTGACGATGAACAGTACGAAACTAGTAACTAACTAGCCTAAGCGCTTTTGACTCTTAATGAGTCTTTTTCAAAGGCAAATACAAAACATAGTTACGACAAACAAATAAACACAAAAACGTTGTGTTTGTAAACCTCTACATTTCTGTCTTCACATGTGCTAAAACTATAAATACAACCAGCTTGTATAGACTAGTTGCGGAAACTGAAATTGTTGTATAATTCCCTAAAAGTCTACAGGAGTCACGGTACTAATTCAATTCCCATAGTAAACATATGGAAACACCATCATATTTAAAATTTAATAATTTAAAATTTCTGGGTACTGATGATCAGACATATATTTCTCCATGCACAACTATCCTTGGTGCAAGCTTCTGTGTGGAGAACACCATATGAGCCGCGGCATTTTCTTGACCTACATATGCATGAAGTCCATGTTATTGATTCAGCACCAAGCGAATCAAGTGCTACTTTCATTATTGAGTAATCCTAAGTCAAGTCTTTAAAAATACTAAAATTGCATCAATAGAAATTTGTCTATATTTTTTTTAAATTGCACATAGGATAAGCTTTCAAAACATATTTTTTATAAAATTTTACTTTTCATTATTAACCAATTATGGACCACCAAACCCGTAAATACTCTATTATTTCTTCACCCATTTTTAGACTGGTTCACAGTTCTTCCATTGAATTAGTACCGTGCGTCCTACAAGCCACAGCGACATCTATTTTTACTTTGTGTACATATGTAACGCAGATTATGTCCCGGATATTTGATTCTATACCGGTTAATCTTATAGTAAAAATTGAAGGATAATAAGAAGATTTAGAAAATGTTAAATTCTACTAGTGCATAGTTTTCATTTTCTAGTCTTCTTGGTTTAGACCGCTTGGTTTCAATATTCTAAGGCGGCGTATCCAGTATGATTCCTTTTCCTTCCTGGTTTCGGAACTCCAGCTGTGGTTGTTAGCAATAGCGATAAGTATTATATCACTGAATGTGTGGCCAGGGGAGAAGAAGTGTTCTGCGACCGGGCTTCTGTACAGCTTTTTTGTCATCCAAGCAGATCTATGAAGGTTTATCCTTTTGTGTAGCTTTTCAGTTTCTCCAACGTACTGAAGGCCACAGATCTTACATGTGATGAGATAAATCACATTCTCTGCTTTGCACATTTTGTTTGGACCATGTATGCTTAGTTTTTCTTTAGTCACTGTGATCGTAAATGTCCTGACATCTTTCATATGTTGACAGGTTTTGCATCTTTTATCACCTCAGGGTCCAGATTGACTAGGTTGGTCTTGACTAGCGATTGGCGTTAGCTTGTATATATATATATATATATATATATATATATATATATATATATATATATATATATATATATATATATATATATATATATATATATATATATATATATATATATATATAGTTTAATACGAACAATACTATCATACAGGTTAGAGAAATTAAATTCGTACTCTACCGAGTTTCGAACCCAGGTCCGGGAGTAAATGGCACCCATCGCCTTGCCTGCATGCACCAGCCAATATTCCGTCACGTCATCACCAAATAAATAATGGCACTGAGTCGGTATTATATAAGCTTGTGCGTAGCAGACACACTTGCATGACGACCTAGTAAATAATTCCCATATATATATATATATATATATATATATATATATATATATATATATATATATATATATATATATATATATATAGTCACACAGTTGTTCCAGATACCTATGAAAGAAATCAAAGTATATAGGATTATTGTATTACAAAGAAAAATAAATATATGCCAGACAGAACAGACAGTAATATCCATGAATTCTGTAGTAGAATTTTTTATAATAGTGGGCAGAAATAATAACTTAACACAAATAATACTATCCAACAGTTTAGGGGGCAGTACAAGTGAAACAAAAACTATGGGAAAAGTTGGATAGCAACCGAGTAGGGTGTGTATAATGCCAGAGCGCATATGGCGGACCCCATATTGATTGCAACATAAGGACACGCCCCACTGTGCCAATTTGCGGCTGCAAGAATTCGACCAAACAATGACATCGCTTTCTGCAATAACTGTAAACAATGGTGACACTTACAAAACAAATGGAAAAGCAACTATATATGCAACCAACACGTAGGACATCACCGAGAAAAATGCAGTAGCTAAATATCGATATGGGCAAAGGTAATCACACTCCAAAATCACCGTAGTGCATATTCATTAGCAGGGACAAGGAGATTATCAACGTCATGAACGAAATCAGATAGATTACAAGCACATCAAATATATTTTTGATGAGACAAAAATGGAAATCAAGAAAATCGGAAAAGAACAAGACCAAATATAATAGCAAACCTGAATATCGGATCAAAGAGGTAACATATCACTAAGAGACTTAAATTCCTCCAATAACAGAACCCTCCATCTTCAAATGGAACCAAACGGGCTTGAAAGGACGCAAAAATTAGCAGCCAAATCTCAATAGCAACAAGAAATTCACACAAAGCAATGCAAGAAACAATGGAAAAAGAGACACTAAAAATCCATCTAATAATTTCATATCGACCATAAAGAACCTTAACAAACTAAAGGCAAAATTAATAGTAATATGGTGACCAAGTAACTAATCAAAGCGCCCATACTCCTCAAATATCGCCCATAACTCAATACCCCGAATTCAAAATCATAAGCAATGACAACAGTAGGAAGCTCACCAACATTACTACCACTGTTTACAACCTTAATTGAAGCATCGGCTGATCTATAATTACAAATGATATCAATGAATTAGTAAGGGGTATAATATAAATAACCTGTACGAATCCGGTTGAAAGACATAGTTTATTTCGACTATTAGCTCACCTATTAGAATTGCACTTCTCAAACAAATAAACTGTTGCTTTAATTTAATCTATATAAAACTGGAAACCGAGGGCAACCGAAAAGATATTCTAATTTGGCAATGGAGGTCAGCCACTTGTAAAAATTGTTGCCATTCCCCCCCGTGTTCAGTAACATGACGCCACCCATGTTAATTTCCCACTGAAACCCAAATGCCATTCCTATGTTAAATTCCTTTATATCATTCCCATGTTATATTCGCATTGACTTTATAAATTGTTTCCCCACGTTTAAATTTGTAAGTTTCAATACCCCCAAGTGTCACACACAACTACTTACGAAGATTGAATGCGCAAGATATAATGACCACGAATTACACATTGTTTTTGACAAATAAGATGTACGAGTAGTGAAAATCCTCGATTGATTTTGACACGTCCAAGTTTGATATCTAGAAAACACAAAGTATTGTAGTTAGGGATAAAACTTTCTTTGCCTTTTTAATATCAATAATTACTATTATAATGTATGTATAATAGTTTAGAAAACTGGAAACAATGCTTCTGCATGTACATGTTATTGCCAAATTTTGGGATTTTATTTTAACGGATTCTCACTCTCTTAATTAAAAATCGAATACACGTACCTTAACATGTGCATACTTGGTAATTTTTAAAATTCTTATTCACAAAGCTAACACGAGACAATTTAAATACAGCCAGTGAAATGAATGCTTGGTCCGTTTATGCTAAATGTTGGTACTTTTATATCACCATGACAACGATGTTACATTACAGAGACTGGATGCTAAACTTACGGACATGAGAGAGAAAGTGGCTGATGGTGGAATCCCATTACCTATTTTAACTTGCGTTCATGTGAAGAAGGATCGTACCGCCAGAAGTTTTCAAGGTAATCTATCTATCTATCTATCTATCTATCTATCTATCTATCTATCTATCTATCTATCTATCTATCTATCTATCTATCTATCTATCTATCTATCTATCTATCTATCTATCTATCTATCTATCTATCTATATATGTATTTATGTATATGTGATCTTCATGTCCATGGCTGTTATTGATTATGTTTGCAAAATATCAGATTGAGTATTGGGTTTAGTAATCAAGTAAGACTTACAAGCTATACATATTAACATTCGTAAGCAAGGGACTGATTCAATTCATAGCAAGAAGTGGTTCAAAGATGACAATATTTTGTCATTTTACAAATATCACTCTCTTTAGGCACATTGCATCGCTTTTATTATCATTTTTATATCCTCATTTACATCGCTTTTATCGTCATTTTTATATCCTCATTTACATCGCTTTTATTATCATTTTTATATCCTCATTTACATCGCTTTTATCGTCATTTTTATATCCTCATTAAAGTGTGGATGCAAATTTATTAACTATTTTTTAAAAACATTTTAAAAATTATTTCAGCGTTGTATGCACCTTTACTTTTGTCATCGCAGTGTTTATAAGCCGGGAGTTTAGCTTAACATATAATTTATGTTATTGTTATTTTTAGAATGGGTGGAATTTTCTCCTTATGAAATTGGAATGCCAAAGTATGGAACTTTCATGAGATCCGAACTTTTTGGAAGCAAATTCTTTAAGGGCAAACTGTGCACGAGGTATGAGGAACCACCACTTCACTTCCTTCAAGGTGAGCAGTGATGGATTAAAAGCAATACCGTTTTCTTAATACTGTTACACAAATATTATAGATACAAATTTTAATTCATACCAATATGCGAGAAAAAAACACAAACAGTACTGGCAATGTTATTTTAATATAATTGTAAGACAATGAAATAACAGAGGCCGTGTAAGAGGGATTGTTAAAAAAAAAATTTGTTGCCAGATGAATTATGCACAGTATGCAGAGAAAATGGGACCTTATCAAAGTCCACGAAGAGGTATTTGATCCAGGATGGCCTTGACGCATATCGAACTCACGACACTTAGAGTCTAGCTCAAGCTATCGCAGCTCCCGGGAATGAATAACATAGGAAATCTTCATCCGGAGATACATTTAGTCAAACGTATTCTGTATTGTTATGTGATTCTAAATAATTATCGAAAATAATATGTTAGAATTAGAGCTGACTTTGTATCTTCATATGTTTTCCAATAATTTGCTTAGTGACTATTTAATGACGTGTTCCGAATGTCGTATGTGCTACTTTGGATAAAGTATACCTTCTTGTGTTTTTGAAGGCATATGGGGAAGTGCCTTCAGCATCCTCTTCAAGAGACTGCTGGAGGACAATAGACGTTTGGATCCAGTGGAAATGATCCGCCAGGAGATGGGTAGGTGTTTACAGTGAATTCGCTATTATTCGTGGTGTATCCCCGTTAGTAGATTATTGGTTGATGCAAGCAAGGAATTTAAAATCCCAACGAAACATGATAATTCTTTGGAAACACTAAGACACGATACACAATTTATGAAATTAATTACCAATAAAACTATCCATTTGGGAGGGAAAAACACGACACTTGAAACCCACAATATAAATCGGTTCTGAGTATTAGTAATTATTTGGAATGAGGGAGGGAAACTGTTGGAATTATTTTCAGCTACTTATTGTGTAAATTTTCACCCACAATTGTACTATATATATAATTTAGTAATTTCATTATCCGTTCCTAGTTATCACCGTGTTTTTACATTCGTACTCATGATTACCAATTATAATAAGAAATCGATTTAAATATTTTCTTTATTATTACAGTAACGTTTTGGATGATCTAAATATTTGTCCATCTTAAAATTTATTAATTTTCACAATCAATCAGAACGACAAATCTTCATAAGGAGTCTTCGAATCTATTTGGGATTCCTATAAAGCAATAAAGGCACAGCGTAAAAAGAATTGGGAATGAAACTATAATTAAGGCATCGCCTTAACATGTAAAAAGATAATAATACACCAGAGAATGTTTGGAAAATATACTTATTATGAGAGACGGTTTTGAATCGTTGAGTCGAATTAGAAACTAAAGACAAAGCAATAATATGTTACTCTGCAACAAGTTCCTGCTCTAGGGAGATAAATAAAACCAGAGGTTTATGATTTACAGAATTTATGAAGCTTGAAACTTAATTATTTGTTGCATGAAAGGCCGTATTGAAGCGAAGTGATTATGCTTAGTGTGTAATAGATTTTCATGTTATCCAGTTTACACTTCCTATTGCAGTTTCTTTATCATTGTATACAGCTATTGTCAAAGCACGTTGGACCGGTGCATGCATGCATAAGTTGTCCCTTTCCTTTTTTAGGAGCTATTTAGATCGCCATATGATACACTTTAAAACAAATATAAATGCTTGTTACACATGATTAGTAAACTTCTGTAATTATCATGTCAAGCGTTACCTGTCAGGCTCTCGCAGGTAATACCAAAAACAGATCGACCAGTTCACTATAAGAAGCTGCAGTCTCCACTAACAGTTGATTTCAGAACGAACTTAATTAAGTTTTGCTCGCATTTGTAATGTGGTCTCTGCCTTTCATCACATGTTTTATTTTATCAGTTAAACAGTTGGAAGAGAACGAGGCGGAAGAGAGTAGCGAAAGTAGCGAGAGCGACGACGAGAATTCATTAGTTGCAAAGGATAGGCCACCGAAAGCTTCTGAATGGGCGAACATGTTTGGTTACGACGACATCCAAGATGCCTGTGATGGTGCAGTAAACGGAAAAGCTCTCACAAGGGCCAGAGAATCGAGACGCAGAACCAAAAAAAGAGGATACTGGCATACATTTTTAAAGGGTCTGTTTGAGAAGTGAGTATAGGAAGTAATACCGTACCGCTTGCATATTAATCGGCTACAACTGACTGAGATACAAGCGACCAACTGCAAACAACATAGTGTTATGCCGATACAACTGGCTTAGGTCACAGCGTCATCATTAGCAATTGTACTGCATGGCATTTACACTGCACCAACGTAACATGTATTTTGTTTATCAAATGAGCTATTTCATGCAATTACGAGTGACCCTATTAGTTATACGTAATTGTTACGCTTAAAATGTCCATGTTTTACCAGATATGTAGACTTATTTCGGTAGACGTGATTTGAACTTTCATTCATGCCAGGCACATACTATGTCTTACCTCTAATACGTGTTGTCGACGGATGTTGTAAGCAGTACCGGATTTAGGACAAATGAGAACTTGTGCCACTTCAGTTAGGAAAAATTCATCGTTTGCCAAGAAAATAGACCACCACCACCCCGGCCAACCGGGGGCCCTGTGCTTAAGCACACCTGAGCATAATGGTAAATCCGGTACTGGTTGTCAGAGACGTACTTTAAATGATCTGACATTTTGTTCACAAGGCTTGTTGACTACTTACATCTTATGTGTATGATAACTTGTGTAGTTTGCAATTTATTTGTATTCGTGTGGAAATCTCTAGAATTAATTCTTCAGCGTGAGTAGTGTTCCTTGGTCTTCGTGTTTATACGATTACGTAATTCTCAAATATAATATTTGATGCTCCAGTTTGACTGGTCAATAATTCTTTCTTGCCCAGTTATCGCAAGTGATGAATTTGATTGGTCAATAATACTAGTACAAAATCAGGTCAACATTCAATACACATCGCGGTTAACATTTCCATTGGACGCACGAGACCTTATTTTTAGTCAAGTCAAGATGATCTTTAGCGCATGGCTCAATGGGAGAAACCGACAATAATTTAAGATAACGACCCCTGTCATTGCGTATGTATTTTGAACAAGCTAGATGGAATGCGTTTTGCAAGAAATTAATGATTCAGAGTTATGTGTTGTTTCACTAATCGATCGTTGGATTATGTGTGATTTAGAATTTTAACGTAGCTCTAACAATGTTTCAGTCAGACCGCTACGATGTCTGCAGTGTGACAGTTTATAGTGATATCTAGTACTGGGACATCCTACCGCAGACACATGAGTAGTATAGTGGGGTAGTATAGCGACAATGTGAATTATCATTAAAAATTAGCTCGCGGCACTATAGCGACAAGATTTATGGCGACAATTGGCACAGCCGAGCCTTTATAGCGACAATGGGAATTTTGTATTAGCACCCCCTGGGACTGAATAGCGACAAGAGGAATGGCACAGGTAGCATGACGTCACGGACATATGGTAGCAGTGTTTCAATGACCTAGTTGATCTAAATACGTGCAGCTAGCACTACGACTCTAGGGAGGGACATTGTCGCGCCACATATACAATAGATGCACAGAGACATAGAACACAGAGATAGAGATATGGCAATTTTTGGTTGAAATATATAATCTTTTCGATGTATGGAAAGTGACCCTGAAAAGAGCCTTTGTTTTTTTCTTCTAACTTCTCCACTGTTTCCTCCAGCTCCTGACTTTCTCTAAAATTCCTTTTTTTCTTCTTCTTCTTCTTCTTCTCTTCTTTAGGCATCCAGTCTGGATGACCTATAGCTCTAAACATGGCTTGTATCTTCGTCCAGCTTTGATTTAGTTTTTCAAAGTCTTAATTCTTTTTTTTTGGTTTTCCTTATCTTCCCTCTCCCAGGCATGATCCCTCTTTTGTTTTCTTTCTCCTCTTCGTTCTTCTTTCTTTCCTCCTCTTCATCAAGTCTGGCTGCTTCTTTCATAGCTTCCATGGTCAGCTCGTCCAGGAGACTCTGTCACATTTCAGGTGCCTTTGTAGTTCCAGGAGCTTTGAAATTATTTCGCTTATGTTGAATGATAACTGATTCAAAATGTTAGCTAGACTGAAGTGTGCTTGCGTCTATATCCTTGGAGTACGGAGGTGATGGAAAACATTCCCTAACACCTAAATTATTACCATGATATAAAACGCGCTTTTTAAAGAAGCACTCACGTTAACGTTATACTTTTTTGACTTAGAAACACAGAGAGAAACGAATTTTTATGTTGTTGGACAAGACAGAGAAAAAAGAGTGAATTTTATTTTGTTTTGTTTTCTTTGTTTTACCAACCAAAAAGATCGAAGTGTTTATAATCACACTTCTAAAATTTTAAACTATTTGTCAAATGGACCAAGTACATCTTTTCGAGTGTCTTTAGTAGTCCTGTAAAGGGCTGTTTGTTTTTTGTTGTATTGTTTTGACGGAGAGTAATGGCAATCTTTGTTGGATTTTAGTCTAAGATTGCGATCTCGTCTGGCAGCAGACTTTCCAATACGATAAGGTCTGCTTCTGAGAAAAGAGAAAGACAAGTCTTGGGTGTCTATTCGACAGTCCAAAAATCCTGTCTAGTTCTTGCTGGTGATCAATTGTTGCTGCTGCTGTTGCTGTTCTTCTCTTTGCCTCTTCTGAAGTCTGTATTTCTCAGTCCATTCTTCTCGTTCTTTCTCAGTTTACTCTCTAAAGACATCTTCTATGAGGTCTTGGGCTATTGAGATCACGAGGTCTTGGGCTATTGAGATCATCCTGACATTCTCCATCTCTTCAGGCTTGGGTATCAGGGTTTGCCTGACACGATGTAATTGTACGTAAGCTTTGTTGAGTTTAGCTAGTCTACAAGGCATCTTCGTTGGTTGACGAGTCAGCAGTGAATGGTCAGACTGGAGACCCACTCGATTCATATGGTACAAGCGCGGAAAACGTGATAAAATACATCTATATTGGGTTTTAGTATTGGAACGTGAGGATAGCTCATGTCATGAGGAGGGATAGAGAAAAAGTCAAAGAGCATATATTCACAGTGTGTTTTTTTTATAACGAAACAAACGACAGACACGTTTGTTTCTTCAAAATACAACATTTTGTTATTCAACTAACAATGAACATAACTAACAAGGAACAAGGAACAAACAACAATCGTATTTAAAATACAATTCTTTTTGACAGGGTTCACAACTTTGTCAAATCATGTGAGATTTCCATTGACGAATGTCATGAGGCCATTGATGTACACTACGTTTTCTAGCTAATTAAAAAGATTACCATAACGGTCACAAAACCATCGATCTACTTTTTCATCGTTTCTAGAAGAGTCACGATCAAAATAAGTGACTAAATGTTCTAAAGAATTTCTCAGAGTGCGAAGATGAATAAAATACACACAATATTGTCCACACATCATGGAATCATTGCTTTGTAACTTCACATTATTGAATCGTGTCGTCTGGGCATTTCTTCTCATAAAGTCAATGATATCATCTTCCAAAGGTGGTAGTCCATACGAATCAAAATTGAAAGTGGAGGAAGAGGAAGCAGAGACATTAGAGGTAGCCATAGTAGGAATGTCACCTTTCTTGTAACACGAAGACAGAAAAGACACGAGTTTTTATACTTTTACACTTTTATTGCAAACTTTAAAATTAAATAATACTAAAGACATAAATACATAATAGCCAAATGGTTAAGTACATGAATAAAAGGCACATCAACACAACAATCGTGGAATATAAACAAGTTTCTACTTTATAACATTTTTTGACATTCAAATGTAGTGTCCTAAGGACAGTGTGTAATGCTCTAAACGTTTGTACATTGTTTGGTACTGTCACACAAAGGTACTCCTGGAATTGTCTTTCCGAGATGTCAATGACTGTCCTGTCCTGAAGAGAATGGTTTTTCTCTGTGTCAGACTGTACTTCCTCTTCTTCCTCTGTTACTGTTACTAACACAGGATTAAACGTGACTTTTTTAACGGAACGTTTTAATGTTTTAGGATTAAAAATCTCAGGCATAGTCGGTCACTTCTTTAGTCCAAGCCTCAAAGCACCCACTTTTCCAGTCACGTAAATCTGTCCAGTGAAGGTGTAAGTCACAAGCTACACACACATCCTCATACACCTCTTTGGTATATAAAAGTTGACGAATCTTGTTTTCCCGTAAAGGTCGAGAAGTATCCAGATGAAAGCGGTAAGCTTTCAGGAGAATGAGTCTCTAGTGAACATTTAAAGGGATCACTTTCATACTTTTTGAAGTGATAGTCGTTGTTATTAAAGAGTCCACAAAACATCGAACGGTAAAGGAAATCCCAGAAAGCAAGTCACTAAGACCCACATGACACGTCGACCCCAATTCAATGGACACAGTTCTCGTAAAAGGCAATGATAATCCTCCACTGTTTGAATATGGTCATGAATCTCCTTCCACGGAATCTGTTGTATCAGCAATGATAAACGTTTTGACATGGTAGAATGCTTTTATAGTCTCTTTTTTTTCGGCAACTATTCATGAGCTCTGTACAAAATTGGACGTATTATTCCGTTCTCCACTTCAAATTTTCTAGGCACTAGCTTATATATGACAAGTCGATCAGAATTTCGTCTACATCTTCCGTACCTGATGAAATTTTTCCTTGCGTTTGACTTGTATTTTGACCAACTCTCGGTAAATGCATTCTCTCAGCTCCACAGGTAAGCTACGAATGTTCTCTTGTAAAGGATCCATGACCATGTATCAAATACAATTTTTTAGAGCGAAAGTAATGAACGTAGTTATTTCATTCCACTGCCATTCAGGATAGCGGTCAGGAATGTCAATAAAATCTTCCTATGTAAATGGTCTAAAGTGAAAACAATGAACCAACACACCCTTGATCCATATACATCGAACCTTTTGGTTGAATTGTTTCACTTTACTCCTGTGAATATCTCGACACAAAAGTTCTACAGTCTCAAATTGAGATTTGGCTCTAGCAAGACCCTGCCAAATGTCTTTGTAGTTCTTCTCTTGCATTTCCAGTGGAAATGTTTGAAGATTAATTTTGATGTCGGGTTTAAATACTTGTCTAGGGGTGATCCAACCTTTGACTCCGAACCATATCGCTACTTTCTTACTCTACATGGTAGATTATGCATAAAGGACGAGGTCCCACTAAAGGTAGGTAATGACAATCTGAAGACCTACGAGCATGTTCAAGGTAAGCGGAACCTTTCTGTTCCCACTCGTGAAGTGACACGTTACAACTAAAGCACTTAGCTTTATCTCCTTCGCCCAAGTAGAAAACTCCGAGTCTGGCTAATTTTTCGGGGGTTGGTCCTCCCAGATATTTTAGCCATTTGCCTCGGAAGGTTTGGATCCGACTTTCATGATCACAGTATCTCGGCAAGAGGACAGGGAACGAATATTCGTATTGTGCAAATTCACTTCGATGAGGGTAAAGTGACATATGTAAATGTTTGCTCACTTTTACGTGACATCCGTAGGGTGGTAGTCGAAAGGGTTGTTGTGGAGGACGACATTCATAAATGATGTGAAAAGGTGTACAATGACGAGTATCAACACTTTCCTGTCCAACAAGTTTGTCACGTATACCATCATCATCACTCCTTTCCATGATAGGTTTGGTCGTCTTAGCAAAGTTCTCATGACGATAATGTGGTATTGAATCACCGAGGTCACAGCGTACGGCATCTATACCATCGCAAGGCAAAGCATCGCACTCGAGTTTACTCTTGCTGGATATTTGCTACGTGAAATGATTCAGCTTTCTCTCTTGGTCTTGGTAGTCACAATGAACTATTGGTCTTGAACAATATCTCTTTTTATATCCTGACAAATATCGGTGTGTCCGTACGGTAAAGTAAAGTGGTTAGGAAGCCGTACTCGCTTCTTGTACACAATTTGATAGACTTTTTCCAAGAGTCGACTGACGAATTGATTTTTGGGTAAATACACAATCTTGTTAGGTTGGTATGTAGTCACTTTAAAGTTTCCATCATGTCCAGACTGCAATTCTTCTTTGAGTACGTCAAAGTTTACTTGACTGGTGCGATAATTGAGAGTCAAGCCTTTCACTTTACACTCTGTGTACACTTCTCCTTGAGGGTTACGGTATTGGTAACCGTAATTTTTGGGACCACCACTGGCAAGACTTAGACTCTTGTCCTTGGGATGCTCGTCCTAACAGTTCTAAAGCTTCGTACAGTTTTAAGCTAGCAAGAGCTGTCACGTAGGCTGCAAAGATGACATTTCCAAATTCGTCGGCTTCTACAAAATCCAGTTCTTCTTTGTTATTGACTAAGAGCAAGTCCTGGCGAACGACGTTCACGTGTTTCATGTATTTGGTCTTTTCGAGAATCATCTGGATGTAGCGGGAAGGTTCTGACAAATACTCCGTCTTGGATAAACACAAACGTTGTGTCATTTTTCCCCATAAACAAATCAACATCACTTTGGCAAACGATCGCCTTCCATCGTTTTTCTCCACGTGGTAGAAAGTGATGCCTTCCTGCTCTCAATATTTCTCTTTGAATTTCGTTTGGCCTTCTGGAGTGTGACACCAGGAGGGAGAAAATGCCTTTTTGAGTCTCATCGCCCTTGTGGTATTTTTCTGTATTGGGAAAGTGGTAAATGTCGTACACTTCTAACAGTTGGTATCCCAGATCCAGGGCTTTAAACAATTCTACACTAACCCGCGTTCCCGTCAAGGTGCGTTCTTCCTGGGTGTGCTGACAAGGGTGGTCATGGTTGCACGTTTCAGCACAAGTACGACACAAGGGAAATATCAGATTTCCTTGGCAATGATGGGATAACACAATCCGTGGGAGGCAGGACTTTGCACTTGATCAATCCGTCGTATTGTCGAATATTATCCGTCGATGTGTTCGGTCAGCAATTGTGGGTGCCCTAAGGGAAAGTCACAATATTTGCACACGTACGGATACAGAGAACACACGTCCAAGTATTTGATTTCTTATCATTTCTCCTCGTCCGCTTGGTACATCAAACAGGTGGCATTCGTCCGTCCTCCGTACAAACTGACCCTTGGGTTCAGAGGCTCCACTAGCGTGTAACTTTCCACGATTCGCTTAAACTCGGGATCGGTTTTCAATCGCTGATTGTATTCGTGTTCCCACATTTCTATCCTTTGGTATCCTTGCTCTTCTAACTTCAAGCGACGTTGACAAGTGGCCTGGTACAACTCTTCCATGATTCGTTGTAAAAACTAGTTTTTAGTGTCACGTTGATTGTACCAGGTAGGACATCAGTAAAACAAGCACCCGTTAAACTCGCACACGACCTCGGGGTTTTCTAAGTTCCAGCCACCTGCTGAATACCTTCCAATGGCTTTCTCGGCTTCTCCGTTGTTGGCATGTTGAATCCATTTGTCTGCCTTGTCACACAAGTAATGTAGTAACCAGCGTAAGGCTTTGACCGAGTATTGTCGTTTGACAAAATTGGTAGTTTGAGGTCTGATGATAGCTAGCCTGTTTTGGGGCATGAATCGTTGACGGTACACTTAGGAACACGCTTTGGCAATGGTGCAGGCTTATTTTAAAGGTTCTATTCCTCCGTGATTCGTGCTCTCGAAATTTCCCACAGCAACGCCGTAAAATGTCCACGTCGGAACGACAATATTTAAACATTTCTTCATGAAAGTCGAAAGGGTCCGATGCATGAGCTGGTACCATGCGTTGAAATCTTCTCATTGTTCGGTACGCATGTTGTCTGGGTCGACGAAGTGGGCCTCAGGCAAATGGGGTATTAATGCATGTTGATTGGCTTCGGTATTAAAAATGTGTGGAAAATAGCCTTTGCTCATTTCTGTCATGTAAAACGTTTTATGCATGCGAGTCAATGGCATAGCCAAGTAATTCATCGAATCTTAAAACTGCACTTGACCACTTGCATGGAAATAATTTTGGCTCCTTTCAAAGTGACTTTAGGACATTCAGTACATTGTTCCGTATAGTATGTCAACAAAAACTCTCCATCGTATCCAGAGAAATTGTGAGCCATCACTGTGGCATAACGATGACAATCTCCGTAACGTTCGATGTCTTCTTGGCTTCACGTCTCGTCGATAGGGTCTAAGCCATATTGGGCAAAATCAGTCAGTGAGTTAGGCCACCGAAAGAATTTTTCACGTCCTCAAGGAATCTTGCTGCAGTAAGGGCAGTGAGTAAAGATAGGCTTTTGGATGCATTTTTCGCATGCTCGGTGGGCTGCGCAGAAATTAGGAATGTGTATAGCAGTTTCTTGCATGTTTTCGAAGTCGAAAAAGATAAAATTGCCTTTCTTCTTCTGGTACTCTTCTTCTTCTTTTCCTTCATGTTTAGAATGGTATTTTTGAATGTAGCATTGGTGTTCCAAGTCCACGATTCGTTGACAAATGTGACAACTTTTCTTTCCTGAACAGACGTATTGATGGCATTATTGGTACGTATACCTTGGTCACAAGTAGGGCACAATATCAGGAGTTGACAAGTACATTTCTGCTGTGAAGCTCTTGTCTTCAAATGTTGTTGGTAACATACAGGACTGACAAACGTGTGCTGACAATCTGGGCAATGCACTCGTTCTTGTCCTACATCCAAACAGGATTTAGAGGCCAAACATCCTGAGAATGCTTATGTTGCTTTTGATTTTTTATAGCCATGGTCACATTTCTCACAGTAATAACTGTATGACAGGAATGAAGTGATACTAGTAATGGCATCAAAATGTTAATCGTGATGATAGACTTGAATGTATTTTCCATCTTTGAAATCTTTGCCTCGAATCAAGAGAGGACCGCGCACTTCTTGAGGGTGCACTTTTAAGGTGTAACATGGAGCTAAGACGTCTTGCAGTTTTTGCATTTCAGAAATGCTACAGGGCTTGTCTTTAGATAGCCCCGCTTGCTGTAATAGAAATTCTGCCTCTCTTTGTTGTTTGGCGTGGTCCGATCGCTGAATAGTTTTCCAGGCTCTTTTCCATTCAATCGTGTCGTTCTTGTCGTTATACGTTCGTCGCACCACGATGACACGGGATAAACAAATCTGGCCTTAAAGATTGTTAATTTGAACAAGGCTACATTTGATACTGCGAAGGTTGTCGACCAATAACACATTTTTTACCATGTACTGTCCCTTGAGGAAGAGAAACGTGGGTCATGAACAGTGTCGCTTTATCATCACTGATGTGAAATTTGTCGTTGGATTGTTGAATGTGTTGAATTTTGTCCTTGACTTTGGAAAGGTGTCAATTCTGATGGCTTGCTAAACTCGATCCAAACGGGAAACTTCAAATTGTTGTGATGAATGGAAGCTCTCAAACGATCGTCTTCTTTGGCTTGACATTGCTCTTTCAGATTGATTAACAAAGAATCCCACACATCGGTGATCAACCCTTCTGATTTCCCCAGCGGTACGTCGGACTTTAAATCTTTAAACTTCAGCGTGTACGTTTAGGCTGTAGTTCTAAATGTTCTAGAGGAACGTTTGTCGGTCTCTCCCGAATGTGATAGTACATTTAGGGTTTACTGTTGGTAATTTATTTTGTTTTGGTGTAGACTCACTGGATTTAGATTGTGGTCCACTCACCTCATCTTCAAAATCACTGGCATGAATTTGAGCCAAGACTTCAGCCTCTGTGCTAGGCGATAAATCACGTTTCTGCCTCTTCCTTTCTTTTTCACCTTTCTTTTCAAAATGATGGGATCGTTTCATCTTGATTGCAGAAAGTTAAATGGCTCCATTTAAAATACCATGGTCCCTATATATTCATGTCAGAACAGTGCATATATAAAGACAAAAAAGACAAAAATCGAGATACCTGTTATCATTGTCAAGAAAGAGGACATTAGTCTTCAGTGTGCCCTAAGAAACAACAAGAGCAGGAGAAGGAGGAAGAAGACGAAAAGGAAGAACCACGAGACGTTCAGAAAGAGAAGCAAAGAAGGAGAGAAAAACGGAGGAAGAGGAGGAGAAGGAAACAGTAAAAGTAAAAAAAAATATAAAAAAACAGAGAGAATGAACAAAACACAGATAAAAAAGAAGTTTATGAACATAAGAAAGTGTTGTGTTCTGTTGTGAATTGAATTGCAAATAGTTGTACCAGGATAGACCAGATTGAAAAACGTGTCTCCTGGTTTTGATTGTTTAGAATAAGAAGCTACAATCATGAGCTCACACCCATGCATAGATACTAGGGTTAAAAATGTTAAATTTTCATAGACTTTTGGCAAAATGAATATTACTTCTTTTGTAAAAAAAATGGGTGGCCCTCTAAAGGACCGTTGGGTATTTTGTTTCCTGTGAACAAACTCAAGAACGAGAAGCAATTCGCTTTAATTGTCTTAAGCCTTTGCCACGGCCAAGGCCAACTTATAGACTTACTCTTGCTAATGATTGAGTAGAAATTACTAATGGTGGTATTTCTAGTGTAGTCACAGGGTTAGACTATTTGACTCGGGTAGGTTTTTTTCTCTTGGGTCGTAATAAAGAAGTCTGATAAATTTCTTTCAGACTTCTTAGCTCAGCTAAAATATCCAAGAGTATCGTGGCCGTTTGACTTTCACTGTTCTCCTTCACTCCTGGACTTGGTTTTTTTTTCTACTGCTTCTTCTTCTTCCTGTCGTTTCCTTCTCGCCTCTTCTCGCTGTTGCTGTTCAAGCAGAAATGCTTCTTCTGCCTCTTTCTGTTGCTGTAAAATTTATCTAATTTTTCCTTTTGTCTTTGTCTAAACTCGTCGACGCGTGGTAAAGAAGGAGAAATTGGCGAAGGTGCCAGTATAAATTCTTGTGAAGAGAGAAAATCTACTAAATCCCAGATGAAATCAACCTCTTCGGACAGTTGCACTGTGCTCACTGTTATGCCATCGCTTTTCGTCTCCGCACCCGGTTCACCCCAAGTCATTATCTTCTTAGGCTCTGTCATGTTTGACCAAACTTTCGCATCGATTCACTGCGCACAAAACGCTAGTGAACGTATATAGGGAATATGACGTCACAGGTCGCTCTCTTCGGATCGGAAGACAAATTCCACGAAGTGACCTAATTTTGTAACGCGTATTGGGATTGGTCAACTATTTCAATTTGTTTTGATCCACACTTTTCATAGCAATACACTCGCTTCACTTCATTCCCTTCACCTGTTCTCGTCACACACAAAAAATGTGGACCAACGTAGAATCATCTACCCTCATATCATCGATGTTGTTTAACCCGGACTATCCTATGTATGTCAGATCATCAGTAGTTATTAGCCAGATTACTGATAAAACCCTTTGGAAAAGAAGCATATATGTGGGGAGACAATGGTTTCTAAAGAGAATCCTCATCTACGGACCAGAAGTGAGATGTAGTTTGAGAAAGAGAAGAAAAGTGAGATGCCCTGTATGTTAACGTTCTGGTGTTAACATAACAAGTCAAGGCCTTTTTCAGGGCCACTTTCCATGCTTCGAAAAAAACTATACTTTTCAGCAAAAAATTGCCATATCTCTATCTCTGTGTTATATCTCTATGTGTCTGTATTGTATATGTATGTATATGTCCCTCTCTAGAGTCGTA
Source organism: Potamilus streckersoni (assembly GCA_016746295.1). NCBI lineage: Eukaryota > Metazoa > Mollusca > Bivalvia > Unionida > Unionidae > Potamilus > Potamilus streckersoni. Next base: position 227,408 of record JAEAOA010000123.1, read on the forward strand.
GTGCTAGCTGCGTGTATTTAGGTCAACTAGGTCAGCTTCTTGCTACACTGTTACCGTATGTCCAATACCGTGACGTCATGCCACCTGTGCCATTCCTCTTGTCGCCATAGAGGGCTCAGAGTGTGCTAATACAAAATTTCCATTGACGCTATAAAGTCTCTGATGTGCCATTTGTCGCCATAAATCTTGTTATAATGCAGCGGGCTGATTTTTAATGATAACTCCCATTGTCACTATACTACCCCACTATACTACTCATGTGGGATGATGCCCCACCTGACACAGGGATGACCAGTCCTAACACTAATCTCTTAATGCTGTGCGCCAAGCGAGGAAGCTGTTAGTACCATATATTTTTAAGTCTTTGGTATGACTCAGCTGGGTTTCGAAATCGCGAGTCGAACGCTCTAACCACTAGGCCACAGGAGCGGTTCGATTGTTGGAAACTTACAACATAATTACTTATACATTTAATGGTCTCCACCTAATGATAGACAAATATCAAAAGTAAATTTATATGATTAAAATTAAATGCAGAGAAACTTCTCATTATGTTGTATTTTTTGCATAAGTAGTGATGTTATTGATTGCTCTTCAGTACTTCTTGATATCACAGTCTTCTTTTCACAAGCGAAAATAGCGAGTCTTTATGTTGTATTTACAAACACATATCTCCAATAGAGACCGCTAGAACTATGTAACTGTTGTCATCTCAACCAATAACATAATCTGGTCAATAATAGCTTAGATTTTTCAGATGGTCTAGATTGAGTGACCTTCAGTCAAAATAAATGAACGTATGTTTAATTTTACAATTGTAGTAAGAACTTCGAGTTATTAAGCACCAGAGTTGGAAGGGCTGGCGTGATCCATAACTTCATGAGAGGACTTTCATTCCAGCAGACCTATCCATTTTCTCCTTTTACTCCCCAGCATTCCGAGAAAAATCCAGACGAAAGAATTAGTGGTCAGTACATAGAGTATCCTGCATGCAAATTCATTAGATGTTTTATTTATGCAAAACAGAATAAAGTTCGATGGTTCGACATAACATGGCGAATTGTTCAATGAGTTTAATAGCTCTAAGGACAAATGATATCGTGTCCTAGGATCTGATTATTACTTTGTTTCAATGGCTTGCTACATTCATTACCATTTGTTGGAAACGATGCTATTTGTTACGACGTAGTTAGACATGACATGTATTTAAGTTTTAAAGCTGTTATTACACAATATATGTGACATTTGTGTAGAAGGTTGCAAATTGTTATGATACAGTTATCGTGTTATTGGTTTAAGGTGTTGGTAGTTGTTATCACAAAATTTAAAGTGATATTTGTTTAGAAAATTGCAAGTTTTTATGTCACCCTTGCAATGACATGTGTATAGAATGTTGTTATGACATTGTTTGACTCTACATTTGTGTATAACATTGCATTTTGATATACCGCACCTTGATGTGACTATGATATAAAACATTCCTAATCGTTACGCTAGAATTGGAGGTGATATTCCTATAAAATATTTTTATTTTTATGTCAAAGTTTTTTTTTTAAGGAGACATTTGTACCAAACATTGCTGGATGGTATGTGTCAGTTCGCGGTGACAGTTCTATAGAACATTGCTATTTGTCATGTCAGTTTAAGATGATATTTGAACAGAACATTCTTAGCTGTTATGCCACAGTAATATTTGTTTAGAATGATCCCAGTTGCTATATTCGAGTTTGATTCGACTTTTGTATAGAACGTTGCTAAATTGCTACATGATGTGTCACAGCTTTGACGTGACATTTATATAAAACTTCTCAAGTTAAGTCAGTTCGATTGTCCAAATTTGACATGACATTTATAGAGAAAGTCAAGTTATTTCAGTTTGAAATGGCATTTCTATATGATATTATTGTCTGGTTTAACAGAGTTTCACGTGACGAAATTTTACATTTTGCTACTCTCTCTCTGTCTCAGATTGACGAACATTCGGATAAAATGCTGCTAGCTATGTCAGATTATGATGATTATGACGATCTTTGTAAAGATATGTGTCAATTTATAACAGTTAGACATAACATTTGTATAAGAACTTACTAGTTGTTATGTTAGAATTTCACGACACATTTATGTGTAACATTTCTAGTTGTTATGAAATCGTTTAAATTGATATTTCTACAAAACCTTACTTGATTAACATTTTACAGTTTTGACTTGACATGCGCATAGAACGGTCTTATTTGTTTTATAACGAGTCTAGGCTCTTACAATATGTAAGAGAAAAGGCTGAAGACATCACAGTTTTCAAAATTTAACAAATAATTTATTTCCCAAGAATATCAAGTGAAAAATGAGATAAAAGATACTTACGGCTTTACGAATCAAATCCAAAAATAATCCAAGAATTAAAAATTAGAAATATTAGTATTAAAAAGTCTTGAATCAATCCGAGTTCGAATTCCGTTGGAAACCAAAATGGAAGGCGGTGTCGTCTATTGTAGTAAGCGAAGTATTGTTGTGTCAACAGTTTCTTGTTGACTCACATAAATTATTATTCCTGTTTTAAATTCCCTTTACATTTCAATAAATGTCTTTGTAGAATAATTTTCTAGAAGCACTTTTGTATTTCCAGGGAAAAACATCACTTGAAATTCAATAAAATAAAATTTTAGCTCAAACTGGTCACCACATAAATTACCATGTCAATTGTTTGGAGCCCGACTTCCTTATCTCTATCAAAACAATAATTATACAATATTTTAAGACGCAAAACAGATTCCCGGATGAGGGTCAATCTTCTAGAAAAAATAGAAGTTTGTAACAATAAAAAAAGTTTCATATCACATACTGAGGGTATGGCATTGACTTGACTTAATGATTCTCACTCTAAGAAAGAAGAAAAAAATAAATAAAAACGTTGTTTACCAAAACTGTCTTTGACTCTGAAACATGGTCAGAAACTAGATACAATGTTTCTATTATTAGTTGCTTATCAATTAACAAAATAGTCAGATCAAACAGAACTAAAGTCAGTTCTGGACAATATCAAATCCAGTACAAAAGTTACAGTATAGTAGCATTTAATGGAACAAATAAAAATAGCAAACAAACGATTAAATTTGATATACATAACGGATATGTTGCGGTTTGACGTGACCTTTATAAAACAAATTTGTAGGCAAGTGATAATACAAGCTTTTGTACCTGTAACTGACCAGTAACTTGAGAAACTGTTGGATCGAGGGCATCATCTGTCGCTTTAGATTTCTTGGAGTAAATATAGAAATATTTCACATTTTTCTATATTTAGATTTCTTGGAGTAAATATAGAAATATCTCACATTTTTCTATACTTGTGGCAGCAATATCCGTCTCTTACAAACAAATCAATCTAACTTGCGTTCAACAGCCCTATAATATTACAGTTTATGCAAAAATATTCTGAATCATAAATTCCACGTTTTGTAGAGTATTTTGAAGCCGTGTTTGAAATGCACCCAACCCATGTCAAACATATCCACATGGTTGATGCTGGACTTACATTCAACTCTCCATATCCAGTAGCATTGAGGCCGCAACGTCGCGTGGATATCATCTTGTCTTTTGACTTCAGTGCAAGACCGAGCGACTCAACTCCTCCGTTTAGGGTAATTCCTTCGCTTGTATTATCACCTTGACTCACATTATGGGAGTGACTCACACATCGCATAATGGCCATGATTCACATCTCGCATAATGATCATGACTCACATATCTCATAATGGCCATGACTCACATATCTAATAATGACCATGACTCACATCTTGCATAATGGGCATGACTCACATCTCGAAAATGACCATGACTCAAATCTCGCATAACGACCATGGCTCACATCTCGAAAATGACCAAGACACACATCTCGCATAACGACAATGACTCACGTCTCCCATAAAGACCATGACTCACATTTCGCATAACGACCATGACTCACATCTCGAAAATGAGCATGACACATCTCGCTTAACGACCTTGACTCACATCTCAAAAATTGAAATGACTCACATATCTCATATTTGACCATGACTCAAATCTTGCATCATGACTGCAACTCACACCTCGCATTAAGAATCACATCTTAGTTTATGACCATGACTCACACCTCGCATTAAGAATCACATCTTAGTTTATGACCATGACTCACACCTCGCATTAGGAATCACATCTAAGTTTATGACCATTACTCACACCTCTCATTAAGAATCACATCTAAGTTTATGACCATGACTCACACCTCGCATTAAGAATCACATCTTAGTTTATGACCAAGACTCACACCTCGCATTAAGAATCACGTCTTAGTTTATGACCATGACTCACGCCTCGCATTAAGAGTCACATCTTAGTTTATGACCATGACTCACACCTCGCATTAAGAATTATGTCTTAGTTTATGACCATGACTCGCACCTCGCATTAAGAATCACATCTTAGTTTATGACCATTACTCACACCTCGCATTAAGAATCACATCTTAGTTATGACCATGACTCACACCTCGCATTAAGAATCACATCTTAGTTTATGACCATGACTCACGCCTCGCATTAAGAATCACATCTAAGTTTATGTCCATGACTCACACCTCGCATTAAGAATCACATCTTAGTTTATGACCATGACTCACACCTCGCATTAAGAATCACGTCTTAGTTTATGACCATGACTCATGCCTCGCATTAAGAGTCACATCTTAGTTTATGACCATGACTCACACCTCGCATTAAGAATTACATCTTAGTTTATGACCATGAGTCACACCTCGCAATAAGAAAGACATCTTAGTTTATGACCATGAATCACACCTCGCAATAAGAATCACATCTAAACCATGACTCGCACCTCGCATTAAGAATCACATCTTAGTTTATGACCATGACTCACACCTCCCATTAAGAATCACATCTTAGTTTATGACCATGACTCACACCTCGCATTAAGAATCACATCTTAGTTTATGACCATGACTCACACCTCGCATTAAGAATCACATCTTAGTTTATGACCATGACTCACACCTCGCATTAAGAATCACATCTTAGTTTATGACCATGACTCATACCTTCCATTAAGAATCACATCTTAGTTTATGACCATGACTCACACCTCGCATTAAGAATGACATCTTAATTTATGACCATGACTCACACCTCGCATTAAAAATCACATCTTAGTTTATGACCATGACTCACATCTCGCATTAAGAATCACATCTTAGTTTATGACCATGGGTCACACCTCGCATTAAGAATCACATCTTAGTTTATGACCATGACTCACATCTCGCATTAAGAATCACATCTTAGTTTATGACCATGATCTTCTTTCACATCAACGAAGGACTCTACGCACATATTGTTATTGCTATTCTTGTACAGGATTTTAATAATGTTTATTTTTAAGTCTTTGGCAAGGAAACATATCTTCCACTGTTTGTAAATTTTAATAAAGCCTTTCCGAAGTGGGTCTTGCATGGAATGCTCTTCATTCAGGGCTTGTGTATTATATAAGTAATTAGTAGGAAGACGTCGATTTTCGATATTAAATCTTTACACAGAGTTGTTGTACTAGTCTCGCAGCTGAAAGGGGTAACTATGTCATTCTATATTGCACTCGTTAATACAAGGAGCACGTCAGAGGTTTTAGAGGTAAACAGTTCCTCACACATGGACTGTTTTATAAATATAATTACTAGGAGTACGTCTTTAAGTTTCAAGGCTGAATTATACGTCATACGCATATAAATTATAATGTTCCATATGTATTTCTGCTTGCATTAGAAAAGAATACGTCAACCACCTTTCACATTGCTGAACTTACATTTCATCTGTTAAGATTGTTATATTTTACACAACTAGAGTTTTTCCAAAAATATTACCTTTGTAACTTTTCGGATTTGTTAAATATATTTTCTAACTACAGTTCAGTTATTGTTTTTCGCTGTTCAGTCCTTGAAATTCTAGTTGAACATTTGTCTTTTTTGATCACCTCCAGGAACTTTTGCTAGCGGAGAAATGGGCGCGAATCCACAAGGCGCCATTTCCTCCTATAGATACCACAGTATTTGACAGGGAAGGAATGAAAGAACTTTATATCTTCAGGCATCCAAGTGACCCACATTGTCCGGTGGTTTTACACTTTCCATTGGTCAATATCGAGTTCAGAAATTATCTCCATCCAGGTACGTCAACTACAGTCGTCCTGTACAATTTTCTTCCTTATGTCATCAGATCTTATATCCCAATATTGTAGTAAGAAATATATATATATATATATATATATATATATATATATATATATATATATATATATATATATATATATATATATATATATATATATTTATATATATTTATATATATCTATATATATTTATATATCTATATATATTTATATATATATATATATATATATATATATATATATATATATATATATATATATATATATATATATATATATATATATATATATATATATATATATATATATATATAATTTTTCCCATTAATAGCCGTTCTTTTCTAAACAGGAAAATAATTGATAATAAAGGCAAAATATCTTTGAGGTGTTAAGTTCTTAGCCAACATTTGTATCTGGGTAGTCTCAATATATGTGACAAGCAATAACAATGTATTAATTATTTAAGTGTCTACGAAGGAACAAGTGACGCATATTTATTTCCAAGCTGAGGTAATATCAGAATGTTCCATATAAGATACTATTAAAATAAAATTGTCAATGAAGGTTTGCATTCACAACCGTTTCTTTTGTTTCCATATTTTCGTTTCAATGCACATTGTAATTTGCATATTTATTTTTTCTTAGGTGTTCCAAGAAAAACGAGTGAAGAAATGTCATTTGCTGACTTTGAGATCTTTGATGATCTAGCTACTAGTTACTCTACATTCAATTTCAAGTATACACACCTGGCATTTGATAGATTGTCAAAACTCATGGAATTCAATACGCTTTGGAACGTGGAAGAAATTAAGAAGGCTTTCACTGAGTGTATTACCAAGAAGCGCCAATTCCCTCTGAAGCTGCCATGCGAACTCAATGACATTCCTAAGCTGACGAGAGGGAGTGAGAAAAACAAAAATAGGCTCTCCACATTCGTCTCACTTGTCCACAGCGGAATGTCTAAACCTATTGATTCCGCTCTAGTGGACACAATTCCTGAGGAGGAGTGTGCTGACATAATGCACGAACAAAGTAAGGGAAAGGAGATTCATGACAAAAGTACAACAAATTCAGTTGCAAATGAAAAGTTCTGTCAGCTTTCAAGACCGAGAGGTATCACAAAACCAGAGGCTCCTGAATCAGAGGCATATTCTGATGTCACGAGTGGACCAGAAACAAGCACTGTTCCCTCGTCAAACTCTTCCACGTCCGTCCAATTAAGAGATATACCTGGACGCCGAAAACCAATATCAGGGGATATGAATGATGCCAGATGCAATTCTATAGATGATAATGGCGAGGAGGTGTACTATTCTGCATTTCAGTGATAACTTTTGTGATAAGGAACGATTCCCTATAGAAAGGATGCAATCAATTAACCATCAGAGTGTCATTCAGAATCTATCTCGAAAACGGATACGTGGTTCTTGGGACAAACAAGCAGTGAAAAATAGACGGTTATTAGAGTCTGACATATTTTAATCCTCTTCAAAATGTAGTACCAACGAAGGAGACGAGAGAGAGAGAGAGAGAGAGAGAGAGAGAGAGAGAGAGAGAGAGAGAGAGAGAGAGAGAGAGAGAGAGAGAGAGAGAATTTAAATCACTTTCTTGAAATATTTTTAATTGGTTCTACATTACAAATTGTACAATTTATATGGTACCAGATTCTTAAGTTTGATTGGTACTTGTATAGACTTATTTTAAATCTACTTGTCTTAATTTTTTGTACATTTCATTTGATTTAAGGTTAAGTTTGAAAAGTTTACTTGTTATTACTAACACAAATGGGAAAGAAGGTCCAAATCCTCCCTCCCGTCCAGAGCCTGAATTAATTCAGGATGTGGAAAAAAAACCTATAAGTGGAAAGTGCTAGATATTCGCAACATCATTGCTTCCGCTCTTGTGAATACTATATCAGGGAATACGATTCCTCACTTTTATATATAAGATACGAGAATATAATTTCAAACGTGTGGATATAGTATCTGAATGAGATATTCAATTATTATCCAACAGATTCTATGCTTTGTGCTGAATATCATATTTAATCACTTCTCTTTGTCTTATTTTGTATGCCTAGTAGTGATGATCTCATCTCAGTTCTTGTCGATATAGAAAATGGTTTGTCTTATTTAAATTATCTTTAACAAACTATATAGAAGCTGATGCAAAGTTTTACAGCTTATTAATGATTGTATTCAATGATCCTTTACCAATAATTAAATTTGATGACCAGTTTTGTATTTACTGTTGAGTAATGAATACACGAAGCAATGTAATTATGCTCAGTCTTTACGTGTAGTTGTTGACCAAGGTAAAATTGATTTACAACAAGAATGAAATTAATTTGTATTAGCTGGGTATCTTTCATTATGTTATTGTTTGCATTTTAGTTGTGGTTGCTAGAAAAAAAAACATTTTGAAAGAAACAATTTAAAACAAATATAAATATAGTAGATTTCTGCACATGTTTAGTTCAGTCAGAGTGTACAATCATGGCTCTTGACATCTGCTGTGAATGTTTTATTAGGGTTTTGCAAGCCTGCAATATTTTGTTCGAAATGCATTGTCGTATGAATGCACATTATACACACAGTTTTAATCAGATTACATCTTTGATGAAATTCTAATCATACATCTGAACTACATTGAAATAATTATAACTTTGTTTTCCCATTAGCATACGACAGACCTGCACAACATTTTCATGACCAAATTTTGTATTATTCCGGGCTCGTAATTTATCGTTTTCTATGTTTGTAATTTACATTCTGTATTAAAACATAGCAACAAAGTGTTTGATATATTTGTTGTTCCGATACATTACTTCTTGCTGTTCCTACACAGTACGTTTTGCAGTTTTGTCATTACATCTAAATATCACTAAATCCATAATTCAGACGAAAACTCTTTCTCCATAATGTTATAAATATAAATAAGTACATACAAACTACATATAGAACAAATGGGTACATTGATTGTTTGAATGTAGGATTTTTAACAGACGCTATAATTTTAATTTATTTAAACACAATTCGATCTTTGGCATCCACCTCATGCTCATTCCTTAACTTCTTTTGAATGAATTAAGAGTTACTGTTCTTAGTTGAAAATACATTTCATACAAATATTAAAGTCCTGATAACAGCTTACGCTCATACAAAGAGTTGTCCAACACTATTGATTTAATATATATTACCAAACAATAGAGATGAGGTAAAAATACAAAACAATAGTACACGAAGGCACACCGAGATCAACGAAAATAGCTAACAATTTATATATTGCATCTTTGTGTAGAGATCAAACAACAATAAGAGATGTTACATTCACCGCGTTTGCTGGCAAGTTGCACGATGAGAAGTTGAACAATCTTAAAAAGACACAAAAGCATTGTGACTTAAAGTGTGGAAGCAAAACTATGTCTTAATACTTTCCATAAATTGTTACCTGACCAACAAAGTCAAATCTACCCCTAATAAATTCCCAGAATTCCCAAAAATGGGATTTGACAGAGATGACATTGACATATTAAAAATGTCAAAAAGAAAATAAATGTGATTGAACGCACAATTGCATCTATGACCAACATGTTACCATTTTAATTAATATAGCTCTGAGTGAAAAGATCAAAATAATAAAATGTCTTGAGTCACCCAGTTTTACAGCAAGAATATTGCTGCGATTAAACAGTGAAAAACATGCACAGAAAAAGAATAAGTTACTTGAGATATGTGAGTAGCATTGGTGTGTGGAGCTAGAGAATATTGACATAAGCAAATAGATGAAAAACGGATGGTGGAGCAAGGTAACATTGACATCAATATAAAAATGAAACGAATGAGAACATATTTCAATAACTTGGAACAAAACTTTAAGACGAAGACAAATACCTTTCAACTGATGTAGATTGGGATACTCTCGCATGTACTGTAGCACTGAGACGACAAAAGCGTAAATAGATCGGGATACTCTGTCACTCTCGCTAGTTCCGATGAAATAAATGAAAAACTATAAACACTGACAACTGAACTGAATAGTCACCAACAGTATTGGATTTAGCATTAGACTGACAGATTAAAAAAGGGAATTGATTCAATTTTGTTTGACAAGGAAACTAACGACTTGCAGTAGATGTTATTTTATCATATTTGCTTGACACAAAACATGGCGTATCCTGGTTTAATTGCATTAATTTGATGTTTGCTTTACACCAAAAAAGAATTAACCAAGTATTATTGGGTTAAAATGACGTTTGCTTTTCACCGATACAGGAAAATCCTGGATTTGTGTGTTTGCTGTGTAGTTATAATTAGGGTCTAAAGTTCTAAGAACGTAGGACGTGGAAGTGTTTATCTTTCAATACAGATACAAGAAGTTTGTTGGATAATTTTAAAACTGAAACTTTGCCAAGGACATTGCATAACTGTAATGGATTTTGCTACCACTAAATCTGATCACATGTTTACACAAGAAAGGATTTGTATGAGTATACCGTTCAGTAAACAACAACATCACAAAAACATACACCTTTTTAACTTATTTACCACTAATGGCTACCAAAATGCTATTAGATTTTATAATAAAATGGCGTTGAACTATTTATTTGCTCAGTCTAGAGAAAAAATCAAATTATTTTGTTCCTTTGAATGAACAATAAATAGTATCTTCAATACAGAATAGAGTAAGGCCTGGCAGCATTTGTACCTTGTAATTAAACACAGTGACTATGGGATAATGGAAGCAACATCAGAAGTCATTTGAGCCAAATGCAGGAGTTTAAAAAAAATTGGACATGGTACATGCACGAATACCAGAACGATAAACAGCTATAAAAACAACACTAATAAAAGATTAAAACAAATGTATACCCCCATTATAAAAAGGCAGATTTCAATGAAAACAGATTAAAGATTGTTTTTTTAATGACAGACTGACATAAAAAAGTTTGGTGATAGTGTTTAAAGAATGTCATACACCTCTAAGTTTGGAATGATTTAAACGTGAAAACCAGTGTAATCAAACCTGAACAATTTCTAATATCTTCCTAATATACAATGTGAATACTTTTTACTGTGACTGTCATAGCTGTTAGTCTCTACACTGCGGTCAAGATTATGTGGATTATATTTCTCTTTTCAGTGCTATAAATAGCTATGACTACAACGTACGGTAAATATACAACATAATAGGCACAACAAAACACAACAGTAACCAACTGCATCAGGCACATGTAATGTACAAACTAATGACATATTTGCTGTATAGTTTGTGATGTTTGGACAGAAATATGTAATTTCACTTGACGTCTTAATGACCTACAAAAAGAAAACGCCAAAAACGTTAAATGATTAGCTTCTAGTTAAATATATTCTGAAAGATCAGTATCGCCAATCTTTTAAACGTTTATCTCTCTAATCGATGCTTTTAGAATTGATGCACTTTTTTCGGAAGTATACTTTGAATAGGATAAAAATGCAATGGAAAATGTCTTCACGGCAAAATAATATTATCACAAGTGAAATACAAAGATATACAGCAGATATGGCGAAACAGAACGAAAGAAACATACATGAATGGACTTGTTTTACAATACAAGGCCCATAAGTGACTGTACTGGTACGCATTTAATATACGACCCGAGTATTGTCATTATGCAGCAAGTTTCCTTGCCCATTGAATGGCAGACAGCATACATCTGTAATTTTCGCCGCGATGGCTCAGTGGTTATGGTGTCGGACTCATAAACGAAAGGTTGCTGTTACGAATCCTACGATCGGACTAGCCTGGGTCACCTAACTTTGTGTCTCTTTCGGAAAGGCACTTTACTCAGATTCTTTCGGGACTGAATAGCCTACGTGTTGCAGTACCGCGAAGCAACATATCAACCTTCTGTCATTTTGAAAAGCTTTTAACGACGAATTGTCGTATCCATTTGTAATTTTTCTTTATTCACAGCAAGTTCTAATTAATATGCTGGTTATTTTAGCCTTAAAGAACACAACAGTTTCCTTGTTCGGTTAAGGAATGTTTACGTGTTGTCTTCGGGAGTCACACGTATCATAGAACATGATGCCATCTTCCATCTCTGTGTAATAGTTTATATTTTGACATCAATACACATGAAATCTATATGGGTATAAATCAAAAATATTATTTTGCTATATTTACTTTGGGGGTTACTGTATTATAATCTCCTCGTCAGCCATTTAAATCCCGCTCACACCGTAGAATTACAGTTGATCAGTGTCAGAAAGTAGTGGTGATGTGTAATCTCCCCCACTCCTTATGATTGCTTGGTTTTTTGTTATTCTTCTTCGGTTCATCATCCTCTTGGATACAGACTTTACTATTCTCCCACTGTGTGATACCGTTATGGAGTTATTTTCATTCTTTGAAAAGAGAATATGGTACCAACTAAATCCGAACTCATTCAAAAAAAAAGAAATATTATACGACATTCTTACAATCCGTGAATGATATAATATGCATGAATAATTTTGAACTAAAGATTGAAGCATGAATTTAAAATGAAGAAATTCAACAGTAATTACACCTTACATCAATGAACGCTTTATATGTAATTGAGACTAGCTGTGTACTTTAATTGAGCTCGTGCTTGCTTATTATCCGGAAATTCCATTTTCTTTTCTATCAATTTATATTTTTTTTTTTAAATTTGTGTTACATTCTCTCTCTCTCTCTCTCTCTCTCTCTCTCTCTCTCTCTCTCTCTCTCTCTCTCTCTCTCTCTCTCTCTCTCTCTCTCTCTCTCTCTTCGGTGCGAAATTTTAGCAAAATGAGACGAGCGGTAGTACAATATTGTAAGACACAGACGTACGTGATTCAGTTGATGGATGACAGAGTACTTTTACCGTCAGTCGAACTTTAATATAATGCTCCTAACAACGCAAGGTAACAACAGCTATTCCTGGCTAGGCATACCCATTTTTATGTAAATACAGCTCATTTGCAATACAGGCGTGGAACTCTGCAATATAGATTTAGTTTCCTACCATACAGGTGTATTTCTCGGCAGTATAAATACAGTTCTGGCAGCTTCATGATTGCCACAACAAACATATAATTAATGAAATTCAAATCGTCATGACTTAAAGTATTTCACGCTATTTTCATAAAATATCAAACATATATTAAGAATTTTAGTGCTTTTAAACAAGGTAATACTAATGAATAGGCGGTGTTGTATCTGCTAAGGTAATCCCACCAATATCAAGTCAGTCCGATTAAAATCAAATCTCCTGTCCAACCAATATCAAGTCAGTCGGATTTAAAATCAAATCTCCTGTCCCAATAAAATCCAAAAAACCTAAAGGACATCCTAGTCAGGGCAAAGCTAACGCCAATCGCTAGTCAAAACCAACCTAGTCAATCTGGACCCTGTGGCGATAAAAGATGCAAAACCTGTCAACATATCATAGAGACCAAGACATTCACTAGCACAGTGACTAAAGAAAAACTAAACATACATGGTCCAAACAAAACGTGCAAAACAGAGAATGTGATTTATCTCATCACATTTAAGATCTGTGGCCTTCAGTACGTCGGAGAAACTGAAAAGCTACACAAAAGGATAAACCTTCATAGATCTGATTGGATGATAAAAAGCTGTACAGAAGCCCGGTCGCAGAACACTTCTTTTCCCCTGTCCACACTTTCAGTGATATAATACTTATCGCTATTGCTAACAACCACAGCTGGAGTTTCGAAACCAGGAAGGAAAAGGAATCATACTGGATACGCCGCCTTAGAACATTGAAACCAAGCGGTCTAAACCAAGAAGACTAGAAAATGAAAACTATGCACTAGTAAAATTTAACATTTTCTAAATTTTCTTATTATCCTTCAATTTTTACTATAAGAATAACCGGTATAAAATCAAATATCCGGGATATAATTTGCGTTACACATGTACAAAAAGTAAAAATAGATGTCGCTTTGGCTTGTAGACTTTTAGGGAATTATACAACGTTTTCAGTTTCCGCATCTAGTCTATACAAGCTGGTTGTATTTATAGCTTTAGCACATGTGAAGACAGCCATGTAGAGGTTTACAAACACAACGGTTTTGTGTTTATTTGTTTATCGTATATATGTTTTGTATTTGCCTTTGAAAAAGACTCATTAAGAGTCGAAAGCGCTTAGGCTAGTTAGTTACTAGTTTCGTACTCTTCGTCGTCAGTTTATTGCATCTATATATATATATATATATATATATATATATATATATATATATATATATATATATATATATATATATATATATTCAATAAACTGACAACAGACAGTGGGAAAATGTTATTGCTAGACATTAGTTTGATCCTTTGACTCAATTTGTGTTTGTCAAATAAAATTATGAAGCAGAAATAGACGTGATATACAATAAAATAAATGTTAGCGTTTTATATATAAAGTTTTTTTGCCTAATTAAAGTGTTGTTTGAAACTATTGTTGTCGAGCCTAATTTCGGTCAACGGAGTTCAACTAATTATGCGCAACATCTAAAATTTTAAACCAATACTTTGATGCGATATAGTCATGAATTGCTTTGAAAATAAATGCATTTGTTTGTGTTTATTGTTTGTTTGGTTTATCTATGTTTTCTAAGTGCCTTCTACAAGACCCTATTAGAGTCAAAAACACTTGGTCCACTGAAAATGTAGCTTTGAACATTGTCATAAGTATTTTGGGCCAATGTACGCAGCATCATAACTTTTTTGGGCCAATGTGCGCAGCATCATAAATATTATGGAATAAAGTAATCAGCTTTATAAGTGTAAATGGGCGAATGTGCTCCGAATCCTAGGTATTATGGAATAACGTGCTCCGAATTATATTTATTATTGAATAATGTGCTCCGATTCATAAGTAATATAGAATAATGTGCTCATGCTCCGAATCATGAACAGTATAGAATAATGTACTCCGAATCACGAGTATTATAGAATGTTGTACTCTGAATCGAAAGTAGTATGGAATAAAGTGCTCCGAATCATAAGTATTATGGAGTAGTATGCTCAGTGTTATAAGTAATAAGAGTCAGTGTGCGCAGTGTCGTAAGTATTATGAACCGAGCCTTGTAACTAGTATCCCCTTAACAGACACATTCAAATTCGTATATAATTTACGGACACTTGATGTCAAACAGTTGCTTGTTTCTTCTACACACATGAAGTTTATATGATACTGAACGTGAGTGTGAAAAGAAAATGAGGAGCTCATGAATTTGTTTGAGATGAACAGTATATATTTGTATTAAGTTGTCCGCATGCCATATTCAGTATAAAGACACACTGTATATGACCGCCATTATAAATGGTGGAGGAAGATCTCGGGAAAATCCCGGGAAGAACCATCGACCAACGAGAAGCTACTGGCAAGCTTTCTCGAGTACCCACATTAGCCGAGGTGTATTTAGCAAACTTTAATTCCGGAATGGGACTTAGACACATAAATTACTGATATCCAGAGAAAGTTCATATTTTCATAATTCCTTTTCTTCTGCATAAAAGTAATGCATCATTAAAATATTCGTATGTTATTTTTAGAACAAAAAAATGTGTTCACCTTTGTATGAAATTAATTTTCAGACTGATTTGGTGTTACTTTGGTTGGTACGTATGACAATTTGAAACAGTACACGCACAGAAATGTAATATTTATTTTATCATACTAAATATTGACTTTTAAGCATCCTAGTTACTGGATGAATTACGTGTGCATCTTTTGAGTCCTTATTATATTTGTGGAATGTTAGTTGTTACTCTTGCTACCGCAACTTAGCTCGTCAAGAACATCTATTCAGTTCCATTCAATTCATGTTAGTTCAGTTCAATTCAATTCAATTTAGTTCAGTTCAATTCAATTCAATTTAGCTCAGTTCAATTCAGTTAAATTTAGTTCAGTTCAATTCAATTCAACTCGATTCAGTTCGTTCAAGAGCAGGCCTATGTGTGTCCATAGAAAAGTATTTGCTTCCTCTCTCTTCTATATGACATAGCCGATTACTTTTATTTAATGCAGTTAAACATGATCCTACTACGTCAACCATCGGCTTATCCAGCATGCCGGACAATGTTTTTCACAAGCGATGTCATGCAATAAAACGAGTCTGTCAATAACATACTAAATCCAGAGATTAGTGAGAAAACGTGTTACGTAGATTCTCACTATTGTGATTCCAATGCATCCATATGCATTAACTTGAAAGAAAATCTGGTGTGAACGGTTTAAATTGGAAACATATGCGACAAATGTCACCTTCTACGAAGAGTTCGGTGATTATTTTATCTCGCTAAGTAAATGTAACAGGAAATCTGATTCGATTAGCTTCCTTTAGTAGCATACAGTCATCAGAGACATATATACTGTTTCGGCAAGATACATTTGCCAAAGGTCAATGTTGAACAAGGCGAATCGACGAAATTTAGCTAGCAAGGTTATTGATATCGATTAATCTTACTCGTTATAAATATTGTGATCATATTGAAAGTAACGTCGCATTTGAACCAATCAAACCTAAGGTAATTGGTCACTTGAACCAATCAAAACTCGTGTAATTGATTATTAGAACTAATCAAAGCTCAAGTAATTGCTCATTTCAACCAATCAAAGTTCACGTAATTTATTGGACTTTGTAAGTAAATCTTATAATGTCACGGATCTCGAGATGATCAGTATACTTGTCATTTAGTTAAAATTGCAAATAAATCACGCTACCAAAATTCTTGATAAAAAGAGTTCAGAACTTTTTTACGAACAGCCTTTTTGGTGCATTTTGCATAAACATACGGGTTAGTGCACTGCTTCCCAAATCATTTGATGAAAACATACTTTTGCGTCTCGTTATTCATTTTGTCTTGATATTTTCAGATGCAATTCAAAGGTTTATAAAAAAAAATTAAAGATAAGGTTGGAAAATGAAAGGACTCTCTACTGACATTTTAATTCTAGGAAAATTTGATTCAAAATAGACGACATTCTGGCAAAATGATATTGAGCAAGAACGTCCAAGGACATTTAATAATAAAAACTGAGTAATTCGCCTTTCCAATTAAGGTAGTAAATCTTGATACAGTCGTTTAACTTGTGTCATGTCAGTTAAGATGTAATTGTTATATTATAGATTTGAATAATTTGTACATTGATATTTTGATCTGTCACTTTATGCTTGCATTAAGCGAAGTCATCATTTTGACAAATGCGTTAGTTCGCAAAATCGTCTAAAATAAATAACGCGAGGAATTGAGTTCCTTTCATATAGTGTGCATTTTGACGACAATTCCAATGTAAGAATTGAGATCAGTCGTAGTCGCAAAGAAAATGCCGAGAGCCTTTCTTTCATAGTTGAGAAAATCAAATTATATTGTATGCTGTAATAGCCTTCAATTTCCCATACTTATCAGTACTTACTTAATTTTAAATTTGAATTCTTAGAACTGTGAACCTTCTCGAATTTTGTAATTTTTCTTTAGTTATCATAGCGATAGCAGAAAGTGCGTAAAATAGTAACCTTTCTTTTTTGTCAAAGTCTCAAACGCAGCAAGTGATTGATGTTTAAAACACTTTTTTATATTCATGTACTTAAAATTGTCTAAATAATTCACACTGATTGAGCGACACACGCAACGGAATGGTACATTGATGAACAGCTGGTAAATGGTCATTGACATTGTTGATTAAGATATTCAAGTAACAGTCTATAAACTTGTAAATCTCTTTATTCAAGTCTTACCTAACAAACAGGATTTAGGGTATTGCCATTGCAAATTACATACTCCTTTCATTTTGAAGATGCGAGTTAAATCAATATTTTCTTTTTGGTCCATAACTCGTATCTAATGATGAAAATAATACATTTCTGTTTAGCACTATACTTTTTTGTTGTTTTAATTTAAGGCAAAACCGTATTGTTAATTGCGCGTTTATACTCAATTTTTAATATTTATTAACTTAACTTTGATGAAAATCTAACAAAGAAACTTCGGAAAAAATAAAACAAAATATAAAACAGGATGCAAGGTCAACCAGAAAAAATATAATATTTTCATCTGTCGGTAAAGAGACCAAGGCGTATGCTAATCCTTGAGAAACCACGTTTTTTTTTTCTTATAATGTACATGCTTTTTCTTATAATGAACATGTTCTGTCGTTACGAAATACTTGTACTTTCTTACGATACACGTTGTTCCTACAATATGCATACTTTCAGTCACGCAGACTCGATACCAGCTAAAATTATCACCTGCTTAAAGGGTGGTGGGGATGTCTACAACAAATTAACGGGTTTGAAAGTTTCTTTTTTATTTTCAGCAAAATATCAAGTATACACTCATGGTACTGATCAACGACTGTCATTTCATATGTACCACTTTTAAACACTTTGTGATATTTCGTTGAAGATAATTTGCTCAAGTTAAGTGAAACATATATACATATACATATACACATACATATACTTGCACATATACATACATACACATACATATTCACACACAAACACACATATACATACAAACAAACACAAATATATAAATATATATACATGCATGCATGAATGTATGCATCCATTCAGCTCTCTCTCTCTCTCTCTCTCTCTCTCTCTCTCTCTCTCTCTCTCTCTCTCTCTCTCTCTCTCTCTCTCTCTCCATATCTAATTTTTATAGCTACCTTTACTGCTTATTGAATCGTTCAAAAGAATTTGTTTGTTCAAGTTCAGACAGTTCTAAATTATGCTAAAATTACTCACTTGCTTTAACGAATTTACTATCTAATGAGATCATTTCCATGTGAATAGATATAGTTTTCATTTGTCTATCTCGATTATGCTAGGAACATTTGTGAAAAGAAAGCTTTGCTGTAATAATCAGAAAATCTAATTAGGCCTTATAAATGCAAGTAGGTCAAATAAATTCCAATTCTTCTACCTCAACTAGACTTTGTTCAAGTGAGCTATGCTGACTGTTGTCAAAAATGTTTCTTGTAAAAAAAAGTCCTTGTCCAAAAATTGATTTAGACTGGTAGAAAATTTACTGTAAAGGTCTGAAAAACTTTTAAAGGTCATCTTCTAATGTCTGATAACAAGTGCAAAATTTAAAAGCCTCAAACTCTAAAATATTTGTTCTATCGCTTTTAAAAGTCGTTTAGGGACACAGATGTAAGGACGGACGGACAGCAGCCAATTAATATGCCCCCATTTGCTTCTGAGACATGACCGAGGAATGCTGAGAGTGTTGAACAAGTTCTTCGTACCTTCTAAGGGAGCAGTGTAGGTTAATTTGGATGAGCTTTGGCATCGTAATCTAAGGGTCGCGAGTTCGATACCCACCTAGGCTTAACCTAGTCATCTCTTTCCCTGTTCATGGAGGGCAGATAATTCTCATGATTTTCGGATGATGCAACCAATATTGTGCTTAAAAGTAGCACAAAATAATTTTGAAAAATCTAACAAACAAATGTAAATTTTGCACATATGTCAATTATTACACGATTTTGGATGCAATGTGGTCGGGTGACCTAGATTGCTCGATGTTACCTATCACTGCCATCTAAACCTCTGGGTTCTAGTCTAAGGCAATGCTAATGTAGGTCTGTAAGACTGTAAGAAAACTGCCAGTAGCTTCCCGTGGGTCGGTGGTTCTTACTGAGGATTTCCCAGGTTTTTATTCCTCAAACCCTTACCGTCCTCCATATATAGCTTATCTTTTTCCTAAGAAATAGCATTTAAGCCTCAAAACAAGGTTACAAGATTTCAGAATTCCCATACTGAACTATGAATCATTCTATGTTGTGTTCACTTTGTTGCTTAGACGATCTTTTGAATAGATGGCATGATTTCAAGAGATCATTCAACAATTGTGCCTGTCCACTAGCAAGCAAACCAATACTGTATTGAAACCTGGATGGAAATGGGGTTGGCTCCGAAACCATGAAATACATTTTCTCTTTACATAATCTTGGCAGTGCTTGTTCTAGATTTTAGCTAATCATGAATAAAATCCCTCTCTCCCCTTCTACGTTCTTTGCTCGAAAGCTTGGACTTTGCGTATTTCTAAGGCATCAATTTAACTATCAATTTAAAACAATCAGCCCGTCTCCCCTCTCACTCTGAATGTCCCTCCACCCAGTCAGCTGGTGTAATGTAACTTCAAACCTAGTGCGCAGGAATTAAAATTCCCAATTTATTAGAATGAATTGCTTTTGATTGCCCGTGTTCTCGTCGTCTTAAGCACAAAATATCGTATAATCGTTGGCCTGGTTATTAAAGAAGTGAATTACTGCATATCATATTAAAACTAGTTAGAGCCGTTGCATAAGGGTTCGACCATTCAAATTTTAAGGGTTGGGGACAGGCTAGAATCCCCCCACCCCCTAAATATAACAAAACAAGCACAACAATGTCCCAAAAATACTTGAAAAATACCCTTCTTCTGGGGAGGGTAAAATGATTATATCCATTATGTTAGTTTCAATATAATTACTCTAGTTAGGAAAACATCAACTGCAATACTAGGCCAGATGGGAAGTGTTACACAGCGTTACTTAATGTTAGGAACTGTGTGGAAATTGTTCCCACAGACAGAACTAACATAAAGGAAATACAAAGAAACTGGTAGTCAATGAAATAACATTGCGGTCGTTGTTCTGCATTATTAGATTATCTTACTAAAATGTTGTAATTTTTTGTATTCATAAAACATAATTTTCATAGCAAATGTACGGAATATAAGCGTCTTTTTATACCTAACAGAAATAGTCACATGCCCTTTAATCGTTTATAAAACACCTTCATTCTGATGGTTATATAAACGTGTGAGTCCTAACTAAAATTCAAAATTCAAAACCTCATTAAACCCTTATCACTCGTATGTTGCACGACTATTTTTAGATACACATCCTTTCTATGACGCCATATGTTTCCCGCCAATTTAGATTCGACAGGCAGTATTTTACACGTGTTTTCTGCATAGGATATTCCTTCCAGTGACGTCACAACTTGCAACAACCTACACAGCTTAAACCTAACAGACCGTATGCAGCCCCAGCTATAAGGGCATTAAGTTTCAGTGATGTATAAACTGTATCTAGGAAACTTCAAGCAGACGAGTGTAATTTTACAATACCGTACTACCTAGGAATGTAGTATGCTTATATACTTTAGGTTTTATGTCGAGGGGACTGTTCAAGGTTTGTATAGCTTAAACCAATTCAAACGCTGTGAAATCGTCTTTTACAATTCAACTCTGAATTTTTAAAAATATTGGAAAGGATAATTCCCTGTCTTCCATAATCTATCGCCAAGATCGCCATTATCAACCAAGCTGGAAGGACTAAGCCAAGACATGACTGAGTAAGTAAGTCTGTACCTGCCTAGGCAATCTACGTATCTACCTGTATATCTACTTGTCATTAATTTCATTAACATTTGAGTGATATTTATGTAACATGGTTCAACGGCGTGCCAATACACTAATGGTTATATAATACCAATTAAAATCGACTTCTAAATATACACTCAAAGAAATGCTCAAAATTTTAATGAAATGGTTAAAATCTTAAAGATTTGCAAACATGAAATACAATAAGATAAAACAATGTATGTTAAAATTGTATAAATGCACTGTAAGATCCCTGCTAGATCATATAATATCCTCACAAGCCATTCTGAGTCGACTACCGCAGCGTGTCATTGGAAATGCTCGGATTCTATTTATTTTTTTTATTTTATTTTTTATTTTACAATTTACTTTCTATTCTGTAATTTAGCAGTATAAATTATATAAATAAATAAGTAAAGATAACACGAATCCCATTGAGAAAGAACACTGTGTTCAACACGGTCATGTTTTGGGTCCATCTATATTGATTGCAATTTATGATGCGTGTGTATTTATGTACAGTGCTTACATTCAACAACGTGGACGGAACATGGTCCATGGAAAGGAGTCAGGTTAGAGGTGTACACCTACAACATAGGAAACACTTCTCTTTATGCATAAAAAAATTACCATGGAGTCTCTCATAGTGATATTTTCTTCTCAAAGTTAAAAACTATGGAATGTCAAAGTGATTTAAGTAGTTCGTCTTAAGTGATGATATCGTACTGAACCTCTCGAAATTATATCCTGTTTGATAAGATCTTAAGAGTCGCACATTTCCAATTTTTACAAGAATTGTCAGACGTTAAGAGTCGGGAAGGTGAAAATGAGCAGCACACGCAGACGCATACAATAACGTCCTTAGAAAACTCGGGGCCAGATTGAATCATTTTTAGTGGTGCCCGATAGGGATCATTTTTAGCGGGTCCTGATAGGGATCTTTTTTAGCGGAGCCCCCTGGATTTACGTGGGACCAGTGTGAGCAAGGCATTTGGAAATAAACTTTTAATTTTTTCAGAGGAAACATTTACTTGAAAACGTTTCTTCCACCGCTTTAAAATTACTTTCTCCCAAGATATATATATATATATATATATATATATATATATATATATATATATATATATATTTATTTATTAAAATTACTAATGTGCGGGCAGGACCTCTGAGCTTGGCCCGATAGGACCAAATTGGTCCGATCGACTTAAGGCCGACCCTGGAAACACGTGAACAACGTGTTTGGTGTTTGTTCATATGTCATGTTTGGCACTATATTGATCCTACATCACGCATAAAAATTGGGAGCCATTAGTGCCTTTTTGAACTGGGAGCTATGTGCCTAAGTATTTTTTGGAAATGGGAGCAAAGTGTCATTTTCATATGATAGCCAAATGCTTCTTTCTAAGGGAGCTAATCTCGTTTTGAAAATGAAAGCTAAGTACATATTTAAAATAAAGGCACAGCTCCTATTTAGACATGAGTAAAGTGCCGTTTTTGAAAAGGCAGCAAAGTGCTTAATTGAAATCAGAGCTAGGTGCTTGATTGAAATGGAAACTAGTGCTATTGATATAGGAGCTATTGCCTTTATGAAATGGACGGCAAGTAATTTTATGACCTGAAAACTAAGTTAAAAATGGGAGACAAGTGCCTTTAATAAGTGATAACCAAGTTGAAACTGGGAGCAAAGAGCCTTTTGGAGATGGTGCTAAGTGCCGACTTGATATTTGAGCAAGTGACTTTTTTATATTGGAACAAAGTACATTTTTGATAAAGCATCTACTGGCATCTTTTATGGGAGCTATGTGCTTTTAGAATTGGGATCTAAGTGTCTTTTTCAAGTTCACACCGAGGTAAACCGATCTAGGCAGGTATCGGATCCGCGTCCCTTTGATTACTAACCGTTCGCTCAACCAACCGAGCTACTGCGGCTCTCCGCATGTACAGAAAGAAGGATGCTGCTCAGTGTATGTATGGTCCCTCTACTGGTTTTATAGTTAAACATCATTGACACAAAATCATTGACGTGTGAAGTATATACGTTCCCATGATAATGTTCAGGTAAAACTATCCGCTGAAGTTGAAAGAGCCGTGTAATAAAAAAGCAGTGTGCGAAATGATATTGACATTGTGTGTGTAACGAATTTAAAGTTGAATGGATCTACAAACTGAGTGATTACAACTCAAAATGTGAATGAATGGAAGTTTAGAACATGAAACGAAATTTCACGACAAATTCGCAAGTAGACTAGCAAACCCACTCGGTACATACGATATATCATACCGAACGTGTTATAAAAAACGGATTCATATATGAAATAAATAAGGTGGTTCGTACATCCACAGTTTATGTAATAAAAAGATAGAGAGAAAAATATGCATGGTTCACACAACTATAAGATACAGAGAACAATATGCAAGGTTCACATAAATATACGATAAACATAACAATATACAAGGTTCACACAATTATACGATAAACAAAACACTATGCATGGTTCACACAACTATACGATACAGACAACAATATACATGTTTAACACAACTATACGATACAGAATAGAATATATATATGGTTCACACAACTATACGATAAACAGAACACTATGCATGTTTCACACAACTATACGATGCAGAGAACAATATGCAAGGTTCACACAACTATGCAATATAGAGAACAATATGCATGGTTAACATAACTATACAACACAGAGAACAATATACATGGTTCACAGAACTAAAGGATACAGAGAACAATATGCAAGGTTCACACAACTATATAATACAGAGAACACTATGCATGCTCCAAACAAATATACAATACAGAGAACAATATACATGGTTCACACAACTATGGTGGCGCTCACCAGTTATTATGTACTTTTGAGAGAGTGATGTATGTAAGGTGAAGTTGTTTGCATTTTAAACATGCAGAGTGGAGAGAATGTTGGCATACCTATATACTACTTTCATGTAATGTGGATGAAATTTCTTTGGATATTGTACTTTTGGAAATTTAAAATGAGCTTAGGACACTGCGAACTAAAATGACTGCTCCCTTGTGCTCCAAAAATCAACCAAAATTTGTCTAAAGTACACTATTCTTGGCAGCTATTAAAATATGGAAAATGAATTTTGCCAAACTAGATAATACCAGCTTCTAAAAGTGCAATGACTGAATTACCAAATACATAAAATGTAAAAAAAGTTATCGGCTCTTTTTTTTACAATTTACCTCTGAAGTTCGAGAAGTGAAAATGAGCAAGTAGAGCTAGCACTTTTTTGAAAGGTGCACATCTGCAGTAAGGTCAAGCTGTATACTCTCTAACCCATATTACACCCATCAATCATACATCAAAATAAAGGGAATTAAAGGTTCTTTGAACAATACCTAAGATATACAAAGTCTCTTTTAAAACACCAGAATAACTAGTGAGGAAACCCGGGGAAACTCTTTTTCTTTAAAATTTTAACCCTATGCTAAATACGAAACTGTAGAGCGCCACCTTAAAAACAAATATAAACATATATGCAATTAATTTTCTTATTTTCATATTATTATGCGTGATCTTCAGAGTAAAATGGTACATTAACAATGATTTTATTCATGAAAATAAGCTAATTATGCTTATTTTTGCTCTAGCATACCTACTTTGCTATGAGGCATGTTTGGGTGAGTAGTGACCTTCATTATGGGGAAATTAGAAGTCTTAGAATATAGAAATAAAGTCAACTTTAATTGAAAAATGTTGCAATAAATAACAGAAGTATATAGTGAAAATGTTTCATTTCATTTATTTGCAATGAAATTAAAAAATAAATGATAACAAAGCAAATTTGCTTTCTTCCATATCAAAAAATTAGTTAATATTTTACCCTTTGACCTTTGAGCTTTATGAACCTCACCTGTAATATCCCTTTTATAACTGGAAAATTTATTGTTGACATTTTAGGAATAAATATGGTTAGTTTCATGTTCCTGTCTATCAGCATAACACTGGTTGCTATGTTGACAAAATGCAATGCACATTTTTAAAATTGTTCACTTTTTATCATAAGGAGGGGGGGATGTACCGGTTTAAGACTCAATCTCTAATAAATGCTGTTCTGAGGGGGAAAATATAGGACAATTATTACAAAGGACTGTTTTGATTCTTGCAACTTAAATATTTCAGCCATACAATCAAAACTAAATCATACAATAATAATTTCTATATACTCTTTATGGTGGCGCTCACCAGTTATTATGTACTTTTGAGAGAGTGATGTATGTAAGGTGAAGTTGTTTGCATTTTAAACATGCAGAGTGGAGAGAATGTTGGCATACCTATATACTACTTTCATGTAATGTGGATGAAATTTCTTTGGATATTGTACTTTTGGAAATTTAAAATGAGCTTAGGACACTGCGAACTAAAATGACTGCTCCCTTGTGCTCCAAAAATCAACCAAAATTTGTCTAAAGTACACTATTCTTGGCAGCTATTAAAATATGGAAAATGAATTTTGCCAAACTAGATAATACCAGCTTCTAAAAGTGCAATGACTGAATTACCAAATACATAAAATGTAAAAAAAGTTATCGGCTCTTTTTTTTACAATTTACCTCTGAAGTTCGAGAAGTGAAAATGAGCAAGTAGAGCTAGCACTTTTTTGAAAGGTGCACATCTGCAGTAAGGTCAAGCTGTATACTCTCTAACCCATATTACACCCATCAATCATACATCAAAATAAAGGACATTAAAGGTTCCTTGAACAATACCTAAGATATACAAAGTCTCTTTTAAAACACCAGTATAACTAGTGAGGAAACCCGGGGAAACTCTTTTTCTTTAAAATTTTAACCCTATGCTAAATACGAAACTGTAGAGCGCCACCTATAGGATACAGAGAACAAAATGCAATGTTCACACAACTATACGATAAAAATAACACTATGCATGGTTCGCACAACTATACGAAACATAGAACAATATGCAAGGTTCACATAAACATACGATGAACTGAACACTATGGATGGTTCACAAAACTATACGATACAGAGAACAATATGCATGGATCACCCAACTATCCGATACAGAGAACAATATGCAAGGTTCACATAAATATACGATAAACTGAACACTATGCATGGTTCACACAACTATACCATACAGAGAACAATATGCATGATTCACACAACTATGCGATATACAGAACACTATGCGTGGTTCACACAACTATACCATACAGAGAACAATATGCAAGGTTCACATAAATATAAGATAAACAGAACACTATGCATGGTTCGCACAACTATACCATACAGAGAACAATATGCATGGTTCACACAACGATACGATATACAGAACACTATGCATGGTTCACACGACTATACGATAAACAGAACACTATGCATGATTCACACAACAATACGATACAGAGAACAATATGCATGGTTCACACAGCTATACAATACAGAGAACAATATCAATGGTTCACACAACTATGCAATACAGAGAACAATATGCATGGATCACATAAATATACGATAAACAGAACACTATGCATGGTTCACACAACTATACGATACAGAGAACAATATGAATGGTTCGCACAACTATGCAATACAGAGAACAATATGCATGGATCACACAACTATACAATAGAGAGAACAATATGCATAGGTCACACAATAATACAATACAGAGAATAATATATATGGTTCACACAACTATAGGATACAGAGAACAATATGCAAGTTTCACACAATTTTTCGATACAGAGAACACTATGCATGGTTCACACAACTATAAGATATAGAGAACAATATGCATGGTTCACACAACTATAAGATATAGAGAACAAAATGCATGGGTCACACGACTATACGATACAGATAACAATATACATGGTTCACACATTGGCCTTCAAAGAATCCAGAATTCCTATTCAACAATTCTCTTCATGTAACAAATACACTTTTGTTTAAAATGGCTTCCTTCACAACACTACAGGTCATGGCCTCACCCTTCAAGTTCTTCTAGCCCAGCCTGCCAGCTATTAATATTGTAGCGGAAAACTTCTCGGCTACACTGCCATGAGGTTTGCTATTTCGAATTCTTTATGATAGGTCTATAGTTGGAGTAATACCCCGCTGAATCTGTCTGATGACTGGCACTCCAGAGTGTGACAGATTCTACCTCAGAGGCATACCGTCTTCTTCCTGGCTTCTTGAGTGTCGCCAACTTGTCGCAGAGTCGCTGACTGGGTCGCAAAATTTGTCACTATCACCGTGTCGCTGGGTCGCCGACTTCTTGCAGTGACCGTGTCACTGGGTCGCAGGATCGCCGACTTGGTCGCCGAGTCGCCGACTGCTCTCTCTCTCTCTCTCTCTCTCTCTCTCTCTCTCTCTCTCTCTCTCTCTCTCTCTCTCTCTCTCTCTCTCTCTCTCTCTGTTCGCTGACTTTGTCACACTGTCGCAGACTGGGTCTTCTTTTGGTCGCCAACTGGCTCGCTGTCCCAGTCGCAGAGTCGCGACGTTATCCGCTCAAGATCGATAGAGACCCTACAGTGTGAAATGACGAAAGAAGAGCTATCCTCAGTCCTAAACGTGTAGTGTCGCAAGACCTCTGCGTTTCTTGAATGAGCCTTGCAGATCGGGGCTGCTGGTCGACGAAAGACCTTGTCCCTCCCCATTTTAGATTCCTGGCCTGTCTCTTCCTACACAGGAGACATCTTCACTCTACGCCGCTTCCTAACACACCACCATATCAGCCACGGTTAGTCCGTGTGTGTGTGTATATATATATATATATATATATATATATATATATATATATATATATATATATATGCAATAAACTGATGACGAACAGTACGAAACTAGTAACTAACTAGCCTAAGCGCTTTCGACTCTTAATGAGTCTTTTTCAAAGGCAAATACAAAACATATATACGACAAACAAATAAGCACAAAAACGTTGTGTTTGTAAACCTCTACATGGCTTTCATCACATGTGCTAAAACTATGAATGCAACCAGCTTGTATAGACTAGTTGAGGAAACTGAAAACGTTGTATAATTCCCTAAAAGTCTACAAGCCAAAGCGACATCTATTTTTACTTTTTGTACATATGTAACGCAGATTATATCCCGGATATTTGATTCTATACCGGTTATTCTTATAGTAAAAATTG
The DNA here is from genome assembly GCA_016746295.1 of Potamilus streckersoni. Taxonomy (NCBI): domain Eukaryota; kingdom Metazoa; phylum Mollusca; class Bivalvia; order Unionida; family Unionidae; genus Potamilus; species Potamilus streckersoni. The sequence goes on from JAEAOA010000123.1 coordinate 256,192, forward strand.
AAGGATAAAAAGAAGATATAGAAAATGATAAATTCTACTAGTGCATAGTTTTCATTTTCTAGTCTTCTTGGTTTAGACCGCTTGGTTTCAATGTTCTAAGGCGGCGTATCCAGTATGATTCCTTTTCCTTCCTGGTTTCGGAACTCCAGCTGTGGTTGTTGGCAATAGCGATAAGTATTATATCACTGAAAGTGTGGCCAGGGGAGGAGAAGTGTTCTGCGACCGGGCTTCTGTACAGCTTTTTTTGTCATCCAATCAGATCTATGAAGGTTTATCCTTTTGTGTAGCTTTTCAGTTTTTCCGACGTACTGAAGGCCACAGATCCCACATGTGATGAGATAAAACACATTCTCTATTTTGTACGCTTTGTTTGGACCATGTATGTTTAGTTTTTCTTTAGTCTTTGTGCTAGTGAATGTCTTGGTCTCTATCATATGTTGACAGGTTTTGCATCTATTATTGCCACAGGGTCCAGATTGACTAGGTTGGTTTTGACTAGCGATTAGCGTTAGATTTGCCCTGACTAGGATGTCCTTTAGGTTTTTAGGTCTCCGGTAAGCTACTACAGGTTGGTTCGGAAGTATTAGGTTTAGTATGTCTGACGATTGCACGGATGGCCAGTGGTTTTACCTACTTTGGGATTGTTTGCGTGATAGGTCAGAATAAATGGTATCCTATCAACCTTTTCTTTCTGTCCACGAGTTGGTCATCACGGTTTGTTTGTTTGGCCCTTTGGATTGCCTCCGCAATTAGTCCTTTGTCGTAGCCTCGGTAAATTAAATGTTTAGCCAGCTCTTCAGTCCTTACACACACACACACACACACACACACACACACACACACACACACACACACACACACCAACACACACAGAGGCGGAATCACTTGACCCAAAATTAAGACGATAGATGGCACTGGCACTACAAAACCCGCCAAGCATTCAAAATTGAAAACATAAACTTTAACGAAACGAAATATTATATAACGAAACGAAAATTTGAAGTCCATGGGGTTACCTCGTTACGATATACCAAGCTGGTCATAAACTAAATGCAGAACCCATACATACATGCTACCACATTAGTTTACGTTTAAATAAAGCCATTACCGATACATTTTAAGACCAACAATTTTCTAGTATTTTAAAGACGAAGAATGACAAATAAGGACTATATTAAAGAGAGACCTTGAAAAGATATATATTTATATAAATATTTATAGAATGTTACAAAATTAATTGCTATATTATTTAAGACTTACCCCATAGCTGTAGAAAGTCATACGTGTATCGACAGTCATTGACAAGACTTAAGCGATCACATAAGATAATATATTTATGATAAATACAGAAAAAATATGCACGACCTGCATTAAAGAACCCATGCAGATCCAGTTATATAAGTATCTCGCCGCGAGCAACCTATGGCTAGATGCATGTATTACCCAGTTACCACCACCACCACCAACAACAACAACAACAAAAAATGAACTACCTTAGGCAACGCTGTGTGTACCTAAGAAACCAATTACCTAAATTGTTATAAGGCATTACCAAGTTTTTTTCTTGCCTTATCCAGTGACAGTACTTTGCCCTCTCAAAGAAAATGGATATATTTTTGAGAATTCACGGAATATAACTACAAAATTTTTTCTTTACCCCACTTGATCTGCAATATCTAACTGGGTATATAAATAACAATATCGAATTTGCTAATGGTATTTTACTCAATTAGTCTGCATCTACATTTTTTACCCCTCTGATTGCCTCAATTCTAAAACAATAAGGGTACAGTATCAGCGCCCAACCCATCATACAAGCGTTAACGACCTTAGCATTGTTTAAATACAAACAAGGTTTGGTGGTCAGTCTCGAGAAAAATGTCTCTCCCAAAGAGATATGCATGAAATTTCCTACATTCCCAAACTATAGCCGGAAACTCCTTCCGATTACTTAGTATTTATTTTCACTGGGCAGCATTTTCGTACTAGCATAACCTGTATCTTTACTATTTTATTCTCCATCAGCAAACTCCAATACAGTATCAGAGGCATTCATATCATACCGTCGTTTGTTTTGTTCTCCCTGTGGATTAACCCAATCTGTGCAAACTTCAAGCTCCCCCTCCCTTGAAGTGTGTGACGGTACCCGACGCGATTTTTCTAACAATCGATTTCACGGATTCGTCACGCTCTTGCTCTCGTATGAATTCATTACGCGAAAATACGTCGATATATTCCAGAACATATTATTTCTGCAACGTGCTTTGATCTCGTCAGGCTTGCGCTCGCGTTTCAACTGCCCGATCTAAAGGTATTATAAAATCTGCTACGGTCGGAAGACGGGAACATTCGATATTGCTGACCGTCAGATTTTAAATCGGATTATCGATATAGAGGGCATCGATTGTTCCAGTCAAGAATGGAGTTTCAGTCTCGATTCTTGTGACGGGTATGCGATCTATCATTTGATCGAGTAGCATACAGACCCCCACCATAACATTTGGCTGTCCTTTTCGCGACTACACTTGCTAACCACTCCTTTACAAACAGTGTCAAACAACACCGTGACCTCTTGTCCATTAATGGTAGCTTTCGCTGTTGGCACACGCGCTTCAAGAAAAAAAATACACGTACCGAGAGAACACTTAACATGAACATGATACCATCAGTTATATGCATATTATTGTATACCTGATGACCTGTATCCTTACCAGACTTACTTTTCTTAGTCCATTTCACGGGCTTTCTAGACATCGATCCCCTTGACTGGTTTCCAGAATTGTCTTTTGAAACCTCGTTCTGAGTTCCACAATTAATTTAGGCAAAGTAATCTGCCTGCTTAACAATGTGTTGAACGTCTGAAAATAGTTTATTTTATAGAAATTGGTTCGATTCCCGACCAACTATGCTCAGCAACTGATTTATAAGCAATACATCAGGCATACATTCAAACGTTTTCCGTTCTTTACCACATTCAATCCATCGATAGAAAAAAATTAGCTATTCTGAAAATAAACTAACCAAAGGCTTCTTCCTTCTCGGACTTGCTAGACGTGAACATCTTTTACAGAAACCCTGCACATTCAACTCGTACTCTTTAGAGAAGTGCTTCCTTCAGAGCGTCATGATTAAACACGTCGTTTATAGTGAGTCGTGGGCATACATCCAACACTTTGCCTTTTAATACAGCACTGAGAAGTAAAACACAATCATCTCGCCACCACCACTTTTGGTTCTCGGCATATCGCTCAAACTGATGGATATAACTATCCATGTTATCTTTTTCATCAGCGAAAAAAGGTAATCTTGAGTTATTTAGCTTGCAAAAGGCAGAAACTATTCTCCTGTTTTAGCGGCTAATGACTCTAATTGTCTGTCATAATATCTTTGGCCATTTATTGCTTTTACGCTACCTGTATAATCGCTAATGTTGCCAGCTTTTCTAATTCAACCCTCTATCCCTTTGCTTCCCCTTCTAATGCCACCATTTCCGTTTCTAATTCCTTTTATTCTCTTCCAAATTGTTTTCCCATTTATACCGTTCTTTCTTCGACTTCCCTTTCTAATGCCAATCTTTCATTCTTTAATTCCCTTTCCTTTGTCCTTTAATCTCTTTCCCGGACTTTTTCATCTTGAATACATTTCCTCAGACTTTCTTCCTCATATCCATGTCGTTCGCCCCCCAAAAAACTAAGACTTGAAGTGAAGATATGATTGATTGCTGACAAGGTCATCTAATCTGTACAAATTTGTATAATAGGTCTTAAAGAAGTAAAACTAAATTATCGCCATTATCTTTGATCTCAAGGCAACATAAGCAAACCAAGCATGCATAGGTATGTACCCCTATACCCTACTTACGAGAACGAGTAAAACACACACACATACACATTGAATGTATTCAAAACCTGTCACGGAACTGAATGTATCCCTATACCCTACTTACGAGAACGAGTAAAACACACACACACACACACACCTTGAATGTATTCAAAAACTGTCACGGAACTGAATGTATCCCTATACCCTACTTACGAGAACGAGTAAAACACACACACACATACACATTGAATGTATTCAAAACCTGTCACGGAACTGAATGCATCCCTATACCCTACTTACGAGAACGAGTAAAACACACACACACACACACACACACACACACACACACACACACCTTGAATGTATTCAAAACCTGTCACGGAACTGAATGTACCCCTCTACCCTACTTACGAGAACGAGTAAAACACACACACACACACCTTGAATGTATTCAAAACCTGTCACGGAACTGAATGTACCCCTCTACCATACTTACGAGAACGAGAAAAACACACACACACACACACACACACACACACACACACACACACACCTTGAATGTATTCAAAACCTGTCACGGAACTGAATGTACCCCTCTACCCTACTTACAAGAACGAGTAAAACACACACACATACCTTGAATGTATTCCAAACCTGTCACGGAACTGAATGTACCCCTCTACCATACTTACGAGAACGAGTAAAACACACACACACACCTTGAATGTATTCAAAATCTGTCACGGAACTGAATGTACCCCTCTACCCTACTTACGAGAACGAGTAAAACACACACACATACACCTTGAATGTATTCAAAACCTGTCACGGAACTGAATGTATCCCTATACCCTACTTACGAGAACGAGTAAAACACACACACACCTTGAATGTATTCAAAACCTGTCACGGAACTGAGTGTATCCCTATACCCTACTTACGAGAACGAGTAAAACACACACACACACACACACACACACACCTTGAATGTATTCAAAACCTGTCACGGAACTGAATGCATCCCTAAACCCTAGTTACGAGAACGAGTAAAACACACACACCTTGAATGTATTCAAAACCTGTCACGGAACTGAATGTACCCCTCTACCATACTTACGAGAACGAGTAAAACACACACACACACACACACACACACCTTGAATGTATTCAAAACCTGTCACGGAACTGAATGTACCCCTCTACCCTACTTACGAGAACGAGTAAAACACACTCTCATACACCTTGAATGTATTTAAAACCTGTCACGGAACTGAATGTATCCCTATACCCTACTTACGAGAACGAGTAAAACACACACACACCTTGAATGTATTCAAAACCTGTCACGGAACTGAATGTATCCCTATACCCTACTTACGAGAACGAGTAAAACACACACACACACACACACACACACACACACCATGAATGTATTCAAAACCTGTCACGGAACTGAATGTATCCCTATACCCTACTTACGAGAACGAGTAAAACACACACACACACACACACATACCTTGAATGTATTCAAAACCTGTCACGGAACTGAATGCATCCCTAAACCCTAGTTACGAGAACGAGTAAAACACACACACCTTGAATGTATTCAAAACCTGTCACGGAACTGAATGTACCCCTCTACCATACTTACGAGAACGAGTAAAACACACACACACACACACACACACACACCTTGAATGTATTCAAAACCTGTCACGGAACTGAATGTACCCCTCTACCCTACTTACGAGAACGAGTAAAACACACTCTCATACACCTTGAATGTATTTAAAACCTGTCACGGAACTGAATGTATCCCTATACCCTACTTACGAGAACGAGTAAAACACACACACACCTTGAATGTATTCAAAACCTGTCACGGAACTGAATGTATCCCTATACCCTACTTACGAGAACGAGTAAAACACACACACACACACACACACACACACCATGAATGTATTCAAAACCTGTCACGGAACTGAATGTATCCCTATACCCTACTTACGAGAACGAGTAAAACACACACACACACACATACCTTGAATGTATTCAAAACCTGTCACGGAACTGAATGTATCCCTATACCCTACTTACGAGAACGAGTAAAACACACATACACCTTGAATGTATTCAAAACCTGTCACGGAACTGAATGTTCCCCTTTACCATACTTAAGAGAACGAGTAAAACACACACACATACCTTGAATGTATTCAAAACCTGTCACGGAATTGAATGTACCCCTCTACCATACTTACGAGAACGAGTAAAACACACACACACCTTGAATGTATTCAAAACCTGTCACGGAACTGAATGTATCCCTATACCCAACTTAAGAGAATGAGTGAAACACACACACAAACACACACATACTTTCAATGTATTCAAAACATGTCACGGAACTGAATGTATCCCTATACCCTACCTAAGAGAACGAGTGAAACATACACACGCACACACACATACACACACATACACACCTTGAATGTATTCAAAACCTGTCACGTTGGTATCATTGTTTTTTTCAGTATTTAGGCAATAAGTTAGTTTGTCTTATTACTTAGATATTTTATTTGGTGATGATGAGAATGGCGCGAAATGCACCCAAAACATAGCGAGTAGCTGATGAAAGCAAGAGAATATTTATGACCCACAATACTCTGCGAGAGAAGTGATTAAACTGGGTTACTTCAATGGAAACCGGGTGATAGTACTGATAGTATCGTATGGCATCGTCATCAAAGCTATGATTTCTTTAATGTGGAAATGAGCAATGGCAAATATATATATATATATATATATATATATATATATATATATATATATATATATATATATATATATATATATATATTATGAAAACAGGAGATTATTACACGTTTGAGCAGCAAATTAAATTTTAAAGGTTCTTTTACCAGTTCTAACAGAAAATAAGCTTTTATTTTACTCATAGGTGAATGAAGCGTTACTACTCTTTTCTTAAAGAAACTAACAAATAAAAGCAAAACTAACACGTTTTTTTTTTAAAATTTAACATATGATTTAATTATATAAGTTATAAAATGAAAATCCAAGTGGAATTTACATTATTGTGACTTAAATCCAAATATTCCTGAAACGTACTATCACAAATTTAAAGTTTTAGTGTTCCGAATGAATTCCAGGTCTAGAAAGTGATGAAGTAACAAAATCCTTGAATATGCGCATGTGATGTAGTATTGATGTATCACACTGGCACTTTCCAAAACTCCTTTGGACGAATTCACAGTAATCTGAGAATAATATTTTGTCCAAAGTCAGTGATCGTTTTATAATTCTAATGAATAATCCAAACAAATTATGCCTCTCAAGTTATATGGATCACAACAATAAATTCATCTGGCTTTTGAACAAGATATTAGGAAATAGAATTAAAAATTAATAAATGATCTCTTTATATACATCTCCACGACCCTAATGGCACTCTCTGCTGCAGTACCATCCACTGACTTCTGTCGCAAAACAACCCAGTCTACTTAATTATCCAATGGGAAATTACCCCAAACTCTACACAGCATTCTTTTCTAGAACTCAGATCCAAACCAGCAACCTATTTATAGCACATTATCTAATAGAAAAATAAAAAATTATGGACAAATAGTCACATACACTCTACAGATTTTACATAATCAACATGTACATGAAATAAAGAAAGTAACAAAAAGAAATACGTATCTAAATTTATTGAAAAAAGACAAAAGCCGCTTCACATGGGTTTTGCATGCCTGATTTGTCTTTCATGAATGCATCCATGTCTTTATTTCTGTGCAGTATATATTTTGTTACATTTATATTCTTCTGGTTTCAGGTTTGATCCATATAAGATTTTCGAGGTAAGAAACTTCTCTTAGCTGCTGGAGAGAGGAACTGTATGTAAACTGTATTGCTTCTCTAATGCTCAATAATAAAATGTCTGTTAGCAGTTAAAGAGTAATGTTTAAACAAACATTGTGTATTCACACATCTATATTAATAATAATAATAATAATAATAATAATAATAATAATAATAATAATAATAATAATAATAATAATAATAATAATAATAATTTATCCACCATATAGATGGAACTTGCATAGGTTCAAGTCTCAGATCGGCTAAGTAGGGTATATGTAAACGTTTGCCAGTAACTTCCACGTTATATACTGACAAAATAAAAAATTGTTTGAAGCCGACCAGGCTAAATTCAGCATACAAAGAGTTTCAAGTAAGATTTGTAATGAACCCTTTGTCAGAATTCGGTTCTAGTTTCTTGCAGCCATTTCCAATCTTGTTATTTATGCTTTATGAGTAAATTCCATGGTGATTCGTACTAGATTTGGCATTAACTGTGTTGATTTTCGATTCATTTTTAAAGAGGGAATTTCTCTAGTTCATATCGTTGTCATCAAATGTATGTGTTCTAGACCTAAAGAAGAATTCCAGTTTTCTCCCTTTCGCCCTTTCCGACACAGAAATTTAAAAGTTCGGCCGTTAGGTTAGACAATCTATTTCAAATTCTAATTGGATCGTCAACCTTTGTGTCAACTGTTAAAGAGATACAACTGCGCATTTCATTATTCAATGCCCAATCATTACGACCATCGGAAAAGCGCACATAAATAGATAATTTTATCAACGGTCAGAACATCGGCATCTTTTTCCTGACAGAAACTAGGCTAAAAACATCAGGCAACGAACCCAAGTGCGCGGATATAACACCCACCGGTTACTCCACAAAGTCCTTCCCCCGCCACTCCAGCGGAGGAGGAATTGCTATCATCGCAAGGAACTCCATGATCAACCGTATTAACTACACTTCAACTTTCAATTTCGACCACACATCGTTTGATTTAGTCCAAATTACACTCACACTAGAACAAAGGTCAATCCATATTTTCTGCCTCTACCACCCTCCCCCTAGTAGAAAATTAAACCCAAGCTGATAGAATTTCCCTTTTTGGAGCCTTTTCCGAATCTCTTTGAGTATGGAAATTATTTGGGTGGTAGCGTAATTATTTCAACTTGAAACAGTCAGTTAGACAACCCACCCATAAACATGGTTAAGACTTGATTCTTTACAGACCTGATGATATTCTTCAATCCACCTTAGTGTCCCACGAACTTTCATCAGATCACCTCTGCATTACATGCCATTTTTGACGTAATAGTCCCTTACCCTCCAACTTTATTTGCTACTAAGAGAAACCTTCGTATGATAAACAGAACAAAACTAATGCACGACATCCAAGCAAACCTAACAACTGGCTTGCCTATTACGGCAGAACAACTTGATAACTGACTGTGTTCATTGCTCGACAAACACGCCCCATCAACCAAGAGCAGAGTAGCAATTCAGAAAAGTTCTCCGTGGTATAGAAGTGTTATTGACCAGCTTCGCACTGTTTAAAGATACCGTCGTAAAGCTGAGAGACTTTGGCTTTCCACGAGGCTCACTATTCATAAGTAGATATATGATGCCGCTAAGAAGAACGTCAAAAACATAGTCCATGCAGTGAAATAGGCCCACTACAAAACTAAGATCACGGAAAGTTCCAATTGCAAAGACCTATTTGAGATTGCTAACAAGCTACTGTTAATGAACAAATGTACACCACTTCCAGCTACTTCCTCTTGAGTCGACCTTCCAGACCTGTTTGCAAGTTTCTTCCGTGACAAAGTACAAACCATGAAAGATAAACTTGACATCACAACTTTAGTTGTCTCGTCATCACCATATAGTTACGATACAGATTTCAGCGGAAACCATTAGCAGCATTTCAACCTGTCTCTATGGATTTAGTTAGTACAATCGTGATGAAGAATGTACCAAAGTCATGTGAACTGGATCCGATTCTGACGTCACTTCTGCTAGAGTGCTTGGATCCAATATTGCCTTCACTAACTAATGTTATTAGTACGTCACTCTCATCTGGGGAATTCCCATCATTTTACAAAACTTCCATTGTTAAACCGCTGCAGAAGAAACCAACATTTGACCATAATGATCTAAAGGACTACCGTCCAGTTTCTAATCTCTCATTCATGTAAAAAAAAGTTTAGAAGAAGTTGTTCTATCCCAACTTGTATCTCATCTGAATTCAAACAGTCTTTTCAGCAATGTACATTCTGCATATCGACCTCGCCACAGCACTGAAACCGCTCTTCTGAAAGTAGTCAACGACCTTCTCTCTGCTTTGGATGGCGGAAAGACTACTGTCCTCACTATCCTTTATTTGTCTTCAGCATTTGACATTATAGACCTTGATATATTATTTCACCGTCTCTAGCACTTGGCATTCACGATATGACCTTAGTATGGTTCAAGTTCTAATTGGTCAACATAACACAAATTGTGTCCGCAAATGGAAAACACTCCAGCCCAGTCGATCTATGCTGTGGTGTTCTACAGGGATCTGTTATTGGACCTGTTCTCGTCATTCTGTACACTCAGCCGCTCTCAAGTGTCATAGATCATCATCCAGTGTCTGACCAATTGTATGATGATGACACCCAAATATACAAATCTAGCCATCCAGCTGAAGTTTAAGCTACCAGTTAAGACTTAGAGAGGTGCATTTCTGATGTGAAATCATGGATTACATGTAACAAGTTGCAAATGACTGATGATAAAACTGAAGCCCTCCTGATTACAAAATAAAAACTTTCGCATTCACATCCTTTATCTTAGACAATAAATATTAGCAACACCAACATTTAATTCAAGTAGTCAGTACGAAACTTCTTTGTCACATTTGACAGTACTCTCTCATTGCATCAACATGTCATGAACATGTTGCTGCATAACTTGACCTGAGACGCATCAGCTCCATTCGCAAGTATCTGTCAGTTGATGCCACAAAAACACTTTTTGTGTTCCTTAATACTTTCAAGACTGGAATATTGGAATTCAATTCTGTCTGGTTCATCTCAATATCCACTTCAAAAATTTCAAAACGTTCAAAACACTGCTGCTCGGATCACCCTTAGAGTACCACGATCAGAGCATGCCTCTCACACTGCTTTGTACCCTACACTGGCTATCCATACGATCCAGAATTAAACACAAAATTTGTTCTCTGTGCTACGTTTCACTGACAGGGTCCATTCCAACTGACCTATCTGACCTCACCCATGTGAATACACTTGCAAGATGCTTACGCTCATTTTCTGACACTCACGTTCTCAATATCTCCACTATAAAGTTGAAATCATATGGACAATGTTCTTTTGCATACAAGGGCCCAACAACATCGAAGGAATCTCCCACTGCACTTAGATACAATGACACAATGATCTCATTCAAGAGCACCCTTAAAGCCCATCTATTTCAACTGTAAGAACTGTCATAATGACCTATTAAGGTATCCTTTTTAAGGTATCCTTACCTTAAAAATTTATAGCATGTTTTCTGTTTCTAATTGTGTGGTATTTGTGTTTGTTTTTTGTTGTTTTTTTATTTTTGTAAACATTTCATTGTATATGTTTTTTAAATTCATTTTTAAAGCGTTGTCGAATGTTGTAAAGCGGTTAGAGCTTCTAAAGATTAGGCACTATATAAAGTCCTCGTTATTATTATTATTATTATTATTATTATTATTATTATTATTATTATTATTATTGTTGTTGTTGTTGTTGTAGTTGTCATTATTATTATTATTATTATTATTATTATTATTATTATTATTAGTAGTAGTAGTAGTAGTAGTAGTAGTAGTAGTAGTAGTAGTAGTAGTAGTAGTATATATTAATATTATATATAATATTAATATTATTACTATTATTATTAAAGTAGATTGCTCTTATTATTTGCAGGTTGAATATAAAGAATGCATAATTCTAACCGTCAAAGTTTTATGTGGACGCAAGATAACGAAAGGCTGGAGAGACTACAGTAAGTTAAGAAGCCATTCCATAATCATTTTCTTTAAACATTCCCTCGTTTGAACAAATATTCTTCCATCAGTGGGTTGGAAGCTTGGTCATCTTTGCCGCCATCACAGCCAATCCTTTTATTATATTGACTAGATTTTCTTTATAATAACTACGTTATCGGATAAAAGGGTTATAAAGTCGCTGACCTCAACTGGCAACACGTCAACAATGTTCGAGTTGAACTCAATACGCACCACTCTAAGCAAGTATGGGAAATTGTATTCTTAAATTTGTCAAAAGGCTTAACATGCGGAAGACGATGTAGGGTGAAAAATGTTTATAAGGTCAAAAGTATTTACAGGGTCAAAAGTAATGACATGAACATGGAAAAATATAATGGTAACATTTTAGCTGCAATCCAAACACGTGTACAATTTACAACAAACTTTTGAATTACTATCCAAATATTTCATGTGTACAATCCATCACTCAAAATTGTTATAACTATATATGCATATACAATCCAAACAAGTTTTAATTAGAATTCAATGCACCACATATACTATCCATCACCTACTTAATTCATTATTATCCAAACATGCACAATATAGCACCCCATTTTGTAAAAATATCCAACACACCGCATATACAATTCATCACGCATATTAATTTAATGCCAATAAAAACAGCATGCACCATTTTAAAAACTAAATCAAAATGTTGAATGACAATGAGCTTCTCAAACACTAAAGTAATTTCAACAATTTTAAAAAGGAATACATTTTTAAGGTTGACAACTTTGTAGAGTTAAACTCGACTTCCAATGATCTATCATTTCACTATATTTCCTACCTAAGGACAAAATATTACGATAATGTTTTCAAAATCATATTTCTACTTTAGCATTGTTTCTTGTGTATTCACGATCAAAAGAAGTCCAACCAAATTTTCTAATGAATAACTAAAATTAAGTCGATTGAAGAAAATACACACAATGTTTTCTACTCAACATCAAATATGTTTCTTGTAATTGCGCATTATCGAATAGAGTCGATTTTGCATTTCGTCTCATAAAGCCACTGATGTCGTCTTCCAAAGGTGGCGATCCATTGGAATCAAAATAATCACATAAATCGTTGTGAAAGTAGACAGCTACCCACAATGTTCCTTGTTGGAGAAATAGATTGAATATTTCTATGTTTTGGGTGAGGAAATTCTTCTTTAGTACACACCACAGGATTCCAAGAAAAAGTAAACTGTTCTTCAGAAGGTAATGAAATTTCCAGGTATCCATTTTGGTCACACGTAATGATGATTATCTTTTCCATGAAAATATGTCAGGTAATTCGCACACTTATTAATGAGCCATAATCATTGAAACTGTCTGTCAAGGAGGCTGATTTACCATACCTCCACTTCTTACTCTTTATCAAGAGAGCTTCGACGTGTTGGAGTTCCAGAGAAGTCAGTGCAGGTAAGGAACAGTGATTAACTACTTTATACTACTTTTGCAACAATCTCTATTGCGATATTGTAACTCAAGTGTCATGCAGATACGTGTCTAAGTTTTCCTCTATGCTCATCACCATACCTTACAAATATGCATACGCTCCACAATCATTGCATCTGTATTTATTTCAGCCCGGAGGTTAGCAAAACAGGTGGCTTAATTTTGCTTTTGTTTTAGCCTTCATGGTATAATAACTGTCTGTTTTTCTTTCTCTTCAGTAGTTTCTTCTTCTTCTTCTTCTTCTTCTTCTTCTTCTTCTTCTTCTTCTTCTTCTTCTTCTTCTTCTTCTATGAATTCGAATTCGAACTCGAATTCCAAAGCATCGTCGTTACTCATCTTTTGAGATTGTTCGTACTCCAAAGATATAATAGTTTCTAATAGTTTATAATCACTTCTCACAAGCTGCAGATCGCCAGAGTATTTTTTAATTCTGCTTACAAGATGACATTAACCGTTTGGGCTGGATCTCTTATAAATTGAAGTTTCACGCCGTTTTATAGAGTGGAAATATCCTGCTTCCTGTCTATGTCCAGAGTGAAATAAAAATCCAAGCATAACCTCATGCATACTCGTCGTACGAAATGCAGTGGCTGCTATTGGTCTCTAAATCTCACATGGATTTATACCTGATCAAATAAAATCTCAAGCAGTTTTTGTGGTTGATGTTAGTTTATTTGGTCTGCTACAAACGCTCAGGCCATCTCAAGTAACTTCTATTCTCTACACGTTAAAATTTTGAAACTAGATAGGAGTTTGATCGATCTCTACTCTGAAGCCTGTATTGCTGACAATGCCGATGAGTTAACGTTTGGTATCTGTCCTTGCAAAAGGTAATCTTCGATCAACTCCGTTCAACAGATAATTGTCCAATTGCTAGACACCCGTCAGTTTTATACTGAGTCTTTGCATAATTTTGTTTCGATCGTCGTTAATTCCTACTGTGTGGTCTTCATCAGAAACTACAAAAAAGCTTAATCGTTGTTCTTCTCTAACGTATCAGAATTCCATAGCAAGGACACATCCATACTAATGTTCATGGACTCTTTTCCGTACGCCAAGAGATTTTACAGGTACTCTCATTAAGGATAAGTATCCATGCTGCTGATGACGAGTTTGTTATTAAAGTACAAATCCACTTTGATGGAAAATTAATGCATGAAATTGTTTAGTAGAGCTGCTCTGGCGTCTCTGCCTCATTGTGTTGGTTTATTACGTGAACTTTGATTTTGAAGTACAAGACACTTATTCAAATCGATGTAGACTTCAATCTTCTGTTTGATTTCAAATTTAATAGAGCTGTGTTACGTATAGTTAATTTGTATTGTTCTTTATTTAGTTTTTTAGTTTTTATTTCATTATATCCTATTGATAATGTAGGATTTCATGACAATCTGGACTTGTCTAAAGTCAAGGTAATTTTCTTCTTTACTTTAATCATTGTTTTCATAAAAATTCTTTAGACATAGCGACCGTGTTATGAACTCTCTGAATAACACAGACAACACAATATAATTTATAATATGAATGCACCTTATTGGGTGATAAAGAACTTAAAATACAAAATATCCAAGATACAAATAAATATGTACGTTAATAAAACAAACAGGATTTCTATGGGCACATTCTAATGTTACTTTAGTCTCAAAGCCATTCACATTCCTCTCAAATGTTTTCATTCCAGAGAAAAAATTTAAATGGGATCTTGAAAACTAGCCATTAACAGATTTGCCTTTGTTGTGGATCAAATGTGCATACTTTTGCCACTCGGAATCGGGTGGTAAATCTTTCCAACCTAGATTGGATCAATGTTTTTCCATTTGAAAAGTTTCAGAAGAATCAAGGCACATATAGTCTGTAATGACCAGTAGTTGAAACATCTATGCTGCAAAAGGATCTAAATGCTTGCTGTATTTCACTGTATCTTGAATAAATCTTTGCAAATCCATTTCCGCAGCTCCAAAAACAATTAAACAATTTCTGAAACCGCTTTTCTAATCTAGTCATTTCACTGGAATGTCTATCTTTTGGACAAAACATTCGTACATTTAACAGTGTTGAAAAAAAGATATAGAGACGAATGTCTGCTCTGTGTATAGCAATGTAATTGTTGTTGTTGTTGTTATTGTTGTTATTCTTGTTGTTGTGGGGCTTAAAGCCATTTTTCAGCACACGATAGGCTATATATGTCGGCCTGTGTTAATGGTGGAGGACGAAATCGGGAAATCACCGGAAATAACTACCGTACCACGAGAAGCTACTGGCGCAAGGCAATTGAAATCTTGTAATATACAGTCTAGAAAGATAACGATTCTGAAGAACACATTCTTGATAAGGGAAAATCTAATAATGTTGTTCACTAATAATTCATAATTCAATTTGTGAATTTGTCTGTATTCTTCAATGATGGGTGCATGTCTTTGAGGTTGGGGTGACATTCGCAGTGGTTTGCACAAACATGGATGAGATTGGTAGGTTTGTACCCTCACGGCTTCGCGATGACCATAAAAACCAGTAAATAGGCTTGGAATACAGAAATAAATGAAATCGCTTAAGCTAGTATAACGGTACACGCACTATTTTCCATGATGGTACTAGTGGATTAGCGGCCAGATACTGTTACATCAATGATATTGCAGAGTAAGGCATCGATGCGATTGTAAAGCATATCATCTCACGTAGGTTTGTCGCTGAACTCGAATCTCTCGCTCAGTTGTTGCGTTGATTGATTAATCTTTATAGCTCCTCGATTTTAGTCATAATGAAGTGTAGGCCTTGGAAGTATTCCCTTTTTATAGCTCTACGTGTCCATAAGGTAACATGATGTTGTATGGAAGACGCAATCGTTTCCCGAACACAACGTGATAGATTGTTTCCAATGAGCGACTAAGGAATTGCTGTTTTGTAACAATACAATTGTGTGCGGATCGCAAGGAGTCGTGCAGAAGTCTTGGTTCTCTCCGGACTGCTGAACTTCTCTTAGCACCACAATGTTACCACTTGACTCGCTACATATTTTAGTGTCATTTTTGGCTTTGCAGTCGGGATGCATTTCTCCCCTACGGTGTCGGTACTGGAAGCTGTAAATTTTGGGACCGCTGCTAGGAATATCCCGGGGCTTGCCTTATGAGTGTTTTTGTCCGCACATGTACCTAAATGGTCCTCTTCTCTTTCTAGGGGTGGTTCTACCACATCGATGGACGTACATGCAACTATCGGTGCCAACGTACATGACTCGATTTACTATATGTGATAGTGCTTTCTTAAAGTAAATATTGGTGCTAGGTAACAATCAATGATGACATTTCTAAAGTAGTCGGGAGGTGCAAGGTATGATTTTTCGCAATTGACCAAGGTTAAATCTTTACAAACGACTTCTATGTGTTTAATCCCTTGTCCTTTGTTGCCCACCATCTCAATATATCAGTATGCATCTGTCAAGTGATCCGTTTTGGGTAGGATAGGACTTTAGCCAATTTTCCCCACAAGCAAGTGAGCATGGCTTCGTCAAAAGAGCGCATTCCTTAGTCATTTTCTACGTGTTCTAATGTGACATTTTCGATGCATCGACACCTTTCCTTGGATGTACGTTGTTTTGTCTTCCGGAGTCTGACACCCAGAGGGATTACGGTTGCCTTCTTGTTTTCTTGTAAGAAATAATTTGATGTAGCCTGTGATAATGCCTTTATGGGAGTCGTCGTCTTTTTGGTCGAGTTATTTGCTCGAAAAGTGGTAAGTTTCAATGGCGATTAACAAGCGGTATCCTAGGCAAGAACATACAGAAATTCCATAGTAACTAACGTTCGTGTCAAAGCGCATTATTCCTGGGTTAAATTACAATTTTAGTCTTGCTTACATTTTTTGGCACACATACGACACAAAGGAAACACCAGCTTCCCTTGGCAATGGTGTAGTAAGACGGGATGGTACAAGCGGGTCGGTGGTAAAACTTTGCATTTGATCAAGTCTTCGTATTAAAGAATGTTCTACGTCGATGTGTTCTGTCAAGATGACGGGGTCCTTTAGGAAATGGACAAATTTTGCACATGCAAGAAAACACCGAGCAAACACTTGTATTTAATTTATTTTTTCTGAAATTCGTTCACATCATACAGCAAGCATGCAGTATTGGCCCATCCACCAAATAATAAATTGCGTGGGTTTAGAGTTTCTGGTCTAGATCTGTTTTTAACATCGATTTTGTAGTCGTGCTCCCACATTTCTACCACTCGGTATCTTTGTTCTAGTTTCAGGCATCGTTGGTAGTTTGTCTGATACAATAGCCCCATGGTGTACTCTAAGAATTGACTATTCATTTGTCGTTCAGGGTAACAGGTATAGCATCCCTAAAACAAGCATCAATGAAATTCATAAACGATCATGGGGTCTTCTAAATCCCAACCACATACCGAAAGACTGGCATGTTGGATTCAAATGTCTTCCCTTTCTCATAACTAAAGCAGAAATTTGGCCCAGTATCGATGGCTGACGATCAGGTAGGTTTGAGAAGATATGATGGTTGTGTGCTCTCGGGCATGAATTTGTTGCGGTACACTAAGGAGCATGCTTTGGCGATGGTAGAGGCTTTCTTCAAAGGATCGATATTTTTGTGCTCCAGAAACAATTGTTGAAATTCCAACAACAACGGCGAATAAAGTAAATATCGGATTGGCAATACTTGGACATTTCTTCCTGAAAGTCAACAGGGTTATAAGCATGAGATTAGTACCAAGCGTAGAAGGCTTTTCGTTGTTCGGTGTGCATATCCTCGGGGTCGTAATAGTGTGCGTCACGTACTTGCTGGAGGACAGTGTTGAGAAGCTTCGCTGTTAGAAAGGTGTGGAAGATATCCTTTGGCCATTGCTGTCATTCATTTCCTTCTTTTAATCTATAGCTAAAGCAAGGCTTTACCATTACAATTTCCCTTGCCGTTGTAAACACATATGACCTACGAATAATTTTAACTCTTTAAACACGTTCTGATTACATAAACTCTTTTAATCAAATGTCGCCTCCAGTATATCAAACCACAGGACAAATTTAGCATTATTTCTCGTATGACCCCATATCCGTCAATTTAACCTCCCCGCCCTAACGTGCACTTCTTACTACTTTCACTGTTATTTGATGCAGGTTGATTTCGCTGTTCTATAATGTAATGAGTTGTCATTTTTATGTTTCCTGTATCATAGAAATGTGTATTCATATTTATATAACTTAGTACATGTTTTCTTCCAGCGAACCCCGCCACAATAAAAGGACAACAAAATGTATGATTTATATAGTAATTAACTCATATGCTGACAAATGCACATATTGACAGATGTAGACATATTCCTATGAATTCATTTTAACGGGAAAAGTTGTATATTAAATTAAATTTTGATGCTATTCTTTTTGGATATAGTGCAAGGGAGCATGCATGCAATTTTGTACATATAATTCATATATGCGATAACTTATTTCGCAGAAGTGCTGTTTTCCTCAAAATGCTTTATATTTGTACGTTGCGTATATGTTTAACTAAATGTTATTTTGCTTACAGTGGACATTCCAGATCCCTACGTTGCCTTGACAATCAGAACTGCTCCAGACGGACGGAAAAGGACTAAGACAATTAGCAATGAGGTTAACCCTGAATGGAATGAGACCTTCACATTCCTATTGGATGAAAAGGTTCAAAATATAATGGGTATGTTTGCATTGTGCACTCAACATGACCTGGTATACACAACTGTACCACAAAGATAAACTTAACTAACATTCCTGAGTGTTAATTTGATTTGTAGGAAGCAAATTACTAGCCTGCCTCTTTACTCGTGTCGATATGAATAATTTACTAACACACCTGTATGTTTGCGCAGAGATGTAGTAAAGAAAATAATCACATATCGTACTGTTCGTCGTCAGTTTATAGCATATATATATATATATATATATATATATATATATATATATATATATATATATATATATATATATATATATATATAGTTTCATTATATTGCTTTCTATGGGAGCCATATAGTGTAATGGTCTATGTTGAGATCGCTTTATAATGATATACGTGATATATATATAAAATTCCACCCCTAATGTAATAACCATATCCGCATTATAACAAGACTGCAAGACTGGTGTTATAAAGAAGGGTCTTTTTCTGACGGAGTGTTGCATAAATAAAACATTTTTGATGATCTAGGACATACTGATGATCTAGGACATACTGATGATCTAGGACATACTGGCTTACTCTGTTGACTTTCATGAAGCTACTTGTACTAGAAATGACATGAAGATTATCACCAACGATGTGTTAAGCGATTTTCTATGATCCAATGATGGCACTCATAGTTTTTTTTTGTCTATCCATGTCTTTCTATCCAATGTATGAATCTATTAATCTATTTGTGTATCCAGATCCTATAATACAATAATGACTCTAATAATTTAATCGTGTATCCATGTCTTATGGTCGAATGTATCGCTCTAATCATTTGCCTATCTATGTATTATTATCCAGTGTATAACACTAATCATTTGTCTTTCCATTTATTATAATCCACTGTATGGCACTTATCATTTGTCGATCCATTTATTATAATCCAGTGTATGGCACTAATCATTTGTCTATCCATTTATTATAATCCAGTGTATGACACTAATAATTTGTCTATCAGTCTCATATGATTTATGTCCTGGATATCACAATATGAATCTTTTCGCGTTATTAAATTTAAGCGAATGAAATAAATTCATTTTTTTTACATTTTATGTAAACCTTCCATTGATATGTACGTCTTCTCTTATGCGTTAATGTCGTAATGGATAAAACTATTTTTGCTGATTCATGTTATTCTCCTCATTACTGAATGCTGATGCAAATATTGTAATTTATAAGAT
Organism: Potamilus streckersoni; assembly: GCA_016746295.1. Classification (NCBI taxonomy): domain Eukaryota; kingdom Metazoa; phylum Mollusca; class Bivalvia; order Unionida; family Unionidae; genus Potamilus; species Potamilus streckersoni. The sequence goes on from JAEAOA010000123.1 coordinate 276,326, forward strand.
GCATTTTTTATACAGAGAAATATAAGCATGAGTACCATTACGTATGTAATATAATAGATAATTCTCAGTATAGCAACATTGATTTCAGAAGTGAAACTGATGGAAGCCAACTATGTATGGGATGAGACTCTAGGAGTAATCAATATAGAGATAAATCCACTGGAAAAATATACCTGGGTGAAGAAAACACTCGTCTTTAATAACGTACGTAAGAACTTAGTTAAGTAATGCAAATTAGGTGTAGTACTATCTCCCGATACCTTTGCTCCTACAAAATATCGAATATTCTGATCAAAAATAATATGCTTCGATGCCTTACTGGTCTATGCATTTTACATTCTATTTGTCGTCAAAATCCATACCCAATTCATTGCTTTTATGTGAGTCTTTCAGAACCTGCTGTTTTAATCCTTATTACTGTTTTAATCCTTATTACTGTTTTAATCCTTATTACTGTTTTAATCCTTATTACTGTTTTGAGTCTTTGCTGTTTTGACCCTTATTACACTTTTGACAATTATTGGTGTTTCGGGATAAATATTTTAAACAGAAAAACATTGTTGCCCTGGTTACAGTACAGAGCATCAATGTTTATGAGGTGCTGATGTATAAAATTTGTCTATTAACTCATAATTTAAACAGTTGTGAGCTGCAAAGTCAGATCATATATACTGATTTACATTTCCAATTCGCCCACCAATAGCCTACCTATATAAATACAACGTGTTTTTTTATTTTCAGATATCAGAAATTGATATAGAACTGAAAGCAGAATACGAGTAAGGCTGGAAGTTTATAAGTATTTATACATTCACAATCTCACAAAGCGGGCGACGTAATATCAGTAACACAAACTTTATTAAATGGAAAGAGTTGAAACAACTAAAGCTATTTTTACCAAAAGATTTTAAACAACAACTAAGCGTATTTATGTTAGGTTCTCGAAAAGATGTCATACAAAACCTTTATATGCGTATATGTTTCCCAGAGATCTCAAAAGACAACTAAGCCTATATTTGAGACTGTTTCTCATAAAGATATTAAACAAGATATAACCTTTCTTTGGGTTTGTGTATTCAAAGGATGTTACTCAACAACAACTAAATCTGTATTTGAATGTGCTTTTCCAAATGATGGTAAATATCAACTAAGTCTATATAATGTTGTGTTTTAAAGAAATTTTGAAAATTAACTAAGTTTACATTTGGGTGATTTTCTTTTCCGAATGAGGTTAGAAAACAACCAAGAATACTTGTGTGTCGTTGTCCCCATGAGTTTAAACAACTAAGCCTACATTTGGGTGAATTTTGTTTTCCAAATGAGGTTAGAAAAGAACCAGGAATACAGGTGTGTCGTTGTCCCCATCAGTTTAAAAAACTAAGCCTACATTTGGGAGCGTGGGTTTTGCTAAATAAGTGTACGTAGTACATAGATCACCGGATCTATATTTCCTGCAAAACGTCAAAATTAGTAATGATGATGGAACAAAATTATTTATTCTATTTTCAAAACACCTATTTTATTCATATTTTTATTCGCAATGAAAAGGGCGTATCTCCTGACCGTTTGAGAAAAAAAAACACTAGTTTATTTGTCTATTTGCAACTAGAGAAATGATTTGCTTTTAAATGCAGGAGGAACATGCTTGTAATAATAAATCATGTCACTACAAAATAAAGTCAAATAAAACTGACATCTGCTTTGATGTCTTTCTTGTTTATCCTATAGCATAGATCCAACACTGAGGTACAGCCTTGCCTTGTGTGATGATGAAAAGGCATTTCTGTATCGTCGTAGAGAGAAAGTATTCGAGGCTATGCGTCAGCTTTTGGGGGATAAAGGACCAGAATGTATTGAAGAGGTACACAGGAATTTCACCCATACATTAGTTATCCAGACGTCTAACACAATTCATACATCTATATCTATATGAAACATGTGACATAAATGTTATTATTAATACGTTTAAAAAAATCTATTGGTGAAATATGCAACGGTGACTTCCTTGGTACAGCCTGCAATCGTTCCATGCAAACAGTTTATTACAAGTTGGAACACATATAATTCATGTTTTGAATAGGAGTATCTAGACGAAAAGCAATTTGTATAATGCGGTAAATAGTGTTAAGTATATGTAATGTAATTATCTGTTTGTTAGTTTTACTTTATTTATTCCATTACGTGTTATTGTAATGATTACTTTGTCTACTGGATTTGACCTATTTTTAGAAGTTCAGTTCAGTTCTGTTTGATCTCATTTTTTATTTGACTGATACATAACCAGTAGTACAAACATTGCACGTAGTTCAGTTCAGTTCTGTTTGATCTCATTTTCTATTTGACTGATAAATAACCAGTATTAGAAACATTGTACGTAGTTGCTGACCATGGGTCATAACCAGTAAGAGTCCTGGTAAACAACATTTATTACAAATTTTTTTATTCATTCCCAGTGTAAGAACCAATGATTTCAGTTAAGGCCATACTGGAAGTAAGTGATATTAGGGATGTCAAACGTTTCTGTGTTGCTCTGGAAGGGTAACCATATGATCCCCATGCGCGAATCTGTTTCTCATCTTAAATTAGTGCATAACTATTGTCTTGATAGAAGATAGTTCAGTCAGGCTCTAAATATGTTATAACCAGTATGTTTAATTTTTATTTTACTGAATTTCAAGTGATTTTTTCCCCTGTGAATACAAATTCTCATACAGAAGTCTTGGAAAAAGGCATTTACTGAAATTTATTAGGAATTCAAAACTGGAGTATTACTTTTTGTAATTCAACGAGGAACAGTTGACACAATTGCACTTGGAAAGTTGCATAATACATCCTCGCCCATCATTTTGAATTGCATCGTGACTCGAACACAGATTCATTTAGGAATTTTAATTATAAGAATTATATTTTTTTAATTCTTGGATTATTTTTTGGATTTTGATCGGTAAAAACCGTGAGTTCTTTATCTCACTTTTACCTTGATTCTCTATGGAAATAAATTATTTGTTAAATTTTACAAAGCTTATTGTCTTCACTCTTTTCTTGTTACTTTTTTTATAAGAGAGCCTAGATACGTATCAATAGTATAAATATAATATATATATATATATATATATATATATATATATATATATATATATATATATATATATATATATATATATATATATATACAAAGAGAGAGAGAGAGAGGGGGGCTTGCTACACCGATTGATGTGACGTCAAAATAGTTCTGTTAGGACCTATCCAATAACATAAATAGCATTATTGAATCTGTGCATTTAACATGAATTGTACAAATTTACACAGGTACCCACCGTCAGCGTAATCGGGTCTGGGGGTGGTTTCCGGGCGATGGTTGGATTAAGTGGTGTACTAAAAGCCCTGGCCGATTCCGGGATAATGCAATGTACTACGTACCTATGCGGACTGTCGGGTTCCTCTTGGTATGTTATTTGTGTCTTTGGTGAGAACATATATATATATATATATATATATATATATATATATATATATATATATATCCATAGAAATAAAAAAATAAATAATTGTACAGCATTTGTATGTTTTTATATGTGATGAAACTTGATAGTAATATACATAACGTACTTCATAAGCATGTTTTTGTTGTGTTGAATTCGGTATAGCGCTATTTTGGTAAGGCATAAACAATTTTAGAAAAATATTTTCTTTCTAATATGATTGCAATTTTGTTACATTTTTATGTTGTACTTTTTGTTAATTGCTATATCCGTTGACATAAAAAGTTTCCTAGCATAAATTTACAAACTTTCCAATACTTATTTATTTAGTGTTTCGTATCTTTTTAGTTATTTTGTTTATTTACGTATTTTATAAAAGTTACCAATGGGAAGACATTCAGGTGGTATTGAATTGGAGATCTTGAAGAAGAAAATACATACTATACTTCATAATTATGCTTTCTTTGTTTTCTAGGCACATTTCTAACCTCTACTCCCACCCTGACTGGCCAAAAATGAATCCCGGAGACATACAAGATGAGGTTAAAAATAACATCGACTCAAGTCCCCTTTGGTTGCTGACCCCCCAGAGCATCTACCGCTATATGGACCGAATAATGTTGAAAAGGAGCAGAGGGCAACCTGTTAGCTTTACAGACTTCTTTGGCCACATGGTTGGAGAGACGCTCTTGAAAGGGGTAAGTTATATTATGTGGCCCATATATAAATACATTGTCCTCATTCTACGTGTATAATTTTCGCAGATTTAGAATGAGGATCGCCTTTGCAAAATATAATAATCATGAATTACGCATTTGTTAAGAAACTAGGTATACATTAGTAACAGATCTCCAATTCATTTTGACGGGAACATATATATATATATATATATATATATATATATATATATATATATATATATATATATATATATATATATATATATACAGAGAGAGAGAGAGAGAGAGAGAGAGAGAGAGAGAGAGAGAGAGAGAGAGAGAGAGAGTGCACATACATGTACTGCCGATACATTTCTGTACAATGTTTAATATCAATGTATAATTTAGCAAAATCTGTTTAACATTTTGAGAAATTCTACATAGAAGGTCTGCATGAACAATATATCGTTGGCCTTTAGTTGAATTAAACACATTCTTATGCACGTCATAAAAGTTGAATATTTTAAAATATACATGTAATCATTTTTTAATTATTACCTACGAAGCAAGAACAACAAACCTACGAAAACGGCAGGAAAGCTATACTTGTTACTTTTTGGAATGTGTTGGTACTTTATATTATCATGACCTTCTTGGCAAATTTACTAAACAGTGGCGTGATGATTAAATGATACTTTCCAGAGACTCGATGCTAAACTTACGGACATGAGAGAGAAAGTGGCTGATGGTGGAATCCCATTACCTATTTTAACTTGCGTTCATGTCAAGAAGGATCGTTCCGAAAAAAGTTTTCAAGGTAACGCTTTTATTAATATATGTGGTACTCGCTTTTATGTCCATGGCTGTTATGAGTTTAAGTTACAAATTATACGTATTATATTTAGCCATCAAGCAAGATTATCTGTGATACATGTCTAATTCGTCAGCAATGGACTGATCTAGATGATATTTTATTACTCATGCGACAGAGAAATCTGTTTTGCCAAACTTGCTTTCCTGGCCTCGGTCTGGTTATCGCATTCAGGTCATCTCTGTCATGGCGTTCACTTGCTAGAAAGCCTTGTTATCTTCTGCATCATCTGACTGACATTTTATAAATCAACATAAGCAACAGCTGATATGAAAAATAACGAAATTCTCTCATAAAACATCGTAAGATCTTCAACTTTTCAAGTACAACATCCAAGCATATGGGACACACACACACACACACACACACACACAACGTTTTATCTCTTTGGTATTATGATATAGTTCGTTCTTATCTGTAACTTAGTTCATTTTCAGGCCAGCGTCATTAAATGTTACTAAAAATACCTCATTCGTTTAAATACTTCGTGTGAAACAAATTAGGTACTTTTTTATATATCTAAAAATGCTGAAAAGAATTTTTGATGATATAAAGACAGGAAAAAAAATCACTTTTATCGTTAAATCATTTTTATATTCCGATTGAAGTCTAGATGCATATTTATTAAATATCTATAAAATAACATCTAAAAATCCCTTCAGTATTGCAATCACCTTTCGTTTTATGGTCAGGGAGTTTCACTTCAAATTATATTTCTGCTAATGTTCATTGCAGAATGGGTGGAGTTTTCTCCTTATGAAATTGGCATGGCAAAGTATGGTACTTTCATGAGGTCCGAACTATTTGGAAGCAAATTCTTCATGGGTAAACTGTGTACTCAGTACGAGGAACCACCACTTCACTTCCTTCAAGGTGAGCACTGATATATTACAATCAATACTGTTTGCATAATGCTGTAAAAATAATGTTATATATTCATCACTGTATTCATAAAAACATGTAAAAGCGAAACAGACGACACTGTCAAAGTTATTTTAATATTTTTGTAAGACAATGAAGATACAGAGACATAGAACATACGTATACAACATTAGTGGAGTTTTGGTTTTTTTTTGTTGTTAGGAACACATTATTGGCATTATCATGCAGACGAAATGCGAGCTAAATCCCTTTCCCAGGGATAGACTTATGCAGCCGATTCGGGATCTCCTGGGCAGATATCGAACCCGACACCCTTAGACTCAAACTCAGTAGCTCCTTAATGATGAATGACAGAGGAATTCTTGATCCTAAAAATACGCTTAAGCAAACGTTTTCTTTCTTGATGTGCTGTTCTTAATCATTCTCAAACTTAATATGTAATGATCCATACATGTTATTGTTATATCTAGATATGTTTTCAATAAATTGCGTAATTCATACATTTAATGAAGTGTTCCGAATGTCGTATATGCCACTTGAATAATAACTTGTGATGTTTTTGGAGGCTTATGCAGAAGTGCATCCTGTTTATATATATATATATATATATATATATATATATATATATATATATATATATATATATATATATATATATATATATATATATATATTAGTTTTAATAAATTACAACTTGTGATATTTTTTCAGGTATATGGGGAAGTGCCTTCTGCATCCTCTTCAAGAGACTGCTGGAGGACAATAGACGATTGGATCCAGTGGAAATGATCCGCCAGGAGATGGGTAGGTGTTTACAGTGAATTCGGTGATGTTCTCTCGGTTTACCAAATTTGTTTAGATTTATATTTGACACAATACAAGGAATTTAAAGGTATATGTAACCATAATACATATTTCTCTCTCTGTAATCAATGAAATAATTTACCAAAAGATATATTTCTTGCCAAAACAAGGAAAATTTGAAGTCACAAAATAAATTGGTTCGGAGTATTAATAGTTATTTGGAATGCCCGAGAGGGAGACCGTTCGAAGTAGTATCGGCTATTTATTGTGTAAGTTGTCACGCACAGTTGTCATATTTTTTATATACTTTAGAACAAGTGTCTGCTAATTGTTATCACCATGTTTCTTATATAGGTAGTTATGATTAACATTATATTAAGTAATAAATCAATTCCAGTATTTTTTTACAATATTGTTGTTAATGTTTGGATGGTTTAAATATTTTGTCGAAAGTAAATTTTCTTTATTTTTCATCTTAATTCCTAAGGATAGCTTGATAAAGGGTATTAGAAACTATCTGAATTCCCTAGAATGGTAATTGATACTATTTGTGTTTCCGTATAAGAGTAATCGAAACTATTTTGGGATTCGTATATGGGTATTCAAAACTAGGTTCGATTCCGCATAAGGTTATTCGAAACTATTTGAGATTCCTTATAAAGGTAAAAGAAACTATTTGGGTTTTTGTATAAGGGTATTCGGATATATATATATATATATATATATATATATATATATATATATATATATATATATATATATATATCTATATATATATATATATATATAAGTATGTATGTATGTATGTATGTATGTATGTATGTATATATATATATATATATATATATATATATATATATATATATATATATATATATATATGTATATATGTATGTATGTATGTGTGTGTGTGTGTGTGTGTGTGTGTGTGTGTGTGTGTGTGTGTGTGTGTGTGTGATTCCCTTTAAGGGTATTTGAAAGTATTAGGAAATTTTCCTATAAGGCATTATAAACTATCTGGGATTCCCTATAAGGCAACAAAATCATAGTTTAAAACCAGTAAATTATTGTCTTTAGATAAACGAGAACAAAATACACGAGAGTATACATGTCCTGAGATATTGTCTTGAAGCGTGTGTTAAATGAGAAAGTAAGTAATGATAAAGCATTAACATGTTACTCAGCTACATGATACTGCACTAGAGAACATACATTTAAAAAAAACTAACATTATAATTCACAGAATGCATGAAGCTTAATCGTGATTATTCATTGCATGATAGGCCGTATTAAATCAAAGCTCTCATGTTTAGTGTGTAATCGAGTTTCAAATCCTGTAAAATTTGCAATTCAAATCTTATAATTACAAAATTATTACTCGGTCATTGTATACAAATCATTTCAAAACAAATAGGATAGGTGCACGAATGCCTAAGTTATGTTCCTTTCTTTTTTATGAGTCATATGATACCTTATTAACTAATCTATATGCTTCCTACAAACGCTTGGTAAATTTTTGTAGCTTCAACGTCAAGAGTTACCTGTCAGTCAATCTTTCAGGTAATAACCCGAACAAATCCCTCACTATGACTGGCAGCATTTTCCACTAGCTGCTGAACTTACAATTGCGGCCTCGGCCTTTAACTATGTGTTTTATTTTTTCAGTTAAACAGTTGGAAGAGAACCAGGCAGACGAGAGCAGTGATAGTAGCGAGAGCGAGGACGAGAATTCATCAGGTGCAAATGATGGGCCACCGGAAACTTCTAAAGGGGAGAACATATCTGGTTATGACGATAGCATTGATGTCTGTGGTGGTGCTGCCAACGGAAATCGGCGCTTGGAAGTCAGACATTCGATACACAGAACTAAAAACAAGGGATACTGGCATGCCTTTTTAAAGGGACTATTTGAAAAGTAAGCACATCCGGTTGATAACTTACTATTTGTGCTCGCTTATTGGTCCGGTCCAAATGTCAACAGCATAAACCGAATTTGCTGTCACATACTACTCATCAGAAAAGGGTTTATGTTGTTTGTTTTAATGATACCTCCTGTGAAACTGCATTGACCCAGAGCTCTCGACTCATTAATGATGACAGATTGGTGTCTGTTGAGTTTGAAGATGGATCCGACATTTAAGTGGGTACATACGGTAATTGAATTGGCTGACAGACAAATGACACTATTACTTTTCTGTTTATTTAATTTCCGTTGACACCTTTTGAAGTTTATGTAATACGGTGGTTTTATTATCTTAATAAAATGGTCATGGAGTCTTGCAGTTATGTACACAATAAAACTATTTTTTATTCTAGATCATGTCATCAGATTTGAAAGGGTTGAAACACATTAACTCTTTTAGATGCTGATGATTATACCGTTGCTTATAACAGGTAGAACAACACATGAGAAAAACGTTTTATTCAAAGTATAAAATATGTCAGAAATCTTCATGGATTAGTTTTGAAAGAAAAGAATAGTTTCAGATTTCAGTGTTAGTTCATTAATCCGTTAAGATGGAAACATACAAAATGATTTCATTTACATTTAATGTGCCCTCCTAATGTTGCTTACGAAATACACAAATTAAAAGTTAAATTTAAGTGCTTAAAATTAGATACAGGCACACCTTTTGATGAGCAACTATTTTTGCAGATTCAGTGATATTATTGCTTATTCTTTCAGTAACTAATAAGCTAACCGTTTTCTGCACATCATTTGGAATTGCGGATGTTGAAGAATTTACAAGTAAACGCATATCTACATGAAGACAGATACAACTTTTCGTTTTGGTGTCTTCTCAGTCAAACTCAAATATTTGTCCATGATAACCTTTAAACTTAGTTGAGGGTCTAGATTGTGATTGAAACGAAATGAATGAACGTATATTTGCTTTTATGTAATTTTTAGTAAGAACTTCGAGTTATTAAGCACCAGAGCTGGAAGGGCTGGCGTGATCCATAACTTCATGAGAGGACTTTCTCTCCAGCAGACCTATCCATTATCACCGTTTACGCCCCAACATTCCGAGGACAAACTAGATTCAAGAATTAGTGGTCAGTACAGAGAGTAACCAACGTGTATATTAATTAGATGTGTTATGTATGCAAAACATGGAATACAGGTCGATGGTTTGACGTGACAATTTTAATTATTCACGAGTGTTATAAATTTACTGGCGTATGATAAGTGTACGATCCTGCCTATTATAATTATTCAATGAAGTGCTTCGTGTAGTAATGTTTTTAAAACGTTGCTAGTTGTTATGACACAATATATATGACCTATTTATAGAGAGTTGCAGTTCTAGGCGACATTTGTATTAAACATTGCAAGTTTTATTTAAACAATCTCATTGACGTTTGTGTAGAACTTTGCAAGTTGTTATGCCATAGCTCAAGGTTACATTTATATAAAACGTTAATTGTTGCGCCAAAATTTGACGCGATATTCAAAAGTTACTAAATAGCCGTATCACAGCTTAAGATGAAAATTGCATGTGCAATTGCATGCTCGAGGTGTCAGTTATATTGAACGTTGCTAGATGGTGTCAATTAGAGGTATCATTTTTATTGAAAGTAGCTAGATGTTATGTTGGTTTGAGGTTGCATTTCTACAGAACGTTGTTAAGTGTTATGTCAGTTAGAGGTGTCATTTCTAAGGAATGTTGCTAGATGTTATATCAGTTTGATGTGTCATTTTTATGGAACTTCGGTAGATGTTATTGCAGTTCGAGTTGTCATTTCTATAGAACGTTGTTGGATGTTATGTTAGTTCGAGGTATCATTTATATGGAACTTTGGTAGATGTTATTGCAGTTCTAGGTATCATTTCGATAGAACATTGCTAGATGCTATATCAACTTGAGGTGGCATTCTATAGAACTTTGCTAGATTTATTGTTTTTTCAGGTGTCATTTCTATAGAACGTTGATAGATTTATGTCAGATTGATGTGTCCTTTCTATAAGACGTTGCTAGATATTATTTCAGTTTGAGATGTCATTTTTATGGAACGTTGCTGGATGTTATATCAGTTTTTAGATTATATTTTTTATTGAAGTTTGTTACCTGGAATTTTTATTCATTGTTGCTAATTGTTTTGTTTGATGTGACATTTGCTAGTTGTTATGTCTCGTATGGAAAAGTCATTTGTGTAGAATGTTGCTATTTGACATGTCACACTTACACAGGACATTTTCAAAAAACGTTGCAAATTTTTCAGTCTCAGTATAACGTGAGATTAGCTTATTAAGTCTCAAATTGGCGTAATATTTGTATTGAATGTTGCTTGCTATGTAACTATTAAAAACAATATTTGTAAAGATATTTTTCAGTTATGTTACAGTCTGACATTTGCATGGAAAGATTATTGTTGCGTACACCATGTGGTATTTATATACAACGTTTCAAGTGATATCATTTACATGACATTTGGTTGTTTTGTTAAAGTTTGACTTGACATTTGCAATGAACTTTATTGTTTGTTTTGTCACAGTATGAGGTGATATTTGTATAGAATTTTGTGGCACATGATAAAACGACACGTTGTTTTTGTATCTGTTAGTGATCAATCATTATTTAAAATCTGTGTCGGATTTACGGCGTCATCTTTAACTTTAAATTGCAGATGTCAAACTAAAAGAGAAACCTCTCAAGAGTTTTTTTTTTTTTTTATCCGCGACAAGAAACAGTTTTTTTATATAAAAAAAGCAATTTGTGTAAGACATTGTGACTTTTTCCCTAAAATATTGAATTTTACTATGGTAATGATATTTTTAGTGTATTCACCTATCATAATGCCTTATTTTGCAGATGATTTCGAAGCCGTGTTTGAAATGCACCCAACCAATGTGAAACATCTGTACATGGTTGATGCTGGACTTACTTTCAACTCTCCCTATCCAGTAGCATTGAGGCCGCAACGTCGCATGGATATCATCTTGTCTTTTGACTTCAGTGCAAGACCGAGCGACTCAACTCCTCCGTTTAAGGTAATTCCTTCACTTGTATTATGGCTTTTACTCGCATTATGACCTTGACTCGCATTATAATATTGACTAGTATTCTGAGCATGACTCGCACCTTGTATCATGAATATTAGTATCAACTCTCATTCACAGCGTGACTGACATCTTAGATTATGACCATAACTCATTCTCATATCTCGCATTCTGACCATAGCTAGCATCTGGCATTATGAATGTAACTCGCTTCTCGCATTTTGAACACGACTCGCTTCTCGCGTTATGACCACGACACTCATCTTGCATTATGAGACAACTCTCGCCTCACATTGTGACCATAACTCGCGTCTCGGATTATGACTGCGACTCACATCCTGTATTATGACCAATACTTGCATATCTCATTATGACCAAGACGCACATATCGTATTATGGCTGCCATTCATGTCTTGCATTTTGATCATAACTCACATTTCATAATGACTTCATTCAAAGTACATCACCTGGTGATTCAACATAAACCACACCTCTCACGGAAATAAGGAGGAACGCACATAAGCGCTATTGTAATTCTACTAGAGGATTTAAAATATTTTTTTTAAATTAATGGCAAAGCAACATCTCTTTTAAAGCCTTTTTGAGGTGGTCTTGTTTGGGACGTTGTCATAAATACATTTCGTTATTTATACGCTTAATTAATAGAAGTATGTATGTGGTTGTCAATGTACTGTAGCGGAACAGTGCCTCCGCTACACTGCCCAGAGTTTCGCTATCTCGAGTTCTTGAATGATAGGTCTATAGTTGGAGTGATACCCAACTAAATCTGTCTGATGACTGGCACTCCAGATTGTGACAGATTCCTACCTCAGTGCGATACCTCTTATTACTGGCTTCTTGGGTGTCGCCGACTTGGTCACAGACTAGCTGCAGGGTCGCTGACTGGTCGCAGTCGCCGACTTGTCGCAGAGTCGCCGACTGTGTCACAGACTTGTCGCAGTCACCCTGTCGCTGGGTCACAGACTGGGTCTCCGATGTCTCGCAGTCACCGTATCGCTGAGTGGCAGACTGGGTCGCCGAATGCTTGCAGTCTCCGTGTCGCTGAGTGGCAGACTGGGTCACAAACTTCTCAAAGTCACCGTGTCGCTGGGTCGCAGACTGCTTCCTCGACTTCTCGCAGTCACCGTGTCGCTGGCTCGACGACTGCGTCGCCGACTTCTAGCAGTCACCGTGTCGCAGGATCACACACTGGGTCGCTGACTTCTCGCAGAGTCGCCGACTGTCTAGCAAGGTCACTGACTGGTCGCAGAGTCGCTAACTGGCCTTCCTCTAGTCGCCGACTGTGTCTCTGGATCGCCGACTGGTCACTCTCTGGTCGCCGACTGTGTCGTAGTCGCCGACTGTGTCGTTAGATCGGTAGCAGTCACCGACTGTGTCTCTGACTTGTAGTAGTCGCCGACCGGTCACACAGTCGCAGATTGGGTCTTCTTCTGGTCGCTGTCTCAGTCGCAGAGTCGCGAAGTTATCTGCTCGAGATCAATAGAGAGAGACGACAGTGTGAAATGACGAAAGAAGAGCTATCCTCAGTCTAAAAGGTGTATTGTCGAAAGATCTCTGCTTTTCTCGGACGAGACTTGTAGCGCCGGACTGCTGGTCGACGAAAGACATTGTCCCTACGCTTTTTGGATTCCTGGCCTGGCTCTTCCTACTCCACGGAATACGACCATCTGTGATTGCTATGGCATGGTGGCTATACTGCTACAATGCAGGGGACGTCTTTACTCTACGCCACTTCCTAACACATCACCATAGCAGTGACAGTTGGTCCGAATATATACCCAGGCGGAATCACGTGACACAAAACTAAGACGATAGATGAAACTACAAAGCCCGCCATGCAATCAGGATTACAATATAAACTTTAACGAAACGAAATATTATACAACAAAACGAAAATTTCAAGTCATTGGGGTTTCTTCGTTAGAGTATGCTCTTAACACAAGGCTTGTGTAATATATACATAATGACTAGATGTTTGTGAGGATCAAGGTATACAATTCACACAGGGTTTGTGTATAATTAATTACTAGACGTATATCTGTGAGTTTCATGGGATGCATTTAACACAGAAGTTGTTTATTGCGTACGTTATTACAAAGAGAACATCTGTGATTTAAGAGGCAAACGGTTAATCAAACATGGATTTTGTATTATATTTATAACTACTAAGAGTACGCCAGTAATGTTCACGGCAAAACGAGTTATGCTTTGACATAGAAAATATAATGTTCCATATGATTTCCTGCATGCATTAGAAAATAATATGTTAATCAGCTTACACATTGATGTGTAAACATTACTATTTTTAAGGGTGGTGGTATTCTCCAAAACTATTGTTTTTCCAACAATGCTTCGTTTCCAATTTTTTATTTGTTAAAATAAAATTTAAAGCTAGAGTTTAATTATTGCTTTTCTCAGTCTTTGAAATTCTAGTTAAAAATTTATCTTTCTGATCATTTTCAGGAACTTCTGCTAGCGGAGAAATGGGCGCGAATTCACAAGGTGCCGTTCCCGCCTATAGATACCACTGTATTTGACAGGGAAGGAATGAAAGAACTTTACATCTTCAAAAACCTAAATGACCCTCATTGTCCGGTGGTTCTACACTTTCCATTAGTCAATATCGAGTTCAGAAAGTATCTCCTACCAGGTACGTCAACCACATTAGTCGTGTGCAACTTTCTTCGTAATGTGGTCAGATCTTCAAACACAGTATTCTACTATGTTATTGCTTGTGCAAATTTTGTAGCTTTCATATAGGTTTTTATTCCAGTTTTGAAGCGAAATTTAATTTTTAAACTTCCATTGGTAAATTATATATATATATATATATATATATATATATATATATATATATATATATATATATATATATATATATATATATATATATATATATATATATATATATATATATTGTTATAAGCCAGGGGTCTTTGCTTGATCGAGCGGTGTCAAAACCCTGGCTCAAATCCCGCTAGAAGTCATAAGTTTACCCCATATTTCCAAACACTTCTATACAACTTCAGTTGTAGGTTGGAAAGCCCGACGTGTCCATCATACATATATTTTACAATAATCAATACAAGACCACATTATTTACAACTTGCAAATTAGCCATCAACCGCACATCGCCACAGTTTCTCTATATTAGCTTTCCGTTCCGCTTGTAATTCACACCGTAGAAAATGTACAATAAACCCTAACACGGGGGATTATTTTAACTGTCCACCTGAGGCTAGTCGATCTTCCGTTTCAAGGCACATCACACCAGTAAACCTACATCACATTTGCCACTATGGCAACATAAACGGTATCAACCGAGTCCTTTCTCATTTATCCCATTGTGTAATTTACCGGTTTCCTACCATAAATACTGCCGCTGCAGTCACAACACCGATGTACACAAATAGTTTTTATAAAGTGCTATATCACGACAGGGACAATCATGCGGATTGGGTCCGAGTTCGCTACTCATTGGCCATCGCATCTCAGAAACTCACTAACACTTTCTCTCCGTGACGCTTGCTCCTAATAATTGGCTCATTATTTCATGCTAAGGAATATTTCCCACTGCAACGAATTCCAATAATCAAACATGTAATCACACAAACCTACAAATGGCTTAAACTAAATGCGCATCTGCTTAATTTTATTACAATATATATATATATATATATATATATATATATATATATATATATATATATATATATATATATATATATATATACATATATACATACTAATATACATATACATATAAATACATATATATATATTTTTATAGTTATATATATATATATATATATATATATAGATAGATAGATAGATAGATAGATAAATATATATATATATATATATATTCACCCTTAAATAGCCATGCTTTTTGTACAGAAAAATAGGTTATAAAGAAGGCCTAACTATTTTTCAGTGGCTAAATTCTTGCTCTACTTTTACGTCTATATTTGAAGCCGGTCTCAATAAATGAAACAAACAATACATATACATAAAAAATATTTAATTGTCTTTGATTCAACTAGTTGCATGCATATTTATTTCCAAACTGACGCAATATTGGAATGATGCATTTGATACTTGTAAAATAAACTTGTCAATGAAAATTAGCGTTGACAACCGTTTACTTTTGTTTCTATATTTGTTTTTCTGCACATTAATTAGCATATTTAAATTTTCTTAGGTGTTCCAAGAAAAACGAATGACGAAATGTCCTTCGCTGACTTTGATATCTTTGATGATCCAGTCGCTCCTTACTCTACCTTTAATTTTAAGTACACACACCTGGCATTCGATAGATTGTCAAAACTCACTGAATTCAATACGCTGTGGAACATGGAAGAAATTAAAAAGGTATTCGCTGAGTGCATTGTAAAGAAGCGTCAGTTTCCTCCTAAATTGCCATGCGAACTCAAGGACATTCCAAGACTGAAGAGAGTGAGTCAGAAAAACAAGAAGCGGCTCTCCAAGTTTGTTTCCCTTGTCCTCAGCAGAAGGTACACAAATATTGACTACGCTCTAGTGGATACAGTTTCCGAGGAGAGGAGTATTGACATGACGGATGAACAAAGTAAGGAAAATGAGGTTCAAGACAAAGAAGATACAAATTCAGTTACAGAGGAAAAGCGGAGGCACTTCTCGAGACAGAGGGTTATCACGAAAAAAGGACAAAAATCTACACGCGTTCCACAGGGAACCCCGACAGATTCTCCTGAATCAGACGAATATTTTGATGCCACGGCTGGTCACGAAACGAGCGCTATTCCATTTCCAAACTCGCCCACATCCGTCAACTTGAGAAACATACCTGGACGCCGAAAACCAGCACCTGGTGATATGCAAGATGCCATGTGTCATTCATTAGCTGAGGATGGTGACAACGTGTACTATTCTGCCATTCAGTGATAAATTTGGTGATAAGGTGCTAAACATCGTTCTTTTTTATGGCATAAATATCTCGTTTCAACGCTTCATATATTTAGGAAGTAACCAATTACCCATCTGGCTGTATACAGGAAGTAACCAATTACCCATCTGGCTATATCCAGGAAGTAACCAATTACCCATCAGGATACATCGTAAAAATTGAAACATGGAACTTTGGAAGGATAAACAGTGAAATAATTGTACATAATTACTTTATTACCAGAGGGATACAATTTAATTAGACATTCTTGAAACAGTTTTAATAGGCTGTCCATGGCACATCGTATCTGCGACCAGATTCTTAAGAACGTTTGACTAATAATTTCATCGTGATGATCGCAGCTTGGATCTTGTCGATTGAGCAATTGTTTTTTTTTTCTTTCTTGTTCACAGCCATTAAGGAGCAGTATAGTTTGTTACTGGTTATATTCCATGACATTTTTTGCAATTAATAAATTAAAACACTTTTTAAATATATGAATGATGCAAGTATTATAAGCTGGATCAATGTTGACGTGCAGTTATTAACTAATAACTATGTCTGAGTGTGATTTGGATTTTATAACTAAGTTTCAACAATATTTTCAGTTATATTGCTACAATGCATGCAGTGTGGCAGTTTATAGTGATGTCTGGCACTGGGGCATGTAGTAACATGTCCAACCCAGTCGCATTATATTGACACCAGGCCGAACAGTTCTAACACTAGCTTCAAAATTCTAGTACCAGTTTTATGTGTCTTTTGTTTGAGTCGCCAAAGTTTCGAACCCAAAAACTTTCGCAGACCTCTAACCATTGGAGCGGGGTTAATTAACATAAAATAAAAACTTAGAAAAGGGAAAATGAATTAATTTATTTTATTCATATATATATATATATATATATATATATATATATATATATATATATATATATATATATATATATATATATATATATATATATATATATATATATATATATATAACCCTTTGTGTTTAATATAAAAATTACCGGTGTTCAGGTCTTAAGATGATTTTAATAAATAGAAGATATAACATGGTTTTCAATCCCGCATAGTAACTTTACATAAGCAGTGTCAGTCACAACATTATCAACTTTAGATAACAGAGCAGATTTGTTTGTCTAAATGCCAAAAGAAAATGTTATGATGCACAATATCAGGGTGCAATTAATTATATTATTGTATTCCTGTGTACATTAACATATAAATCTGACATGGTAGCATGAATTAAATGAAGGGAAAAAATAATTTTAGTACAAGTATACTTGAGCAGTGTGATGGGAGATAGCAGCGGCTTATAAAAAATTTAAGTCATTTCAATTCAATAGCAATCGTGAAATAAATCTGATTAACATTTCTCATAACAATATGATTCAGTTTTGAGAGAGAGAGAGAGAGAGAAAGAGAGAGAGAGAGAGAAAGAAAGAAAGAAAGAGAGAGTTTCTCTTAAATAATGAAACAATAAATGTTATGCTAGATTGCAAAGCAAATACACAAACGCAGTTTCATCAGTACACAGTAAGAACATCAATGGTCACATAGTAACGACAAACTATCTTTAAACTTGGTCGAGGGTTTAATCATTCATTTAATAAATAATTTTCGTTTTTGTCTACTTAGAACTGAAATTTGGAGAGTCATATTATGAACGAACGCGTATTGAAACAATTTTTCAAGTTTTTCTGGAATGGATGGACCTTGTTGTTCTGTTTATCCAACAAGTCTGTTTTTCTATTTGTGATGGACTGGATTTATTAGATATGTCAATTCCGTACGATGTACATGTGATCTGATCACTGGGGTGTGTGGCTGGTGGCTAGCTTTGAGCTACATCTGTGCTTCTGTTGTCATTGATTCTTTGGAATTGCAATGTGGAGAAAATACGAATTCATCTCTCACAAAAGCGAAATGGAATATCACTTTCATTTTGTTTTGAGTTCTATAAGGAGAATGTGATTTCTTTTGGAAATATAGTCTAAATTCTAGTACAATTTCGCGTTGCGTATAGAGTTTTGAAACCCTTGTAATTCTGATTTGCAGAACTATTTAAGATACATCATTTTGAGGAAATTTAAGATGCAACATGTAAGTATATTTATTGTCATTATTAATACCATCTAAAAAAGACATGATTTAGCCCTTTCTCTTGCAATCTGGATGTTGGACGCGTCCCAAGTTATTTACTTGACCCGTGTTGTGCACATTACCTCGTTACAAAGAAAAAAAAGAATTAGCCGTCCATGACTAGAAGATTTGGTGGGGTGAGGTGGTTCAACCAAAACAATATAACGCAAGAGTAGGTATGAGCCTGTACCTCTAAAATGACAGTCTGCAGTTTCGTAAATTGGCCTCTGGGGAATTCTTAACTTCAGGCTATGGTGTGACTTTTTCCGCTATTATTGTTTATTAATTACGGATATGGATATATTTGTGAAATAGGTGTTTTGGGTTTGTATTGTTCTTTAAACTGATGTCAGGCATGTACACCTTCCACAGTTACTCTGCAGTATGTTAATAATGAAATACCAATAGCTGGCCAGAAAGAAGAGCTAGCCTCCCGTAGAAGTAAACACATGGGTTTGGGAAAGGTAGGATATCTCAAAAACAGCTTGGATGACAACTATTCCTAACTGCATCAGCATGTTTGTGACATACTGTTTTGCAGAATTGTCATCTAGGGTAAGGGCTTGTGTTTTCACTGTGAGCATCAGATGGTGTAAAAACTGACCGGATATGAAAATTGCAGGTGTATATTTGTGGTTTGGGTTCATAATCTTCTAATGATATGAACTGCCACTGACTTCTCTGGTCAAGTACATAATATTTTCATCATTTGTTTCAAGATAGGTATCTGAAAATATGTACGTTCTTGACCTCGTTTGTGTATTTGTTTTTTTATGATTTTTTTTGTACTAGGTCACTGACTGCGACATTAAATTTGTACATAAAAACTGTCCCCTGACTTCTGGGCATTTATAATCTTGCCCTATTGTTTCGTCTGCTAATTTCCAGCTGAAGCCAGCTGTAATCGAGACAAGTTAGACATTCAAAACAGTACAACACACGTTGTTCTATTCGCGACATAGCTGTGAAAATTCAACAAAGATCAGCTATTTTGATGAAAAGGCAAGCACGGGGAAGGGATATGTTGGAAACATTAGGACGGTTTTGGATTTCAACACTGATCGAAATGTAAGATCCTAAAAACACCTGTGGTAAAATAAGCTTAATAGCGTCAACACATATTATCAAAATGTTCTGAATATATTCAACTACTACTATTTATACTTACGTTCAATATACGAAAATGCTTTTGAAAACAATATATCAATGTAAACAGTGGCTGATAAATAACGAATCTGTCAACACTCAGAGAGAGAGAGAGAGAGAGAGAGAGAGAGAGAGAGAGAGAGAGAGAGAGATTCTTTTCCCATGGTTTTGTTGCTACTTTACATCACCAGTAACAGGTGCACGCACTTAATTCACAGAAAATTAATAACACCCTTCTCAGGTGTTTCCCATGAATGATGTGCCCGTGGTCCATTATGGTGAGAAAAAGCACACATATTTAATATTTAAGGACATTGCTTTCCTCCCAGAAGCCTTCTCTCTCTCTCTCTCTCTCTCTCTCTCTCTCTCTCTCTCTCTCTCTCTCTCTCTCTCTCTCTCTCTCTCTCTCTCTCTCTGCGTAAGAACTGCGTTTCATCACATCTCTAATTTCATTCATAAAAAACGAAAGTATAATATTCTAATAGTACAAAACTGACATTCATTGTGTAAACTGGAAGGGTTGGTTTGCTGAATACATTTACTGCTATGCTTTTTATTTATCTAACACAATACAGTGTGACACATTAAATCAATCTCACTACACCTATGGGTATGAAAACAAATCTAAGATAACCGGGTCAGAATGTTACCTGTTGTAGTGGAAATATTAGACGTATAACTTGACTTGATGGAAATATTTGAAAAAAAAATCTGTTTTCCTTGCGGTACATTAAAAATATACCTGAAAATGCGAATACTTTGATAGCATAAGAATATGTTCATTTTGCAGGTTGGATGGTGACTTTGAAACAAAGAAACTTTCACTGATGCCAACCTGAATACATATATTTAGAAATATATGTATGAATATGCAATTAAACGGTACAAAATTATATGCACCTTCCACATTTGCGACAGGGAATAAGTTATATGGACTCATATCGATGGTATAGGATCTTTCAAAAGCCTTGTTAAATAGGTTACTAATAGAACCGAATGGGGTCCTGGAAGTCCTTAGAGTACCTGAAAGTCATTAACGCGTTTACATTACCTGCTCTCCTGATCAGCTAGATAGGCTTTCAAAATATCTAAGTATAAAAAGTGGGCGCCTAAAACAACTGCAAAACAAGAGTATTCGGGACATATTATAAGTGCTTGTTTAATGAAGACCACTATTAAATGGAGCTAACATTTTATATTGCTCATTGTGTGCATGAAAGGAAACAAACTCGTACGAAATGTGGTACATTTGTAAACTGTTTGGCTTTACTCTTGCAAGTAAATGCTATTAAAGTAAGGATCAGAAAAGAGTAAAGACAACAAGCTTCCTAAAATTTAGCAAATCATTTATTTCCTAGTATTCAAAGTGAAAAATGAGTAAAAAAGACTTACGGTATTGCGAAATAAACCCCAAAATAATCTAAGAATTAAAGACACAAGTAGTAGTAATAAAACGTCCTGAATAAAACTCAGTTCAAGTCCGGAAGAGAATTAAAATTGAAGGCCATGGTGTGTCTGTTATGGCGTGCTGATGTATCAATCGTCGCTTTTTGAATCATATAAATATTATTCTAGGTTTGAATTCAGTATAAATTCAAATGAATGTCTCTTCAAATAATTTTGTCAAATCACGTTTGTATTTCCAGAGAAAATAATCACTTTAATTCAGTAATTTGAAAACATAAAATTGGTCATAGCACAATGCAACTTAAAGTGCTAGATGTTAAAGTACAAATGGTAAAATCATCATAGTCACAAGATTATTAAGTTCTCTGTTTGACATAAAGTAAAATATTAGCATTGTTTCTAACAACAAACATTACCCAATTAAAAATAACCTTATGGAATGATCTAATGAGTCTTGTTTATTTAAAACGTAATACCCTATACAATTCACTTTGGAATCCCCCAAAACCTGACCAAAACCAAAAGGTTTACCCGAGTAATAATTTGGTCAATGATCTCATACCCATAGAAAATAATTAAGTTATTATTAGTTATTTACATGATCAAAATTTAAAAAAAATTAAAAAAGTCAATCAGGTCAAACGGAACTGAAGTCAGTGTTAGAAAAGCTCAAGTCCAGTAAACACTCTTACATTGCTTTTACATGCAATGGATTTAAATTTAAACCTAATCAAATATGCCTAACATTTATCTACACTGAAACACCAAGTACGTGTCCAATCAAAATAGTTTCACAATACGATGTCTCTCACTTGCCATGTTCTTTGTATAATATAAGATTAGCCGGCAGTGGATATGTGGTTAGAGTACATCAAAACAAATGGTTTCGGTGATATACTGTTGAAAGTTCTTCCTAAATATATACCAAGGTGGCTCAGTTACATTAATGATTTTATAGTCAATGCATATTACAGGATAGAAATAGCTGTCTGTTATTTTTGTATGGTTAGTTCATCTTAAATTCATCTAGGTTGCAGGAATCCTATGGTTAGTAACATTTAAATTATCTCACCGACCCCGAAGATATTGTATGTTTGAAAATCAGTAATTATTCTCCTATCATATCATATAAATTAAGTGTTTCAAATCCATTTGGAAGGACCAAGGAGAAAACCTTGCGAAGTTATAGTATTGTATCATATTAGACATTTAACAGGAACATAACATTACATAACCGAATAATTTGGTAGTGTTTCTTGTAAATATATCTCGATCTCGAATAATATTCTCAACTGAGATTTTCTTATGGAGGAATTAACTTTGTATCAGTGGTGGAATGTATTATCTGCAATGTCATTCACTTGAATAAAATAACAGCTAACACTCGTTCAGAGAATTGCAGACAAAAATATTGATCGAGCAGAAATAATCAAAGACACAGCAAAGGATGTCAAAATTAAAACGAAAGTACAAGATGAATTGTTCAGATCAACTAGAATAACTAACGTTTTATATATAGCACCTTAAATTCGTCCAGATCATTCGTCATCCAGCCCTACCATGATGTCTTGACAAGACATGTCCTATAAATAAGCAACGAATCTGAACCCTTAGAGATTTCGAACGGGGTTTGTGTCCTGACATCGTTCTTCTTCAAGAGCTTCTTTACCCGTGTCCTTAATTACACTGTCCAAGATCTCCAAGATATATATTAAGAACCGGCTTGACGGTTCACTCGTTGACCAGTATAGGAACTCAGTGACTCACAAGGCTTCAAAACAAATTACAAATTACTTGACCATCACAGTGTTTTCATATCCACCAAGTTGATACATAACGCCGTTGTTCTCGCCTACCTGCTCTGCGGAACATGAACTGTATACCGCAGATACATTAAGCAGCTGGAGACATTTTTATGTGGCTCTATTCTTTGTCATTGCCATTCGATGATAAGATAAAGTTGACAACTTTGAAATCATGGATAAAACCAAGAAAAAAATTATCGAGGCAATGCTGCTCAAAGCACATGTTAAGTTGTTAGGCCATATCATTGTTATGGATGGATTATACCTGCTTGCCGAAACAGATATTTGGGGAGCTGGCACGTGGCCTAGAAAACCAAGGCCGACCATTTAAGCTCTACAAAGATAAACTGAAAGACAACCTGAAGTGGTGCGAAATCTAACAACCAAATAGTAAAGGTCAGCACTGAACCGAACACGCTATCCTGCTCCCACCCTCATTGCTACAACTGACCTTGCAAATGAACGCCAAGCCATATGGAGGCAGTACACGACAGTCACTCATTTAGAAAGTCTGTCACAAGGGTGGATTTTTGCGCTGGTACTTTCTCGAACAGAAGATTGTTTCCTGATGTTTAAGGTAACGGATGTGTGGTTTCGTAGCGTTGTTCAACTCGACAATTCTTCATATGTATAATATTGTTCATTGCTGAAAATAGGTAACAAGCTGGAAACGCACGTGTCATTTGCTGCTTAATGGAAGACATTGCTTTGTTTTGTCTCCATGCAAATGCAACCAACATACACACATACATACATACATGCATGCATGCATGCATGCATGCATGCATACATACATACATACATACATACATACATACATACATACATACATACATACATACATACATACATACATACATACATACATACATACATACATACATACACACACACACACACACATACATACATACATACATACATACATACATACATACATACATACATACATACATACATACATACATACATACATACATACATACATACATACATACATACATACATACATACATACATACGGGAACGCACACAAACACATACAACACACACCCACACACTTTTTGTTAAGGGATAATTGTTTTGATAAAGGAAGAAAACAAACGCACATACACACATAGACACATACGTTACTACACGAACGTATACAAGAACATCCAAACACACACACACACACTAGCACACGAACCCTTATTTTGTTAAGGGATACGTACTTTGCTAGGGGAAGAAAACTAACTCACATACACACAAATATAAACGTACAAGAAATTATATACTCATACACACTTTTTTTAAGTGATAAGATTTTTGTCAAGGGAACGAAACAAACATACATACACAAATACAAACACATACAAACACACATTCTAACGTTTGCAGACGCACACAAACACATACAAACACACACACTAAAATGTAAACACATTTTCTTATAGGATAAGTAGTTTGTTAAGAAAACATACACACATACACATACAAACGCTTTTTAGTTAAAGGATATTTGCTTTTCAATGGATAAAAACAAACTCTCACTCACTTTTACAAACGCATACAAGCGTACATGAAAGTATACAAATACGTACAAACACACATATACAGACACATTTTTGTAAATTTATAAACTTTTTGTAAAGGGAAGAAGAAAAAAAAACACAGATGCAGTTACATATAAACACACATACGAACATATGCGAACGTACATAAACATATGCAAACACACATACATACAAACACTTTTTCATAAGAGATAAGTATTTTTTAAGGGAAGGAAACAAATATATACACATACACATACAAACACGTTTTGTTAGGGGATAAGAGTTTTGCTACTAGACGAAAACAAACTCACATGAACACACAAACTTGCACGAACACACACAAACATGTACAACACACATGCAAACACTTTTTGTTCAATGACAAGTTTAAGGTAAGTAATGAAATTCATACACACATACACTTGTTTGTTAAGTGATCAGTTTTTTCTTAGGGAAGAAAAGAAACACATGCAATCAAACGCGCGCAGACACACATACACACACAAAAGAACGTGTGCATGCGAAAACACATACATACACCTTTGTTAAGGGATAAACCTTTTGTTAAGAGAAGAAAACAAGCATTCATATATAACAAGTATATGCTGACATCGGGTAGTTTGTGGCAGGCGTCACTCAAGGGACTGGTGTCGATCTCCTGATTGATACGGGTGCTGCAGTGACTGTCATATCTAGAGAAGTCTATAGGAAGATTAAACCGGAGAAAAGACCAGACATGATTCCTGTGAGAGTGAAAGTCAGTATCGCAGACGCTAGACCTATGTCGGTGGACGGAGAGAGACTTTTCGAAATAAGCCTACATGGTGTTTGTCGACGACATAAAATGCTGGTTGCTGACATCCCAGCAGAGGGAATACTTGGATTAAACTTTCTCAAGTTTAACTCGTGTCGACTCGATATTAACAATAGTCGCCTTGCCATCGGCAAAGAAAATCTACCTTGTACGTTTAAAGGACAAGTAGGATGTGCCAGAATAATTGTCGCAGAGAGAGTGAACGTTTCAGCGATGCACGAAATGAATGTTCCAGGAAAACTTGACAAGCTATCCTCAGCAGTGCCAGAAACTGGAGTTATATAGCAGTATCAGAAGTTTGGAGACATCTTAATATCGAGAACGCTAGTCAGATCCGGGGAGGGAAATTTGCCCGTGAGGATACTGAATGAGACTGCAGATAACCAGACGCTCTATGCTGAGACACATATAGTTGTCTTAGAAGTCGTAGAGGTCGTCGACTTGGAAGAGCAACCGTTCGTTGTCTTCGGAATAACGAATCGCATCCTCGAGTACCGACAAATTTGGAAGAACTGGCTCAAGCATCAAAATGATTACTCTCTGAAGAACTTACAGACAAGGATTGGAGTGATATATGGTTTGTTGGTAAAAAGTCTTTAAAATCAGTGGGACTCTGTCGCAGATGTGAGTCGCATGACGGTGATGAAATTCACAGTCAAGCTATAGTTCCACGAGATAAGATAAATGATATTCTACGCATGGATCACAACTCGCGAAGTGGAGGGCACCTTGGCATCAGAAAAACTCTAGAGAAGATCAGAAAAGAGTATTATTGGTTCGGACTACAGAAAGATGTGCGACTGTGGTGCCAGAGATGTGAGGCCTGTGCGAAACGAAAGACACCAGGAGAGTAAAGGTGGGCTCCAATGCAGCTCATTTCGTCTGGGGGTTCCAAAGGAACGCATAGCAGTTGACATCTTAGCGCCACTTCCAAAAACTTGAAAAGGAAATGTTTATATTCTCGTGATTGACGACTACTTTACAAAATGGACTGAGATATTCCCAATACCTTGTCAGTAATATACAGTTATCGTAAAATTGAAAGTAGAAGTCGTCACTCGTTTTGGTGTGCTACGACCGATTCACACGGATCAAGGACGACAGTTCGAGATTGAGCGCTTTTATGAAATGTGTCGACACCTTGGAATCGATAAAACTAGGACCAGTCCGTTCAATGCACAAGGCGACGGCATGGTGGAGAGGATGAACCTAATGTTAGATGGCATGCTCTCTCTGCTTTCGTAGAAGAACGACAAAGAGACTGGGACGAGCACCTCCCATACCTAGCGATGGTCTACAGTTCTGCAGTGTATTAGACCTCAGGTTTTACTCCCAATTTCATGTTGATGGGAAGGGAGGCAGACTTACCGTTAGATGTTGTGTTTGGAAAACCACATGATCAACGTTACAGTAGTTCGCATGAATGGATTCAATCATTGGAAAGAAGATTAGAAATTTCACATCGTTTCGCCAGAGACAACTTGCAGTGCTACATGTGGCGTCAGAAGCGCTATTATGATAGCAGGACCAGATGGGAGAGATTTCAGACAGGAGATCTTGTCTGGTTGTTTTCGCCGAATAGAAAAACGGGAATTTCGCCGAAATTACAGACATGGTTGTATTGGTCGTAGGAAGTCATTGACAGTTTGAGCGACGTCAATTACAGAGTTAAATGCAGTAAATATGGAAAGCCCCTCGTAGTTCACGTGGATCGCTTGAAGAGGTATCAGGGATGCATATATATATATATATATATATATATATATATATATATATATATATATATATATATATATATATATATATATATTTATATATATATATATATATATATATATATATATATATATATATATATATATATATATATATATATATATATATATATATATACGGACCAACTGTGGATCCTAGGGTTGTGTGTTAGGCATCGGCGTAGAGTGAAGACGTCCCCTACAGTGTAGAAGTATGACCACCCGCCAGAGCAAGCACACTTGGTCTTATTCCTTGGTGGGTAGGAAGAGCCAGGCGAGGAATCAAAAAAAATGTTAGGGACAAGGTCTTTCTTCCACCAGCAGCCCAGCGCTACAAGGCTAGTTCCAAGAGACGCAGAGGTATTGCAATAATACACGTTTTGGACTGATGATAGCTCTTCTGTCGTCATTTCACACTGTCGTCTCTCTCTATCGATCTCGAGCGGATAAGGTCGTGACTCTGCGACCAAGTCGACAACCCTGTGACCCAGACGGTGAATGCGACCGAGACACCGACTTAGTCGACGACTCTGACAAGTCAGCGATTGAGACTTCGACAGTCAGCGACTCTGCGAAAAATCGGCGACCCAGTCTGCAACCCAGCAACATGGTGACTGCGACAAGTCTGCGAGTCAGTCGACGACTCTGCGACAAGTCGGCGACTATGACCAGTCGGCAACCCTGCGACTAGTCTGTGACCAAACTGGCGACACCCAAGAAGCCAGGAATAAGACGGTATCCCGCTGAGGTAAAATCTGTCACACTTTGGAGTGCCAGTCATCAGACAGATTCAACGGGTTATTACTCCAGCTATAGACCTATTGTAAAGAACTCGAGATTACGAAACTTAGGGCAGTGTAGCCGAGGGAGTGTTCCGCTACACATACATACTTTTACTTGTTGGCTCGTTCAAAAATAACAAAGGTAAAGAGTGAAGTCTTCATGCTTTGTAAATTTTAACAAAAATACTATATTCCCAAAGAAACACAGAAGCAATATGAAACAAGTACTGCCAATTTGTGAATATAATCCAAATATTGATCCGAAAATCAAAAAATTTGTCATATCACTAAAGAGTCCTAAATGAATCCAAGTTTTAATCCTGACGAAGTTCCAAGATGGCGGAAAGTGACGTCAGATGAATGCAGTATTAGACTCATGTATCAAATGTTCCCCGTTGAATTTCGTAAATCAAGACTAATTTTCCCGCTTTATAATTCCAACTAATTTCCACTAAATGTTTTTGTCCAAGAATATTGATGAAAAAGCACTTATGTATGTTTTCCAGTGAAAATAAATTATTAAATCCCAAAAACAGAAGAACTTTAAAATCAGCTGGCAACAACACTATAAACACCTCGCGCTCTTAATGGTGTTGTTTACGAATAATTCAGAAACACTGTGACTGAGAATTAAACCCCACTAAAACGCAATTTAAGACCTCGTGATGGGTCACGTCATCTCTTGATGCAAGTCTTTCATCACATTGGCCAACATAGCCCTATTTAAGAATCAATTGTTCCCACACTGGAAATGAATAAATAAAAGATTTCTTTACAACATAAACAACATAACCTTGGTGATAACCAATCATTTTAACTTAAAGTTGCTCAACCAGGGTGAGGTAAAATAATAATAAAGCAACACATTTGCGTTCTAATTCAGGTCAAAACAGAAGACTAAAGTTTCTGAAAAATATCAAATTATGTGATTAAACTTAATATCATAATAACTTGCAATTAAATTACATATACGTAATACATACACATAAATACACACATACAAACGTAAGCAAACAAAACTCATACAAGCACACACATACACACAAACACACACATGAAAACGTACGCTAATGCACACTATTACATAAAAACACACACAAAAACACGTTTTGTTACGGGTTAAGTTTTTTCCTAAGAGAAGAAAAGAAACACACATGTATCTACACATACTCACACACATACAAACGTACACATGCGCAGGCAAACACATACAAACCCACACACATACAGACAATTTTTATTAAGGAATAAGTTTTTTATAAGGGAAGAAAACAAACACGCACAGAAACACACACATACAAATGTATGCTAATGCACACAAATACTCACGCACATATGCAACATTTGTTTGATACGGGATAAGGCTTTTGCTGGTGTAAGAAAACAAACACACATATATATAATCGTACGCGAACGCACACAAACACAAAAACATACACATGCATCCACACACATACAAACACACACTCATAAAGCCAGCGAAACTAAGTGTTTTTAGGCACACTTTTAACTAAGAAACACAAAGACAGATAAATATTTTGGTAATTTGACTAGTACCTATTTTTCTAGATAGTTATGGTAACCATGAAAAGGGCTGTTGTTAAACGGCGGTATAGCAATCTTTATATAGCAAAAGATTGAGTTCCCGTCTGGAACCAGGCTTTCCAACAGGATAGAGTCTGCTTCTTCCTCTTGCTCCTTCTTGATTTCATCTGGTCTTGGACTACTTTTGTCATCTCTTTCTCATCAGATTAGGGGATCAGGCTTTGCATGACAAGATAAAAATTCACATGGGCTTCATTCAGTTTAATTAGTATTGAAGTCATCTTCATAGGTGGACGAGACAACAAAGGATGGTCAGACTTATTTATTTATTTACTTAGAATTAAGGTAGCATTACCCACTTGGGCATGTGCGATCGTGTAATGTCCCACAGGTGGCTAATATATATTTTTCGAGGGGACAGAATATTGCCATGTTTTAAAATGCTTTAATTAACACATATTGTGCTGTTTCATTCATCCATTTCGTGAAAATGTTGTCGAACTGGACGTGTGGTGAAAGGAAATAAGCCAACACGCACTCACTTGCACGCCAAATGTCCGGCAGAGGAAAGGAGAAACAGGACCACAGATGGAGGAGGCTTCATTCATCCTGGATCGTAACTTTTTTATATTCCCATTTTCCGATTATTAAATAATATTAAATGGTGGCGTCTTACCATATTTAGATTGTTAAATAATATTTGTTATATTTATGTTGGAGTAACGGCACAGTGGATAGACCTATGATTATTTAATATGATGGTTAGACAGGTTAACACACCGTTTTTATGGCTCAACTACGGACGCGATAGTCAACATCCCTACTATATCCTTGAGTAGGAAAGCTATAGATTATCTCATGGTGAGGGACATAGAGGGAAGTCAAAGAGCATAGATAGTGATATAATCTTTTATAAAACAACATTTTTTATATTTTTATTCAATCAACCATTAATCAACACATACCATAACAATTCATACAATATCAAGCAGACTTTTTTGACACGGTTGACGATGTTGTGAAGACTAATTAGACTTCCACTGATGGAGGTCATTGGAAGTTGCGTCCTGTTCAAAGTGCCTTCCTTGCGCGTAGAAGCTGCTTTTCTGGGGACATTTCTTTTCTAAGGCTGTTATCTGTTCTTGATACCCTCTACCCTTTCTGTTCTTGGCCCTTTAGGGTCGGGGAGTGACATTTTCTTGGAGATGACATCGACGGTATTGGGATCCCAGTTTAAGCAGGAGCGAATGATAACACCTCCTATAAAACCACTACCTCCTATGATATAATTTCTGTTTGAGTGTGGATGCGAGTATCCGCTAGTTGCGTCAAGACTACAATGTTTCTTTCAAAACTAGCGTTTGGTATTTATTTGGAAAGTGAATGATGTCTTGCAGTAACTGACGTGCTGTCAACGCAAACCATCGTATGACTTCTCTGAGACTGGCTTCTAATATACGAGTACGTATTTGTGAATTTATATCGCTATTGATGCTGCACATCAATTTGTCGTGAATACGAGACTGAAGGGAAGTCATGTTGACGATCAAAAATATCCGAGATTTTTATAGATTTTTTGTTGCTGTTGTTGTTACTTTGACAGGGATGTGAATACGACAGACCCTCCGTCTTGGTATTAATGGTAAAACAGATGGGCACGACATCGCAAATAATAATGGGAAGTGGATTTTAAATCCACGAGGAAGTAGGCGTGTGGGGTTTTGAGTGGCATAGTTGTACGCATGGATCAGCCAAGGCGTTCCTAACTGCTTTGCTAAGACTTGGACTTGCGATTCATTTCTATGGCTTTTAAACAAGCCAACGCAATGAACATTGAGACTGATGGTGCGATGGCCTTTACTTTGTTGAAACAAATTTAGGGTGATGTAAATGACACTGGTATTCGATGATGCCCTTTGCGCGTAAACCCCAAATTAATTACTACTTCGTCTTCTCTTAACGAGTCGATGAAATGACCAGATGTGTTTGACTGGAATCAGACAAAATACCGTCATCTTCGTGAGGAATGCCTTCCACAAACACGACGGAATCGCCTTGGTTTTCTCTCTGGAGGCTATACCCCAATTGCTACTCTTTATAACACCGACCAAATGGCGTTTGTGTTCGATCAAACGTTTCGGTTTTCCAGGAACCTCTGCATCCGGCAATTAACATGTTAAAGGGACGGAGAAGTTACAAGGCCTCACAAATGGTACATTCGAAGTTTTCATGGACGACTTTGAAAGTGCAGAATGAAGAAACAGAAACAGTTGAGGTAGCCATAGTTTAGGGAATCTCACTTTTGACACGAAGACAAACAAGACAAGAGTTTTGATACCTTTTCCAGGACAAGTTTATTGCTAACATTAAATGTGAATGCGAAAGACCAAAATATATAAAAGCCGAAAGGTGAAGTACATCGATAAAATAAAAAACACAAAAGTCACTGTACAACATTTTAGGTGTTCTTAGAGTCTCTACACGACTTGGCAAAGTCACACAGGAAAAAATCCCTGAACGGTTATTAGGGGATATCTATGTCAATGACATTCTGGTAGTCTAAATGAGTTATCGATCTTGAACGATTTACATTTCTATATGCTGACCAATATCGGCGTGTCTGTAAGGTAACGTGATGTGGTTGGGAAGCCGCACTCGCTTGTCGTGCACGATTTGATAGACCTTTTCCAAAGACCGACTGACGCTTTGGTCTGTGGCTAATAATACAATCTTGTTAGGTTGGCAGGTGGTCACTTTAAAATCTCTATCCTCTCCAAATTGCAAGGCTTATTTCAAGACCCTTAGACTTGACTGCTTCACTGGTGCAATAATAGAGTCTTTCGTTTCACATTACACTTATCTTTGCTGGTCCCGGTATTCGCAATCTTAATTTTTAGGACCGGCAAACTCCTAAACGATCTTCTTCGATGACAGGGTGACCTTGACCTAGGCGATGGATTTATACGCAACTGTCTGTGTCAAAATACACAATTCCTTAAGAGTTCAAAAGCTTCTTACAATTTCAAGCGAGCATGTACTGTCACGTTGGCCACAATGGTAACATACCCAAATTCGTCGACCTCTACAAGTTCCAGTTCTTCTTAGTAACTGACTAAGATCAAGCCCTCATCAAAGAGGTCCACGTCTTTTCGTGGCTTTAGTTTTGTCGTGAATCATCTAGAAGCAGCAATAATGTTCTGTTAAATACTCCGTGTTGGGTAAACACGGTTGTTGTGTTATTTTGCCAAGAAGCAAAGCGACATTACTTTAGCAAACGATCGAGTTCCTTCGTTTCTCTACACGTGGTCTAGAGTGATGCCCTCCTGGTCAAATCACTTCTTTTTAAATTTCCTTTGGTCTTCGGGGGTCTGGCACCGGGTTTGATAGCCGCTGGCTTCTTGTTTCAGTTTCAAAAAGGCATCCAAATAGTCTGCAAAATGCCTTTCTGAGTTTCGCCACCATTGTGGCACTGTTTTGTCCTGGCCATGTGGTAAATTTCGTACACTTCTAACAGTTGGTATCCCAGGTCCAGAACTTGAAACAAGTCTACGCTGACCCTAAATCCAGTAAAGGCACCTTCTTTTTGGGGGTGCTGACAAATTTGGTCTTGGTTGCATGAGTTGGCACAAGTACAACACAAGTGAAACATCAGTTTTCCTTGGCAATGGTGAGGTAAAATGGAATGATACAAGTCTGTTTGAGGCAAGACTTTGCACTTGTTCAATACTTCGTATTGTCAAATTTTGCCAATGTCGATGTGTTCCGTCAGCAATTTCGGGTGCCCTGGTGGAAAGTGACGATATTTGCACACGTAATGATACATATAACACACACTCATCTATTTGATTTCTTCTACTTTCACCACGTTCTCTTTGTTCAGTAAACAGGTGGCATTCGTCCGTCCTTCGTGGGTCCAGCAACTTGTAACTTTCCAAGATGTGTTTAACCTCGGGATCGGTTTTCAAACTGTGATCGTACTGGTGTTCCCACATATCAACCACGTGATATCCTTGCTGTTCTAACTTCATGTGCCATTGCAAGAGCCCTTGAACAAGTATTCCATGGTACGTTGTCTGAATTTTTAGTGTCACGTTGAAGGTAACATATGGTACATCCGCGAAATAATAACCCGTTAAACTTATATACAAACATATGATT
This sequence comes from Potamilus streckersoni, assembly GCA_016746295.1. Taxonomy (NCBI): domain Eukaryota; kingdom Metazoa; phylum Mollusca; class Bivalvia; order Unionida; family Unionidae; genus Potamilus; species Potamilus streckersoni. The sequence goes on from JAEAOA010000123.1 coordinate 310,068, forward strand.
TTCTAAGTCCCAACTATCCATTGAATACGTTCCGATGCTCTTTTCGCGTCCTACGTTGTGGGCAAGTTGGAGCCATTTGTCTTCCATGTCGCACAAGCCAGTGTAGAGTTTAGACCATGTATTGACGTTTGGCAAATTTGTCCGTTTGAAGGCTTATGAGAGCCAGGGTGTTTTGTACATGAATCATGGGCGATACACTAAATAACGCGCTTTGGTAAAGGTGCAGTCATTTTTGAAGGATCAATCCATCCGTTTTCCAAGAACAGTTATTTAAATTTCCACAGAAGCGCCATGAAATGTCCACGTAGAGCAAGTCCGAGGCACTAGAGTAATACCAAGCGAAGAAAGCTTCTCGTTGTTCCGTGCGCATGTTGTCGGGGTCGAAGTAATGAGCCTCATGCAAATGGGTAGAACGGCGTGTTGATTAGCTTCGGCATTGAAAAAGTGCGGAAAGAAAAGTCTTTGTCTATTTCTGTCTTTCCAAACATTTTAGACAGTTATATAGCATGGCCAGGTAACTCATCGAATATTTAAACTGCTCTTGTTCCACTTGCATCAAATTGATTTTGGATTCATTCAAAGTAACGTTAGGTCGTTCGGTGCTTTGTTCCGTGGAGTATCTCAAAAAAATTACTCATCATATCCCGAGAAATTGTGAGACATCACCGTGGCATAGTGATGAAAATCTCTGTAACGTTCGAAGACTTCTTGGCTCCACGTATCGTTGATAGAGTTTAAGATCCATTTGGCAAAATTTGCTTGCTTCTTCAGTCCCTGAAATTTTTTTCAAGTCCTCCAGGAATCTTACTGCAGTGAGGGCAGTGGCTAAAGATCGGTTCTTTTATGCACTTCTCGCACGCTTGATGAGCCAAGCAGAAATTAGGAATGTGAATGCCAGTCTCTTCCAGGCATTCGAAATCAAAAAAGTGTATAGTCTCCCTCTGCATATCTAGAACGGTAATTTTGAATGTTCGTGTTTCAAGTCCACGATTTGCTGAGATACTCCACGGAACAAAGCACCGAATGTGGTAGTACTTTTCAGGGTTTGCTGGTGGTGGTGGGCTTTGGATTGGTGTTGTTTCTCTTGGTTTAAATTCTGGGGCACTCATGTCATCTTCAAAATCGCTGGCATGAATATGAGCCAGGATTTCAGCTACTGTGTGAGGCGTTAAGTTACCTTTCTGCCTTTTACATTTTTCTCCTTTCTCCATGAATTGATGTGATCGTTTCATCTTAAGTGCAAAATGCCAAATGACTACATTTTAAACGCCATAGCCATTATATTTTTGTAAGACAATTGTCTTGTCTATGTAAAGGGTTAGTGTCTTCCCTCCAAGTATACATTGCACTCTCATGTTTATCAGAACGATGGGAGAGCCAACCCAGATACAAATTCTGATCAGAGCTTTGCGAGCTGTCATACGAAGATTTTCCTTAGACAAGCCGACTGACTACTCCATCTTCTTTCGAGATAAAAGTCAATATACTTATATACCTGTGAGAAGAAATGGCATTGGTCTTCAAAATGTACAGACTGTCAAAAAAGCAAGACAGGTGTCAAAAGAGAAAAGTCAAGATACCTTTTGTCATTGTCACTAGAAAGTTCTTTGTTCTTCATGCTGTCCTAACAAACAACAGGGGCAAATGGCAGAGAGGGGTTTTGAAAGGAAGAAGAGGTACCCTCCCGAAAGGAATAATCCGGTACCGTCAAGCAGGAGAAGAACAGAAGACGAGAAGAAATCGAGGAAGAAGAGGAGGAAAAAACTAATGGAAGAGAAGAAATTCCAAAAAGGATAGAGTGAACAAAGACAATGAAGAAACTAATGAACTTTCTAAAGTGTTGTGTCGTGAATTGGAGTGTACATATCTACCAGAATAAACCAGAAATGAAAACTTAAGTATCTCTTGGTTTTGATTTTTTTAGAATAAGGTCCTACACCCATGGACTCAAACATGTACATCACGGGACAGTAAAGGATTTTGAGTTTTAATTGAATTTGGCAAAGTGAATAATACAAGTGGGTGGCCTTGAAAGGTACTGTTAGGTGTTAGTTTTTTAAACCAACAACACAAAACAAATTCAGGAAAGAGAAGTAATCAGCTTTAACTGTCTTATCCCTTGGTAACGGCCAATGCCTTCGTCTGGACATGCACCTATCAATGATTTTGTAGAAATCACTAGTGTGGGTATCTCAGGCTTAGTATGTACTTGGATAGGGTTGGGCTGCTTTCTTAGAACTGTCTTTTTCTCTTCGGTTGTAATACAGAAGTCTCGAAAGTTTGTTTCATCTCCTCTACTCTACCAATTTTGTCTATGTGTGTATGTGTGTATGTGCATATGTGTGCGTGCGTATGTTTGTACATGGCAGAATTAGTGTGTTTGTGTGGTCGTACGTTTGTTGGTAAGTGTATTTCTGTGGTTTAATGCGTGCCCGTAAGCTTGTGTGTGTGTGTGTATGTGTTTGTATGCATGCGCGTACGTTTGTGTGTGTATGTGTTAGGTTATTTTCCCTTCTGTATGGATGGTAAATATTGGGTTATATTCCCTTCCTTCCGGGTTGATAGTAGATAATGGTTTATTTTCATCTATTCTGCGTTGGCAGTGCAATAGATACTGAATTATTTTCTTCCTTTCAGTGTGAATAGTAGATAATGTACTACTTTCTTCCAATCTGTGTTGATAGCAGATAACGGAATATTTCTTCCCTTCTGTGTTGATAGTAGATAATATGTAAAGTTATTGTAATGCGTGTTTTCCTTCACTTGTTTATTTGTGCATTTGTTTCTTTATGTCCCTCCAGTGATATGTCCCGCCCCACCAGGCGATGTTTGTATTTGTCGGTCAGTCCCATGTAGAAGTTCGTTCCCGGCCCTCCAAGAGTTATATTCAGTTATATGTCACGCCCCGCTAAGCGTTATTATTCATATAGTTTCACCGCTCAACTAGCTGAACTTACCGACCACCTGCTACCCGCTTTCCCTGCCACCCGACGCCATTGTTTTCTGTTTGGTCCGATTGAGGTCCGCCACTTGCAACACTATTGAAAATGTCCAGTACCATGCTGTCACCCCAACTGTTCCGTTTCCCTTGTCACTAAACAGACCCATGATACTTTATGCAAAAGCGATAACGCTTGGCGTGGTGGGACATAGAACGTAATAGAATGCTTGGCAAAGAGGGCAATATCACTTTCTATAACGCCTGGCGGAACGGGACACATCACTTTATCTAACGCCTTGCGGTCATTGTTGCCAATGTTCAGTACCGTTACGTCACCCCACCTGTTCCATTCCTATTGTCCCTATAAAACCCAAATAGATTTGTCTCTATACAGCACAAATTTTTGCATGCTAACTTCACACTATACCCATTTGTTATATATCCTTTACAACATTATGTCCCCATGGTCCCTAAAGTAGCCCATGTGGTTTTGTAATAGTAATTCAAATTGTCCGTAGAGTGAACCAATATTCCCCATGTTAAATTCCCATTGTCCCTAATCACCTAATCACACCCACAACCTTTTTGACCGGGATTTCCATTGTCACAAAACAGCGCACCCCACCCCCTTATCTACTGACATAATTTCAGCATTTTCTTTGACGGAGCAATGATTATTTGATTGTTTGCGTTTCTACGTCTTTTAGATTTTGAGACTCATTTGTCTGTACACGCATAAGGAAAAATATTTTCATAGCAATTAATAAATATAATGAGCTGTGTAAACCTTGTTTTCATACATTATGCAATATACACGTATTTCTCTAGACAGTACGTATGATAACTATAGTTAGCTATATACATGTTATTCGCATTGAGGGGAAAAAAAATTAACAAAATGTACTGGAAAGCTGTCTTCAATAACGACGAGGTTGATTATGGTAATGACGACCACAAGAAGATGTGTTTGCCCTTAACGTTTTTTCACCACCACCACCATTATCAACATCATCCTCATTCTTTTGCACAAGAGTACACAAAAAAAAATCCAAATAGACTTAGGTCTAAAATGCTCGTAGAACTCTAACAGTGAAAAAAAGACAAAACTATAAAATGTTTAAAGTTTTAATCCTTTTGCTAACAATTAGTAACAATATACTGCGTTATTCAATCAACAACCAATCAATGTCCAATGCAGTATCTGAAAGGGGTTTTTTAAGTTCCATACCCTCAAAACATTTTCCAGACTTCATGTTCTGAAACAAAGATTAATCTTGGATATTGATAAATCACATGTCATAAATGAGCATTAATTTCCTGATCAAAGTCAAAGCACGTTACATCATTTATCTCAATTTAACCTGAAACCGGAAAGAAATAAACATGTATATTTCTATTCATATTTCAATGATATGATCAGAACCTTTTTCTTCTCGAGAGTTACGAACAATCAAAATAGAAGTACAGAACGTTTCCACTGAGTGGTCTGGTGATAGGTTGAGTCTAATGAAGATTATGGCTTATTAGTAAATCAGGTATTCTAATACTTAAACAGGTATTTACATATTATCAGAAGTACTTGAATATTAAATCCAGTATTTTATTATTACATCAAGTATTTGATAGCTTTTTCAAGTATTGATTAATAAATCGTGTGAGTATTAAATCCGTTTTTTAAATATTAAATCGTGTATTTGATTATTGTATCATTTTGGTAAGAATTAATTAAGGTATTTGAGTATTAATTCCATTACTGGGGTATTAAAAATCAGGTATTTGACAATTAAATTAAATATTTGAGCATTAAAGGAGATATTTTAGTGTTAAGTCAGTTATATTAATATTAAACATGGTGTTTGAGTATTAAGTCTGGTATATGGGTATTATATCAGAAACTTGAGCATTATATCTCGTATTGAAGTATTAATTCCAGTACTGAGTTTAATTCCGTTTTTTTGAATACTAAATGAGGTATTTGAGTACTATGTCATGTAGTAAAGCCGGCATGCTCATACTAGAACAAAGAATTTGAGTTTTTAATCACTTTTGAGTATTAAATCAGGTATATAGGTATTAATCCCGGTATTTGAGTATTTATTCTGGTATTTGGGTATTGAATCAAGCACTTTAGTATTAAATCCGTCTACCGGTTTTAAAACATAGATTTGAGTATTAGATAAAATATTTGAGCATTAAAACAGGTATTTGAGTATAAATTCCGTTATTTGAGTGTTAAATCAAGTACTGAAGTATTAAATCAAGTATGTAAGTATAACATCAGGTATTTGAGTATAAAATCAGAAATCTGAGCATTATATCAGGCAATTGAGTATAAGATCAGTTATTTGCGTATTATGTTATTTTAAAAATATATCTGGTATTTAAGTGTTAATTATATTATTTGAGTATTAAGTCTATTATTTTAATGATAAATCGGGTGTTTGAGTATTAATTATGTTATTTGAGTAATAATTATGTTTTTTGGGTATTAATTATGTTATTTTAAAAATAAATCAGATATTTAAGTATTAAATCAGCTATGTGGGAATTTTATCAGATTTTTGAATGTTAAATCATTTATATGAGCAACAGTTACAGTATTTGAGAAATAAATCAGGTGTGTATGGGTTAAATCCGCTAAGCATTTGAGTACTAGTTGCTTATATAGTGGTAGCATAATTGAAAAGCATCTACTCTGTTCATAATAATACTACTACTTATACACATATGGTAAATCCATTCAATAGTTTCAATTATCAGAGTTAAGTACCCTGATTAATATATGTAGTCATGATTCATTCATACAATTATCGCAATACTTGTTAAATTTATAAATATATACAGATCTGTTTCTATCATTTTAGGATCTATTAAAATAATGGATCAAAGTGAATTGTTTGTTTTTTTCCAAAAATTGGGATATATGAGCTATCATGGTGCGTTGTAGTGTAACGATATAAAAAGTCTTAGCGGAATGGGTCTAAAATTGGCACCGGATCTGCTTCCGGAACTGGTCTAAACTTGACATCGGATCTAATGAAATAGATATCTTTGACCTAATTATATTACCAAAAGTGCATTTTGACTTGACAATGCACTAATGTTCGAATCATATTTTTACCAGTAGCTATTAATATCTGTCAAAAATTCCAGTGATGAAATTGATCACATAAAGTATTAATAATTCATGAAAATATTAGACTTGTAAAAGCTGTATGTATATTTAGATTTAATGTAATCTGACATGTCACAACTTTACTTCCAAGCAAAATATCTCTTTACTTGATGCATACTCCATTTTATTCAAAATCCCACATGTGTTATGCAAATATAAAAGTGTCCGCAATACAATTCCCCAGTCAACTGCATTGGCACAAAAACACTACGGAGGTGCTTTTTTTAAAATCCCGTAGATTTATATTTTCTCGGATAGAAGAATATGTCAAATTATTTTCCGTTCATAAATTGAGTTTTGAGATATGACACTATCCCAAATTATTTTCTCCAATACCATACCCCAAATCAACGATGGCTGTTTAGTAATTTGGGTCTTCGTTGTGGGTGAGTTACCACTATCAAACATATAATAATAAAAGACCCTCAACAAACTGCGTCACCATGTATCTATTAAAATAAATACATCTGTGTGTGTGCACACATACATGGGTAAGTCTTAGATATGCACGTTGTAAAAGTTTCTGCTAAGCGTGTGTTACATGATTTAGACTTAAAACGCGATTCAAGTTACGGTGTATCATATTGGTGATTTATTCCAGTCGAACCACAATCAGCCTAAACATAATGAGACAGAAACATAATATATTCCAGTCATAACCACATGTGAAGAAACTTCTTCTTACATTACGTAAACGAATAATGACTCAGTACTTATAAATATTGCCTACGTGACAGTCGGAGAATATGCAAAAAACATTGTAATCTAATACAGTCAAAGGGTGCGCTTGACCTCTCTAGTTCATCGTCTGTTTTTGGCTTTCTAGTGTTTACAATATGTATACGTCTTGACATCAAATAAATATATGTTTACATCTGCACGTTTAATAGTGTCAAAATAAAGGTTTAGGAGTTTTATTTCTTTTTATTTTCTAGGTTACTGCTTCAAACCCACATGATGTTAATTCATTTTGTCATAAAACCAGAAAGATTGTGCAACCCGTGGATTAAAAGCTTTAATAATCAATGAACGCGAAGTGGCCCAAACAAAGCCGCCATTATCACTATTACTGTTGTATTATCAATTGCACGTGTAACGACGTATTCGGGCTACCATATGTTGAATCCGTCTATTTAGCTTTTGATTAGAAAGAATAACACAAGACCGTATAGAATAAACATAGAAAGAAAGTATGTGTAAATTACTTTAAGGACAAGAATAGCTAGACATGCAACTTCTTAATATCAATACAGTTACATATACATAAACATAAACATTTTCCCCGGTCGAGTCATACGAAAGACTTAAAAAAATGGTACTAACAGCTGCCTCGCTTGACGCTCACCATTAAGAGGTTAATGATAAGGACTGGTGTCAGGATAATGTGACTGGGTGGGACATCATGCTTCATGTCTGCGGCATGATGTTAATGTGCTAGACATCACTATAATTTGCCACACTGCAGACATCGTAGCGATATGACTGAAAAATTGTTAAAGCAACGTTAAAAATCACAATCTCATCCCATCACATAACATAAACATTTAACATTTAATACTAGACGTATGTAAACAGGAAAATCACGAAAGAAAAGGATTATGGACTTTTGTGGGGAAAACGTGCAATGGAGCTTCAAATACAATAGTACCTTCTCCCCTCTGAGTAAATTTCAGAATATATTGGTAATAATAATGTATGTCACACAGAATTTGCGTTATGGAAGGAAGTACAATAAAATGTTGCTTAAGTCGTGCGGTGAATGAGGTGAAGGTGAAATATTAACCTTCAGCTGAAGGTGCTGAGTATCGTAAGGTGAAGTGGCAAAGCGAGTTCGCATTGTAGCAAAGGTGAAAAGTGATGGTTTAGTAGCGACTTCACATTAATTTACTTATATCTTAGCTCCTGAGTGAATAGTATGCCTGTTTCCCAGGATTATATAGATTGTAATGTTCTTTCGCCTTCACTTACATAGGTTAATTGCAGTGATAATTCGCCGTACGGTAGCAGACATCACCTCATGAATAATGAATAAGTTCCGGAATTCCTCGTAATGTCAAGTAAGCGTATCAAATTTCATTAGACACTAACCATTGCAACTTAGTCTGGTCCCCTGCTTAGTATGCTCCCTGCGTTGCACTCCGCGTTACTAAGTCAGGCGAACGCAGACGCCATATTGTCACGTGATCAAAACAAATAGCCGTGCATGGAGAGATCTCGGTAATCTAACCATGGCTCATTTATTTGTTTAATATTCTGTTTGTTAGTGACACAATACGAACTTTACTAGTACTTTCGATTTGAACTATAGCAGTCGTTATCTTTTGCTAAAGTTTAATCAGCAAATCGGCGACGTAGGTATTTTTACAAATATTTCTACAATTAGGCTATGACGAAGTATAGGGATGCACACAGCATTATTTTGTAAATTTTGCACTTTTCCCACAACGTCATCTCAAAAATTACTTGTACAATCGATATATTGATCAATTGTACGTCAAAATAGATATGACTATGCATGGCAGCTTAAATTTTGCCAAAGATTAAGACGAAAAAATATTCCCTATTTTACCGGGGAGGGGGTAATGATTGTTTTGCAAATATTGACCATTTCACACTACGTCATCTATAATAATCTAGCTGTAATGAATTCTTTGATCAATTTTAAATAAATACGTATATATCGTTTTCCATGACAGCCCAAATTTTAACAAATATTTGGATTGATATAACAACCGTCTTCTACGAAGGGACAATAGTGACGATATTTTGACTGCATCATGTACGACATTCCATTTGCTATTGATTACTACTTGATAATTATTACTAAGTCTGATGAGAAATTTACAGAATGTAAAGGAACATTAACAAAGCTGCATTCTACTTCCTGAATAAGAACACTCTCATCAGAGTAAGACTTCGCAGAAAAAGACACAGTACATGATTATAAAAGATGAGAAGCTCAGTGTCCGTTAAAATTTTAATAGGAAATGCGCTGCCAGAACCACCAACGAGTGATATAGAACTCTTCGACATGAATATTTTATGATTCTCCAAAATAAAATCAGACTGGGATTTATTAGACCCAACTAATGACTTGTTTTTAATACATGAATGTGACCTTGACCTCTTAAAATTAAGAGCGTTTGGATAGATCTGTCCTGCTTCTGATACTTTATTTGCAATTTGTAGCAATCGGATAAACCATTCCTTTCTTGTTGCCATGGGTACACGTAGGAAGAGATGAGGATTTCTGATCAATTTTATCAGAAACTTCATTCTTAAAAGTTGTGCCAGACAGAACATTAGAAGGGCACGTGTTAGGCTGAAATACATTTTTGCCAGAGGACGGCTGAGTGGAAGGCTCACTTACAGAAGAAACTTGATGAGCAAAGGAATAATGGTCAGCAGTAACATCAACATTGCCCAAGGTTTAGACCTTTTGCTCATCGAATTAAGTCTTAATGTCACTATGGATGCATTTCTTTAACTCTTCAAGTAATACGAGTTATCTGTGACTTATAATCTAGATCAACTTCCTTGTCCAGCTTCTCTTTCATGGTTCCCGAAATTATGCCGATAAGAATCAGTGACTAAATCGAAATCAATTTAAGATGCATTCATAGTTAGCACTTTGCTGTACTGATAGGGAAGCATAGATGTATCGGTCTTTGCCAAAACGTGCACTCTGTAATAATAGAGTCCAGTGCTCCTTTGGCCATTTTTAATTTTCAGCCATTTTTCAAAATGAGAAAAATATGTGTGTACTTCTTTTTCTCTAAAAGGAGCACTAACCTAACTTTCTTAGTAACATCAAAACTTGAATTAGTATGTAAAGTGTTGATGTGCTTTAAATTGTCAGATCTAATTCTTTAAATCTAAATTGGTATTCCCTCTGTTCCTTTTCTCTTTGCATTTGCGTCTATCTCTCTCCTCTTTTTCCAATTGCAACCGCATTTTTCTCTCTTATTTCATTGTTTTTATTTCTCTTCGTTCTATAAATGCTTTTGCTTTTCTCTCCTCTTGCTCCAACTGCAACATCATTCTCCTCTCCTTGTTCTGTATCTACTTGCATTTGCTTCCCCTTATGTTTACTTAACTATAATTACATCTTGAATTTCAATTTTAATTCCTTTGTTAATGTTAGACTCTGATACAGACTTACTGATCGAAAACAAAGCACTTTTATCCAAAACATTCTTTTCCATCAAATATTGGTCTCCACCATTTTGTCTTTCGAATTCTTTGTTGTTAGAGAAGGAGAGAGAGATTAGTTCAATCAGTGAGATATATATTTAAAAATTATTTTGTTTTGACTCTGTTATAGATTGAAGAAACAAACAAAAGCAAAAAAAAACAAAAACGAGCAAAAAACAAACAAACAGTAAACAAAGCTGTAAATGACGTACATGCGGGTTTGTCATCCAGGGAAGAAATATGCAAGACAATAATTTTCACCATTCCATCATTGGAAGACGCTACACATAACATCACAAGAACAGTGTATTCATTTCATTACAAGGACTTGGGTCCCTGCATGGTTCTTTTCAACATTGTATCATTGGTAGACGCTACACATAACATCACAAGAACTGTGTATTCATTTCATTACAAGGACTTGGGTCACTGCATGGTACTTTTCAACCTTGTGTCATTGGTAGACGCTACACATGACATCATAAGAACAGTGTATTCATTCCATTACAAGGACCTGGGTCACTGCATGGTACTTTTCAACATTTCATTACAAGTAATTCGGTCCCTGCATGGTACTCGTCGCATATGCAAGATTTTGATCCAGGTTGAATTCCTTGTTTTCATTTGAATTCACAGAAAAGAACTCCACATATTTACATGTACTTTCATGTTGTATTGCTGATGATAAAAAGCGAGAAAGGTAAAGAAGACAAATTTTCGATAAAGGTGCATCAGCGTATGCAATTCGTTTAGAAAAAGTAGATAAAACGGGTGATATAAATAATAAATCTATTTTCTTATTGTATTGATGATTATTAACTTATAAATTATACATTACTTCTAAAGGTCATTAAAGAAATATTTTACGGTTTCTGCACATGGCTATTGAAATATTTACTGTTCAAAATAAAAATCAATTTTCACATTTATATACTATTTGTCTTCTGCTTCATTTGTCATGAAAATGGAATAAATATGCAGTAACAAAACAAAACAACGCAAAAAGTATTTGATTAAATTTATTTAAAAAAAAACAGCTAGCATAGACTTTTTTAAAAGTATTCATACAATTTCTTCTATAGACTTAAATATCAGGGCCTACATTGTTCTCTACTTACATTCACTTAAAACCTTACATGTCTGGTCCGCCTTTCCAAACGTAGGTACAATCCTTATCTTCGTACCTCACCCCCATAGGGATTAATTAAAATCATTTCAATGAACTCGGCTTATCTTTCTTGTTAGAATCATTTGATCTAATATTTATAATTCACAATTTATTTTAAATTCCTTTCCCAGTAAAGGGCTAAAATCGTATTTGTAAAGAGTAAAGACAGAGTATCTGATAAATGGGGAAACATATTCATGCATTGCTCTGGGTATATTTAAAGAACTTCTTTGCCGTGGAGTATGAATACGTAGCGACCTGAAGGTCCGGACGTATCACTGCCACATGTCAAACTCGCTCTTTAAGGCGGCACGGATGAAAACATGTATGTAGTTTTGTATACCGGAAATAAGCAGAGTATGCAATTATCGGCCGACATTTGTCAACCCATATTCAACGCGTATTTACATCCAACCGCTGTATGCAGCATTAAGATATATATGTCTTATCCTTGTAACCATCATTCAGTGTTAGGAAAATTATAACATCATTTTGCTCGTCACTGACCCGCCCAATGTTCAGGAGAAAGTTAAACGGATAAAACCAATTTTGTGGGATTCGTCTCCAATCTCCGACTAAAACAAGATATTGGTATCTTCTGGAACACAACAGTCAGGCGCACAGAACTGCACAATGTACGAGTGAGTAAATGTATGTATGTATGTATGTATGTATGTATGTATGTATGTATGTATGTATGTATGTATGTATGTATGTATGTATGTATGTCTGTATGTATGTATGTATGTATGTATGTATGTATGTATGTATGTATGTATGTATGTATGTATGTATGTATGTATGTATGTATGTATGTATGTATGTATGTATGTATGTATGCATGCATGCATGCATGCATGCATGCATGCATGCATGCATGCATGCATGCATGGATGGATGGATGGATGGACGGATGGATGGATATTTTTATATATGTATGGATGGATGGATGGACGGATGGTTGTATGTAATATTGCGCTTAATAATATTTGCGTACAATTTTTTTATTATTCTTTTTTTCTAATATGCTCTAGCAATGAAGATTAACAACATTGAATGAATAATTTATATTGGTAACTGTTCTTTGCACCTGTTAACGTTACAAAAATTTGTGCATGCTATTCGAGGGTTTCAGATTATATTGCGTGATTTTCTAAAGCGTTACCCTCTTTTACAAAGAATTTATTATTATTATTATTATTATTATTATTATTATTATTATTATTATTATTATTATTATTATTATTATTATTATTATTATTATTATTATTATTATTATTATTATTATTATTATTATTATTATTATTATTATTATTATTATCTGCTCATTTTTGTCTCCATTAACTTTACATTTTCAGAATGGTGCAATATTTTACGATATTGCACACCTTTGTATTGCATTCGCGTGCTGGACACGAGTACCCAGTAGTGTATTAAAAACTACTTTGTAAACACATCACGTACACTCATGTAGTAGACGCTTAAGTTCTGGTTTATTAAATTTATTTCTGAATGAATTAAAGCAGATGTTTTGTAGACTGCCACATATCAGCAACTTTTGCCATATTCAGAGTTAACTTTCTTGATACAATGTTTCAGATTTAGGCTAGCGATAGACGCCAGACAGGCCATAAAATTGCTGTATCCCTACAAATAACATGCAAGTGACAAGATGAAAACGGTCTTCTTTAGCTGTTAATAAGAATGCAAAAATACTTACGGTTTTACATCCTGCATTTCCTCAAAATGTCCTTTCTTAATTCTGCAAATCGAAATGCACGAGCAATGTCATGAGTTCTAAAGCTTAATTGCATATTTCGAAATTATAATGTAATTTTGACAATATTCCAAGTACAATTACATCATCCTTACCGCACCCAAAATTAAAAAAGACAATATATTCCATAGCGTCTTTTCGATAATTACAATTGTTTGAATTCATATTTTCCACCACATCATGATTGCAAACATTCAGTGACAGAACAGAAACATCTGCAGATTTCAACACGCTGCAAGCAGACGTATTTCATGTAGAACTGACACAGAAAGGTCCTGTTATTTTCATGAAATTTAGCAGAATTGACAAGAATATCAAAATCTTTTCATTCCAGGCTAAACGGAGATGTTGTTACAATGCGCGATCTTTCACAACATGAATCTAAAATTTCATTTTTAACAAGACCAAAACGCCATTTTGTTTGCAATGTGATGTACAAACATATCTAGGCAGAGTTATGTGCACATTAATAATCATGTTGCGTACTAATGAATCTGCGCTTGTGTATTTAGTTTGGAACACATCATAAATTCAGTTACTTTGTTACTTCTAGTGTATTTTATATATAATTAAGCCTTAGGTATAATAAGAAAATGAGCATATAATAAAAATGTTACTGCATTTGTATGGGAAAATATGAACTCATTTTGTCGGTTGGATATTTTACACTCCCGAAGTCTTGCAGTATATCCATCCGAAACATTCGCTCTTATTTTCCCATACAAATGCAGTAACCTATAGCCAAGTTCGATAACATTATTTACTTCCCTTAAAGCGTAACTGCAAAGTTATCATTCTTGCAATGATCATACAATATTTACTTCCGGGGAGCATTGTAGGAATGGATTTAAACAAAGGAAGAAGCGATCCATCAAATTTGAATGTTAGCAATGCTAATTTGCCCTCATAAAAATAGGACATTGTCGACAATATATTTGCAACAAAATGCAGGTACTTGTTTAGTACTGTGCGTGACGGACAGTTACTATTAAAACGAGGTCATTCAAACTATTATCAGGTGCATGGGCAACTTATAATTTCACAATACAACGGGTGTGACTTTTATGTGTGGACCTTAGAAGGACTTTTAGTAGAGCGTATTGATTTTTCATTGCATTTTGCATGGTCACCGTGTTGAATGAAATTTACCTCCATACAGTTGGAGGTAAATACTGAACGTATTAAACGTTGGAAAGATTAAACACTTATGTGATGCATAATTAAGCATTGTCAAAACATTCAATGTCTGTATTAGTTATATATTTTTATATACTTTTAAAAGAAAAGAAACAAACAATTGAAAGGGTATTTTCAGATCATTTTAATATGCTGTTTAATTTATGTCCCTTTTAATTGTTATTTCATGACTAAATTTATGTGTATATTTTTTTAAAAACTATTAAGAACAAAGACCTGTATGAGATGTGGTTAGTATCAAGTTCCATTAACAGTACTACAGCAATACATTTTTGTTGAGTGAATTGGAAGGGGCATATTCTTAATACTACAAATTAAATCATAATTATGTGCACGGCTTTTCTATTTTTTCATGATTATTTTAACAATAACCTGACATAATAAAGTTCATACCAGTATTGAAACTTTTAATGTAAGCATCTGTTTATATTAAACTTATACAATCTGAAAACTTTAGTCTTTATTTGGAGTTTTGTGCTCATGAGTTTGATAATTATTACCCATGGTTGCAGATGAGAAAGCTTGCAACTCGTATTGCTTTCCCTCCCCTCTTTAAATAAGGATGTATACCATATTTTCCTGTGTGTCTCTGTATCCACAGAGCACATTGAAGAAATAGCAATATATTTAATATGTATTTTTTCTAGTAAAGCGATCGCCACATCATGCCATTAGCAAATAAATTTATAACAATTTATATCCTTTATTCATATAAACAACAGTAAAGTATTACAAAATATTTAATTAAGTACTTAAATGGATACAGTTCAATTGCATCTAAATAACATGTAAACATTTGATGTCATCTTTGGTATTGTTTCATTTATTATTATGTTTTTTATCAAGTATCTTGATCTTGGTACCCTAGCTGTTGTTGGAGTCACGGTCTTAATTCAGTTTCCATAGTAAACCTTTGCAAACACTATGATATTAAAAATTCAATAACTTAAACTTTCTGAGTGCTCATGAGCAAACCTATATTTATCAGTATAGATGAAACCTGGAAGTTAGCTTCTGTGCATAGGAACGGATATGAGTCGCGGCATTTTCTGGACCTGCACGTGCTTGAAACATTTGCTTTCAAATCCGCACTAAAGAGTGAGGTGCTAATTGAAGTAATAAGTCTTCCGAACTCATGACTGTTAAAAGACTGAAATTCTATCAATAAAATAATGTGTGTATTTTCGTTTCACTTGCAGCTAGAATAAGCTTTCAAAAGATTCTTTTTTCCATAAACATTAACATTATTAACCAATCTTGGCCACCCAAACCCATATATACTGTACTTTATGTTCACCCATTTCCAGGCTGGTTCCAATTTTTCCATAGAATTAGTACTGTGAGACCTGTTGGAAATTGCTTCCCTGAATGTCAGTGGACTTCATTACAAAATGCACTCACCGAACTGGGCTCTAATTATTGCACGAGGTGGTTGAAAGAATTCAACCCTTACATCCCATACTGTTTTATGAAGTAGTTGAAATTTCCAATCCTTACATTTCATATATAGTGATCTGTCTGACGAACTATTTCCATGAACTAATGAAATTATCACAACATAAGACAACTGTTCTGGCGAAACCGCAGAGTGGGCAACGTGAGCTAGCACAAATTCAACCTTGCACCGTTTAGTTTAAATTTGTATAATATAACACTCATATGAAACAGCGAGAAACATTATTAGTCACTGAATATAGCTGTAAAACGGCGTTTGAAATAAATAAAAAAATCAATAAATAAATAAACCAATCAATAAACCAATAAATCAATAAAAAATAATGGCTTTCAGATTTTCAAAGACTGCAGATTTAAAAACAAATAAGGCAAAAATAATCTTTACCACACCATATTTTTGTCGTTTAACTCAATTTAGCACATTCAAATGGCTAACACACCTTAAAACAGAGAAAATAGCAAAGGATCAAGTAGATTTATACAGAAGGTACTTTTTATACCAGCTGCTAACAATGTAAAATAACTTGCTCCAAAATTTGATAATGATAAACATATGCAGAAATCAGTATGATTGGAACATTTTGCAAAATCTCATATGCTGGATGTTATTGGATAGAGAAGAAGATATAAAATTGGTCATTCCGATCTGTTTGAGTTTTTGACTATTTTCAACGAAGTGTGAGCTAGCTTACCTAATGCTAATCACAGTTCACTGTGTTCGAAAATGCAACAGTAGCAAACAGAAAGTCTGTGAAAATGAAACAGACATCTCATCGCAGACAGACACTATACCAAAACAAGCCCTAAAGAAACAAAAGAAAAGGCATTAAAGCTTTCAAAATATGAACAAAAATATTAAATAGCATGCCCCTAACAATTATTGGTGTAACAAGCACTAACACATAGTCTATGTTGTCTGCTTTCAACAAAAAGTTAAAACAGCAGCTGCTAGTTGTTGGAATAGCTGGAACATTTTTAATTTCTATAGCTTTTAGTGGCTTTTCAAATTAAGATGATATCGTATCCTCTGCTGCAAGTAAGTTGAACCATAATGATGATATTGTAAATGAGGATAATAGCGACAATCGAAAAAAGTCATAAGGAATCAAATTTGATAATCACCGAGTAGAACAAATACATGAAATTTTAAAAGATGTGATAAGGAAGAGCGATGGTAAACAAAAAGCCATATATATTTAAGAAAGGTTTAAAACATTATAGACTGAAGCAAGGAAATAAAGGAGAAAAAAGAACTTGGGGTATATCTGCAAACAAATACTTAGAAGTTCTTACTATCAAATGTAAGCAAATATGAAAAAGGATGTAATGTTAACGGACACTGCATGATGTTTTTCTTCGTACTACAGAAAGGTTACTTTCCTTTGGAAGAACAACTTGAGAGCGAAGCAAGCAAGTTCGAGAAGGAGATATATTTTTCTAATCCATTTGGTGAAACAAATACGGAAAATTATACGTTTCACTACAAAGGGTAGTTACTGTAAGAGCCAATTACAATATTATTAATGATCAAAATAATAATAATAATAATAATAATAATAATAATAATAATAATAATAATAATAATAATAATAATAATAATAAAAATTATAATAATAATAATAATAATAATAACAATAACAACAATAATAATAATAATAATAATAATAATAATAATAAAAATATTATATTATATATAATATCAATAATTATACAGTGTATATCAGCAATTTGACATTAAATAGTCAGGACTCTACAGTCAGAGATCGATAAAAGCATCCACTAAATCGCGAATGGAGTATTGACTTTCCAATAATACCCGGTAAATATTTTCATCGATCATATAATTGACACTAAAAATACTAATTATTTAAGCAGTTTATGTTAATATATACATCAGGGAGATTTCATTTCATACAGTGCTAATATATATCTCAGGGAGATTTCATTTCATACAGTGCTAATATATACCTCAGGGAGATTTCATTTCATACAGTGCTAATATATACCTCAGGGAGATTTCATTTCATACAGTGCTAATATATACCTCAGGGTGATTTCATTTCATGCAATGCTAATATACACCTCAGGGTGATTTCATTTCGTGCAATGCTAATATGCACCTCATGGTGATTTCATTTTCTACATTGCTAATATATACCTCAGAGTGAGTTCATTTTATACAATGGTGATTTCATTTCATACATTGCCAATGTGTACGTCAGGGTGATTTGATTTCATACAACGCTAATATGCACCTTAGGGCGATTTCTTTTTATACAATGCTAGTATATACCTCAGCATGATTTCATTATATGCAATGCTATTATTTATCTCAGGGTGATTTCATTTTATACAATGTTGATATAAAGCTCAGGGTGACTTCATTTTATGCAGTGCTACTAGTATGTCGTAGCAATAGCAATAAGGATCTATCAACATACTAAATATGAACTTTAAACATGATGAAGGAAAATATATGGAATGACTGTAATGTATGTATTATGAGTATTTCGCGAAGCAATAATTGAGTGTTTATGTTTTTGAGTTTACTTAAGTTTAATTGATAATTTTAACGTAGGTCTAACAAATTTCATATCGCTACGATGTCTGCAGTATGGTAGTTAATAGAGACGTATAGCACATTAGCGGCATGCCAGGGACAAGTAACATCATATCCCACTGCGTCATATTATGCTGACAAAAGGCTGACAAGTTCTAACACAAACCTTTTAACGTTGAATGCATTGCTAGGTAGCTGCTGGTACCTTTTTTAACAAGTTTTTGGTATGGCTCGGCGGATTCCAACGAGCGACCTCCGAAGTGCGTGTTCCAACCCGTTAGACCACCGGCTTGGTGAAGAAGTATTTGAAGTCTGTCTTTAATTGGGCTACTGACAGAAATGCAGTCAAAGATTTAAAGGGGTTTTGTTTCTAAATCCTCAGATTAAGATGATATCAAGATAATAATGTAGATGAATTAGTCCAGTCCCTAAATAATTAATCAAATTAAAAAAAAACCCACCATATTGCAAAATTAACAGTTAAAAATTATCTAATGAAGCAAGTGTACGGTTGGTAGAAAACGAGTAAACACTCAATTACTTAAACATTTTTGTTTTGATAATTATTTTGAAATATGCGAAAACATGGCGAAAACAAAGTGATAATAATTTATCAGTTATGAGTCGTGATACCACAGAAAGAGCTACTAATATACAAAACAAATTAATTATAACAAGAAGATTATATAAATATATAAAGTGTGGCCATGTATTGAGAGCTCAAAAGAACAAACAATGCAGGCTAGTAGTACAATTCAGCTAATACATGGTATATTATATACGCACATCCGTCCTTAATGGGAATGTCTTGTTGGTTTTAATCGTTACCGAATGTACTAGACTATACGTCCAACTGTCAACTGCGTGGTGCAAGATCTACTGTTGCCCAATGTGCCGGCAGATTTAGGTCTATACAGTGTTACAGGAGTAACCAGTTGAACTCTGATCTGCTGGCACATCACTCAAAGGCAGATTAAGATATCGGCCATGAGGGATTTCGTCGTTATTTAAACCATTAGTCGGCAACGTTTGTCCTTATTCAGTATTTAGCATTTACGGTGTAAATGTGTAACTCTGTTCCTTTTTTAAAGCAAAAGTTGATAAATATTGTAATAACTATGCTAACTTTTGTCGAAAAGTTCTCTATTAATTGAGCGAATAAAGAGCATTATAATACGCTATAGATGACCATGGGATGGCATTATAAAAATAATAGGTAATGATTTGAATTGTCAGACATATCAGCCGTTTGCGTTTTCTTAAATATCTGCATAGTAGGAAACAACAAACGTATAGCAAGAGTACAGAAAACAAAGTAAGAGTGTTCGAAATATATAGCTAGAGTGTACAGAATAAATAGCAAGACCATACGCAATACTTAGCAATAGGGTAGGTAACGCATCGTAATAGGATACGGAATACATACAAAGAGTGTACGGAATACATAGTAAGCGTGTACGGAATACACATTAAGAGTATACGAAATACACAGAAAGAGTTATACGGAATAAACAGTAAGACCGTACGGTATTCATTTTAGAGTGTACGATATACATAGCAAGAGTGTGCCGAAGACATAGTAAGAGAATATGGTATACATAGTAAGAGTGTAGGGAATAAATAGTAAGAGCGTACGGAATATATACTAAAAGAGTAGGGAATAGATAGAGAGTGTAGGGAAAATATAGTAAGGGTGTAGGGAATACATAGTGGGAGTGTAGGTAATATATAATAAAAAAACAGTGTTGGGAATATATACTAAGATTGTAAGGAATAGATACTATGAGTGTAGGGAACAGATAAAAAGAGTGCAGGGAATATGTACTAAGAGTGTAGGGAATAGATAGAAAGAGTGTAGGGTAAACAGTAAATGTATAGGGAATATATAGCTAAAGTGTAGGAAATAGAAAGAGTGTAAGGTAAACATGGTAAGAGTGTAGGGAATACATAGTGTGAGTATAGAGAAAATCTAGTAAGAGTGTATGGAATATATATTATGAGTGTAGGAGAGAGAGAGACAGAGAGACAGAGAGACAGAGAGACAGAGACAGAGACAGAGACAGAGAGAGAGAGAGAGAGAGAGAATATATAGTAATAGTTTAGGGAAAACATAGAAAGAGTGTAGGGAATATATAATAAGATTGTAGGGAATAAATAGTAAGAGTATAGGGAAAACAAAGAAAGAGTGTAGGGAACATATAGTAAGAGTGTAGGGAAAACAAAGAAAGAGTGTAGGGAACATATAGTAAGAGTGTAGGGAACATAGTAGGAGTGTAGGGAATAAATAGTAAGAGTGTAGGGAAAACAAAGTAAGAGTGTAGGGAACATATAGAAAGAGTGTAGGGAATATATAGTAAGAGTGTAGAGAAAATATAACACGAGTGTAGGGAATAAATAGTAAGAGTGTAGGGAAAACATAGTAAGAATGTAGGGAATATATACTAAGAGTGTAATGAAAACATAGTAAAAGTGTAGGGAATATATAGTAAGAGTGTAGGGAAAACATAGTAAGAGTGTAGGGAATATATAGTAAGAGTGTAAGGAAAACATAGTAAGAGTGTAGGGAATATATAGTAAGAGTGTAGGGAAAACATAGTAAGAGTGTAGGGAATATATAGTAAGAGTGTAGGGAAAACATAGTAAGAGTGTAGGGAAAACATAGTAAGAGTGTAGGGAATATATAGTAAGAGTGTAGGGAAAACATAGTAAGAGTGTAGGGAACATATAGTAAGAGTGTAGGGAATAAATAGTAAGAGTGTACGGAAAACAAAGTAAGAGTGTAGCGAACATATAGTAAGAGTGTAGGGAATATATACTAAGAGTGTAATGAAAACATAGTAAAAGTGTAGGGAGTATATAGTAAGAGTGTAGGGAAAACATAGCAAGAGTGTAGTGAATATATAGAAAGAGTGTAAGGAAAACATAGTAAGAGTGTAGGGAATATATAGTAAGAGTGTAGGGAAATTATAGTAAGTGTGTAGGGAATAAATAGTAAGTGTGTAGGGAATATATAGTAAGAGTGTAGGGAAAACATAGTAAGAGTGTAGGGAATATATAGAAAGAGTGTAGGGAAAACATAGTAAGAGTGTAGGGAATATATAGTAAGAGTGTAGGGAAAACATAGTAAGAGTGTAGGGAATAAATAATAAGAGTGTAGGGAAAACATAGTAAGAGTGTAGGGAATAAATAATAAGAGTGTAGGGAAAACATAGTAAGAGTGTAGGGAATATATAGTAAGAATGAAGGGAATATATAGTGGGTGTGTAGGGGATTTATAGTGCGTGTTTAGGGAATAAGTAGAGGGAGTGTAGGGAATAAATAGAATGTAGGGAAAAAATGTAGTGGGTGTGTATGGAATAGATAGAGAGAGTGTAGGGAATAGATAGAGAGTGTGTAGGGAATACATAGTAAAAGTGTAAGGAATATATAGTAAAAGTGTAGGGAATACAACGTTAGATTGTAGGGTAGGATTATAGGAAATACGTAGTAAGAGTGTAGGGAATACATAGTAATAGTGTAGGGAACACATAGTAAGACGGTAAATAATACATATTAAGATGGTACGGAATACATTGTAAGAGTGCAGGGAATACTTAGTAAGAGTGAAGGGAATACATAGGAAGAGTATAGAGAATATGTAGTACGAGGGTACGTAATGCATGGTAAGATGGTACAGAATGCATAGTAAGAATGAAGGTAATCCATAGTTTGAGTGTAAAGAATACATAGTACGAGTGTAAAGAATACATAGTACGAGTGTAAAGAATACATAGTACGAGTGTAAAGAATACATAGCACAAGTGTAGGGAATATATAGTAACTGTGCGGAATACAAAGTAAGAAAGTAGGAAATACATAGATTGAAGAGAATACATAGTAGGAGTGAAGGGACTTCATCGTAAGAGTGTAGCTAATATTAGTATCAGGGTACGTAATGCATAGTAAGATGGTACGAAATACATAGTAAGATGGTACGAAATACATAGTAAGAGAGAAGTGAATACATAAAACACGAACATAAAAATCTTAGTAAGAGTGTAAGAAATATATAGAAAGAATCTAGGGTAGGAGTGTAGGGAACACATAGTAAGAGTGTAAGGAATACATAGTTAGAGTGTAGGGAATACGTAGTACGAGGATACGTAATATATGAATGGAATACATGAAAAGAACGCACATAATACATAGTAAGAGTGTAAGGAATACGTAGTACGAGGATACGTAATATATGAATGGAATACATAAAAAGAACGCACATTATACATAGTGTAGGGTATATATAGAAAGGGTGTAATAGTTACGGAATAGATAGCAAGAGTTTAGGGAATGCATAGTAAGAGTGTACGGTATACATATAAAGAGTTTAGGGTAGGATTGTATGGATTACATAGTTGCAGTGTAGTGAATACATAGCATGAGTGAAGGGAATATATAAAAAGAGCGTACGGAATTCATAGTATGAGTAAGTAATACATAGTTAGAATGTAGGTAATACGTAATACGAGGGTACATAATGCATAGTAAGACTGTACGGAATACATAATAAGTTTGTCCTGAATACATAGTAATAGTGTACAGAATTCGCATAAAGAGTGTAGGGAAAACATAGTAGAAGTGTAGGAAATATATAGTAAGAGTGTAGGGAATATAAAGTAAGATTGTAGGGTAGGATTGTAGGAAATAACGTTGTATAAAGAATGTAGGGAATATATAGTAAGAGTGAACGGAAAACATGGTCAGCCTTTACGGAATACACAGTAAGAGTGTACCGAATACATAGTAAGGATTTCGAAATACATGTATATAGGGTACTGAACACATATCAGGTGCGTATTAAATGCATAGAAAGAGTGTGTAAATAAATCTTAAAAGCGTATGGAAAACAAAGTAAGAGTTGGGAATATATAGTAAGACTATACTTAATACATAGTCATAGCGTATTGTTTGGTATATTTAAATTTGTATTATTTGTTGGCTTTCTCTTAGTGATTATATGTTTTTATTTTGTAAATGACCTTAACCAAAATCAAGTTTAATGTGCACCCAATATTTCCCCTTACCTCCATTTGGGCTTCAGAGACCCCCACATTTTTAATTTGTGCCCCAGTTGTGATACCATAGTCGTATTTTTATTATTTTCTTTTCAGTCTCATCTCCAGTTTTTACACCATAGTGATGTTTGACTTTCCATTTTACACTCCTGGGGGATACACTGGTACCTGACTAGGATCCCTGATTTTGTAAACAATAGTTAAGTTGTTTCTATTAGTGTGGACGAAGTATTTATTATTAATGTAAACTTCTTTATGTTAATCTACATGATGTTTGATATGTTTCGTATAATAATTTTATTATATTTTATCTTATTAACAGCTTAGAATGTTCTAGAAATGAAATTTTGACCCTCATCCTGATGTTAGCATTGTGTCAGTTATTTTAAAGTAATGTTTAATTGAGAAATTTCTTATTCGTGCCTTAACATCTTTAGCGGAACCAGACTTGCTGATACTTTCAGTATTTCGTTCGGGTTTAATTATTTATATAAATTATTATTGAATGGAAGTACAAGGTGCTCACCAATAATATTCTTGGATATAAACATTGATCTTTTAATTATAGTGAATTCAGACAAGAGCCTTTTTTGAACTATTACATTGTGATACATTAAAAGACTCTTGGCACTAGGCCAGAATCTAGGCTATTGACACATTACCATGTTCGTGAGAGCAGGCACATCAGAACATCTAATATTGGAACTTAATTAGAATGCCACTCAGTTCAGTTGAAACTTTATACTTTTTGACATCTGATCAAACTGTTAGGATTATTTTGGATTGAATTCATTATATTGTATGTTCGTTTTAAGTTTTCATTTGCTTTCTTGAGAAATGGCTCATTTGCTAAATTTTACAAAACTTGTTGTTTAACGGTCACTATCTTAGTTTAAGACCGTAGTGCCCTATCAGATAATTGGGGGCTGGTCCAAGAGATAGAAATTTCTCTAAAATATTTATGAAAACTTTGATTTTGAAATTTAAATTAACCTTTTCGGATATTTCTCAGTCACATGTACTTTAGTTTTGCAAAGTTTAGAAACAAGAAGCTTTCACAAGTTCATCGAAAGTGGAGAACTTTATTTATCAGGGAATTAGACAATATAATCTTTCTGCAGAGGAGACATAAACGGTTCTGGGTTTTTGTCCTTGGGAACTAAAGTTTTGGACATGTTGTATAGCAAACCTTAATATTGAGGCAAGAAAGCTCCTTCGTGAGGTGAAAGAAGAATTGATGCAAGTACTTAGATAAATTGAAGAGTCAAGTACCCATTTTGACGTTAAAACCAGCCTTGACGAGCAAAAGCTCGAAAATGCTGCTACTAGAGCTATGGAAAAGAAAGCTCTTGAAAATGATGTTGATCAGGAAGTTACTCATTTAAGTGTCACATTTAATGATCAGGCATTAACGATATCATTTTTATCCTGGTGTGGATTGATCAAAAGTTATTGATGACAGGCATCCTCTTTTTGCTCTTCCTTCTCTTCAGTTTAAGGACAACAGTCAATCAATCGATGTCGAAAAGAAACAGGATCCTTGTATTTCCTATTAATTTCAAAGGGCTATTAGCGAAAGTGATGCCACAAAAGTAATTGTTATTTTGTTTACAATAAGCCACTTATGTGTAAATTGAGACCACCTGAGGCACCAGCTGTTAACAAAGGGTCAGTGAGCTATCAAATTATTGTTCCGTAGTAGTATAGAATGAAAAGTCTTATTCTAGTCCACGAAATTGAGATTTATCATAAGATATTGAATAACCTTAATTAGACGAAGACTATAGTGGTGTTTGTAAATAATGTAGATATGTAGATCTTGTTGCATTTATCAATATTTATGGAAACCCAATCAGAGCATAATGTAGACTCATCTGCAATCTTTACATATATTTGACGAACTATTTAGTAAATGATGAAAGAAGGTGTCCGCTACATAAGATCAAATAAAACCTGAAACTGAGGTATAATATAAGTACATAGAAAAGGATCTTTCAACATGGTGATTGAGTTCTGGTTTTCGTGCCCATACTGCAAAGTCCTCAGCATGGTGATTGAGTTCTGGCTTTCGTGCCCATACTGCAAAGTCCTCAGCATGGGGATTGAGTTCTGGCTTTCGTGTCCAAAGAACTCAGCATGATGATTGAGTTCTGATTTTCGTGCCCATACTGCAAAGTACTCAGCATGGTGATTGAGTTCTGGCTTTCGTGCCCATACTGCAAAGTCCTCAGCATGGTGATTGAGTTCTGGCTTTCGTGCCCATACTGCAAAGTCCTCAGCATGGTGATTGAGTTCTGGCTTTCGTGTCCAAAGAACTCAGCATGATGATTGAGTTCTGGTTTTCGTGTCCAAAGAACTCAGCATGATGATTGAGTTCTGGCTTTCGTGCCCATGCTGCAAAGTCCTCAGCATGGTGATTGAGTTCTGGCTTTCGTGTCCAAAGAACTCAGCATGATGATTGAGTTCTGGTTTTCGTGCCCATACTGCTAAGTCCTCAGCATGTTGATTGAGTTCTGGCTTATTATTATAAACTTATTACTAAGTACTAAAAAACATGTAGGTTGTTTGGTCTTTTCTATTACTTCGTAAATGTGCATGATATCCTATCAAAATGGAATACATGGTAAGAGTGCATGAAATGCAATGTAATAGTGTATTCAATATATTGCAAAAGTGGTCGGTATGAATTATAAAAGTGTATGAAATTCTATAGTTAGAGTGTACTGGATAAATTAGTAAAGAGTATCAAATATATTGTTAAAGTGTATGGAATAAATTGTTAGAGTGTAAGAAATACATTGTTAGAGTGTTCAGAAGATAAGATTGTAAGAGTATTTGAAATACATAATTACAGTGTACAGAATACATTGTTACAATGTACAGAATACATTGTTACAGTGTACATAATACATTGTTACAGTGTACAGAACACATTGTTACTAGTGTATAGAATACATTGCTAGAGTGTACGGAATACATAATCAGAGTGTACGGAATACATTGCTAGAGTGTACGGAATACATTGTTACGATTGCATAGAATGCATTGTTAGAGTGTACAGAATAAATCGCTAGAGTGTACGGAATACATTGTTACAGTGTAAAGAATACATTGTTACTAGTGTATAGAATACATTGCTAGAGTGTACGGAATAAATCACTAGAGTGTACGGAATACATTGTTACAGTGTACAGAATACATTGTTACTAGTGTATAGAATACATTGCTAGAGTATACGGAATAAATCGCTAGAGTGTACGGAATACATTGTTACAGTGTACAGAATACAGTGTTACGAGTGTACATAATACATTGTTACAGTGTACAGAACACATTGTTACTAGTGTATAGAATACATTGCTAGAGTGTACGGAATACATAATCAGAGTGTACGGAATACATTGCTAGAGTGTACGGAATACATTGTTACGATTGCATAGAATGCATTGCTAGAGTGTACAGAATAAATCGCTAGAGTGTACGGAATACATTGTTACAGTGTACAGAATACATTGTTACTAGTGTATAGAATACATTGCTAGAGTGTACGGAATAAATCGCTAGAGTGTACGGAATACATTGTTACAGTGTACAGAATACATTGTTACTAGTGTATAGAATACATTGCTAGAGTGTACGGAATAAATCGCTAGAGTATACGCAATACATCGGTAGAGTGTATGGAATGCGGCAAATACATCATACACTCACTTTGTAATTTAATTCAATTCTACATAGTTCTTTTCTTTCACTAGTGACACAAAACATAAAATGAATGACTTTTCTTAAGAGCTACATTTAACACGAACTTGAATCACATCTTTCAAGCTGCATATAGCATGGTATGAATGACACTTCTGATAAAGTACATGTAACATAAAATTAAATCACACCTTTCAAGCTGATTATAACATGGTATGAATCACATTTGTCACACGGTACATACAAAAATGAATCATTTGTCAACAATTTCGCATATATGCAAGGACTATTTTTTTGTCGGTTCAGGAGACGGACGTAAATTTTTACATAAATCTAAATGATTTAAAGTTGCTTGTCCATACCAGCATTTTGTTGTATACAAGCAGGGGAAAAAACTTAAAAATGTATACTGACTTCCTGAAATGGCATAGTCATGTTATAAGTGGTTACTAACCTTAACTACTTAGTGTCCTTGTCACTGAATGCGGTCTGCACAAAGTGTCATTATGATTGCCATGCGAATTAACACAGCGGCAATGTGATTGCCATGCGAATTAACACAGCGGCATTGTGATTGCCATGCGAATTAACACAGCGGCATTGTGATTGCCATACAGCTTGATGATACGGTGTCAATGTGATTGTCATGCGGTTTGTTGGCATTAATGATCTAATAATAAAATTGATCTAACCTGTATGATAGTATTGTTTGTATTAAACTATTATTTCTGCCCACTATTATCACGATTCTGCTACAGAATCCAGGGATAGCACAGTCTGTTCTGTCTGGTATATATTTATAATTATTTGTAATACAAAAAAAACCTATATACCTTGATTTCTTTAATAGAAATCTGGAACGACTATGTGTACATATGAGAATTAATTAATAGGTCGTCTTCTACGCACTATCTTATATAACAACGATTCAGTGCCATCATTTTTTGGTGATGCGTGCTTAGTCGTGACAGTATATGGGTTGTTGCGTGCAGGCAAGGCGATGGGTGTCATTTACTCGCGGACCTGGGTGCGAAACTCGGTAGAGTACGAATTTAATTTCTCTAACCTGTATGATAGAATTGTTTGTATTATCAAGATTCTACTACAGAATCAAGGGATAGCACAGTCTGTTCTGTCTGCTCTCTCTCTCTCTCTCTCTCTCTCTCTCTCTCTCTCTCTCTCTCTCTATATATATATATATATATATATATATATATATATATATATATATATATATATATATATATATATATATATCCTCTGACAACTGACATGTGCGTAAATTTATAACAAAGATGACGAATTATAATTATTGATATGTGAGTGTTCATTATCTCATTTTTAATGCACTTTCATTTCATGCCAGGTTTTCTTTTCATATTAACTAATATTGGCCTTACTTTCAGGTGTGACCCATATCAGAAATTTGAGGTAAGCTAACTGTGCAGAACACGTAAGTTATTTTCGGGTTCTTAAAAAGATACGTGTGCGCATGTGTGTTTGTATGTGCTAGTAGAATAACTTGAGAACCGTTTAAAGTAATCAATTAAAAATTGGTAAGATTACAAAAGTCGTTTCAATGTAGAGATGGTTATATGCTTTAGCTTGTCGTATACGTAGATTATTATGTTGAAAGAAAACCAATCCCACATTGTTTACTTGGCGGATGTTGTAATAGAGTCGCGTTTATTTTGAGTAACTACAGCTCATTGAGTTGTTAGATCCTTTTGTTTGTATCTCATCCGCTTGGCTAAATTCAGAAGCTTTGGATGCTGATATACATTCAGATGTTTGGCTAACTTCATCAGACTTAAGATTCGTCATCATTAAAGAAACTTATTTCCACTTTTGCGTAATTAGCACCTAAGGCTAACTGTCTCAGGGCGTGTTTTAGACAGATATGTGTTCCCATTTTTCTGCCGTATTCCACAATTGAATCTTTGAAAGCAAAAAAAAATAAAAATAAATAAATAAAAATAAAAAATAGCAACATGTTTGGAATAGAGTGAATATCTTCTCTGGATTTTTGTAGGTATGAAAATTCCATGTTTAGTCCACTTGTTTTATAGCAAGTACATCAAGGTAATCACGGTACATTTATTTAGTGGCAGTCCGTTTGGGGGGGTCTTTGTTTTGTTTTTTTTTTTTTGTTTTTGTTTTTTAGGGCCTCTGGCTGACATTAGTGACACGAAACTAGCCATGCACGACAGCATTCGCATGGTGTATATCACTTAACTTATTCAATTTTGTATCGCACCAGGGATATTTTCAATATAACATTTTATTAAGAAAGTCTACATAAGGGTTATACACGCCTTCTGTATCACCACTAACTTCCATGTTTCTATAAAGAATGCTCGATACTGATGACGTTAGGAAAGTACACTCAGATGCTGCAACTATGGGAACGACCAATAAAATATTCGGTTATGTTATAAGCCATTTAGTTAAGTGAATTCAAGTGTCCAAGAAGTGCTCTTTCGCTGGCCCTAACTTCGCTCTTTCTCAATTGACCTTTAAAAATTAATAATATGCTGAGAGATACACAGTTATTTCTACTACTGAGCTTCCAGAATTACGTCACTCATTATACCCAGTAGACTAGATTTCTAACGTACCCCCAATGCCGAGCACGAAACTTGAACCCACGCGGACAGAGGTGAGATGGCAGTGATCCCTATCAGTGAGCGGTTTACACCTCTCGGCCACTCAGGGCCCATAATCTCAAGCTAAAGTGCTGAATCAAATATGATCACATCCGTGTCTTGAATTGCAATGTAATTTGAATAATTAACTTTTCTTCCCATGATCCTCTATTTTCTAAACTGCTGGTTTTCACCGCCAGATTTTATGCTTGGTCTTGATCATAAGTCGAATATTCAGTATTCAGTCTCAGATTTCACCCAGCCAACTTACGTTTGAACCATATTTTAAGCCTGAATTGCATGGATGTGACTCTGATTCGACTAATCAAATGTTGAATGATTGACTTCTTTTTAAGACTTAAGTCAGTCTAATAGATCCCTGGTTTATTGATATCCATGTGTGACGAAAAGAAGACCATTCACATGTCTTAAGTCTAAATTAACTATAACACGTATTGGTGAAATGTTCCCTGGCACTGGTCAATAAAAGTCTCTAAATGACCTCTCAGTTCCTTGCTTTTCAATTGTTTTGTTTATGATCTTTCAAACACAACCAAAACTTTTGCCAGAGGTACAGATACTTGAAAAGGTGCAAATTAGCTCTTGTTGTAAAATGTAACAGAAATGAAACATCGTTAGATCATAAAACTGTTTTTGAACTGGAAGAAGTCCTCAGTTTCCTGAAATAAAAGGCAAAATTTCTTTACCAAAAATTCAAGATAGATTTATCAAATGTATGACTATTTCAATCATTAATGTGTGTAGATGCTTTTTGAGGAAATTCTTATTAACCAGCAAAATTTTATATGTTTTTTTGTTATGAAAAGAAATGTTTGATATCATAACCTTCTTCTCATTCACTGCTGTGAGAAGGAAATATTAGTTTCTTTGATAGATGTCCTTGCCCAGGATAAGAGAGAGAGAGAGAGAGAGAGAGAGAGAGAGAGAGAGAGAGAGAGAGAGAGAGAGAGAGAGAGAGAGAGAGAGAGAGAGAGAGAGAGAGAGAGAGAGAGAGAGAGGACTCTCTTAAAGTTGAAGGGTGTCACTCATTACCGTGTAGATACGGCTACATTCTTTTAGAAACTTTGGCCAATGCGGAGACACGGAATTCGGTAAGAATAGACAGAAAACAGAGAAAAAAAAACTCTTTTGATTCGAGGATTTTACACTTGGTCAGCAGTTTATAGTTCCAGGGTCTGTATTCGCTCATCTCGAAATAGAACGAGTCTTTGCGTCCATTCCCACAAAAACTAAGTGCATTAACATCTTTTATTTATTAGAAAGCTTGTCTCGTTAACAATTTCATAATTCTAGTCATTCAGTGCGAAAGCCATTTATCGAGTTTATATTTTGGAAGTTTAGCAAACATGTGTCTATTCTGCTGACTAGTTTTCAGAGAAATATATATTACAATTCTGCATCTGTTTAAAAGGACCTTTATTAAAACTGCAAATTTTGCTGGCTTGTTATACAGCGATTGTACTTGTTTGAAAGGGCACATTGTAT
This sequence comes from Potamilus streckersoni, assembly GCA_016746295.1. Lineage (NCBI taxonomy): Eukaryota > Metazoa > Mollusca > Bivalvia > Unionida > Unionidae > Potamilus > Potamilus streckersoni. The sequence continues at coordinate 341,439 of JAEAOA010000123.1, forward strand.
ATTAAAATAGTACATAGTTATAAAATTAATTCTCAATATCTTTTTGCGGAAATATGTTTCAATACAATTTAATAAAATCAATTGCCTTTAATACAAGTTAGATAAAACTTCATATCTAATACTTTACTAAAAAAATCTGTCCTAATATATTTTGAAAAAACTCAGTTTGAGAAGGACATTCTGAGGTGTTCACTGAAACAGGGGCCATATCAGTAGACGGATTTGCAGGCTTGTATTTGCATTCCGTGCTCAAAAACATACCAGGCCAGGTATACGTAGTTCGCACATTTTTGCACTTTACATCTGTATATATACGAAACTAAAGGGGTACATGACATAATGGCAACAATGTCATTTTTTATATTACAGGTGGAACAAAGAGAATGTATGATTCTTACAATAAAAGTTCTGTGCGGTCGCAAGATAACGAGTGGATGGAATGATTACTGTAAGGCATAAGGTCATAAATCAAATGTTTGTTTTCACACTTTCTCCTTTAAACCCGTCCTCTCAGGAGTACCTAATTAAAAAAAAAGTTTTCTTAATATTAACACAAGCTCGTAATTGACGGAAAATTCCGAACTTTAATTATCTCGACTTTATCCAGCAGTCAAATACTTATGAAGTGAAGTGCACATTTCGATGTCAACGAATACGTCTGATTAGCACTTTGTTTTTGTTTTAATTGCTATCTCGCAATAATTTTTGAATAATCTTTTTTTTTATCTTTTGTACCTATACTAATGATGCAAGCATTTCGTATTAGATACCTGATCGCCAACACTATTTATGGAAGATAAAGGTTTATAGTAATATATAAAGTCAAACATTATTTTCTCTTTTAATTTTTGAAATCAAGATTTATTTAAAGTAACGACTATTGACTTGTGATTACTTTACCAGGACAAGAGATAAATACATGTGCAAATTATCATATGTGTACAAAATGTTTTTTCTATTTGCCAACGTTGATTGTAAGGATCAATCCAAATTTTCATTTATTTGATGAAGACCTTGATTGCCAGGAATGTATTTATTTGCTTACGAAGCTTTTCAATGATTATTGTGTTAAAACACTAAAGAATTAAGCATAATTGTTTCTATTCTCGAGTTGATACCCCGGATCCATACATTACATTGACGATCCAATCTGCTCCTGATGGGCGCAGGATGACGAAGACAATAGACAATGAAGTTAATCCTATCTGGAATGAGACATTCACGTTCCTACTGGATGAAAATAACGAGAATATAATGGGTATGTATTTTTGTATTATATTATAAATAGACTGAGAGGCCAATAAAATGTTATACCGAATTTGGCAGTAGGAAAAACCCTGAAGATTTGTTAGTCATTTGATCTTGTAATTTTATTTAAATATTTTGTATAATGAGTTTTAAGCAAGCCTTTGAACTTGTGTACCATTACTGAATTATTCGCATGCTGACTACTTGAGTTAGATCTATATTTACGAGTACCAGCATAAAAGATTACCACTCGAACCACCACGGCTATTTCTGTCAGATAAACATGTGTCTAAGATGTATGTCGGTGCAGTAATTGACAGAGATTTTATACATTATGTTCAGCCGAAGAAAAAAATCGCACTATATTCAGATTATAATTGTATTGACCTTAGGACTGAACGAGAGAGAATTCGCGAATAAAATGTAAACTCCATTCGCAACTTCACTGTCAATCATGTTTAGTGCATAGTCGAGGTGATCCGAAAGGCTGCCTTCGGCAAACTTTCGAGGTACGATCCTTACGATAGACCTCAAAGTTGTGTTAAAGGTTGTGAATGAAAAACTATTCAAATACAACAAACCTTGATAATTATAACACGGTAGACCTTGATAATTAGAAGACAATGAAAGGTTCTGCAGATAAAATAGACATAGATAATTCCAACATGGTAAAAGGTTGTACAGATACGATAAACCTTGATAATTCAAACACGCTAAAGAGCTGTACAGATATAATAGACCTTGATAATTAGAGACGATGAAATGCTCTAAAGATACAATAGACCTTGATAATTCGAACACTGACAAAGGGCTGTACAAATAAACAGACCTTGATAATTCGAACACTGACAAAGGGCTGTACAGATATAATAGATCTTGATAATTCGAACACGGTAAAGGGCTGTACAGATATAATATACATTGATAATTCGAACACGCTAAGGGCTGTACAGACACAGAATACCTTGATGATTCGAACACGGTAAAGGGCTGTACAGATATAAATAGACCTTCATAATTTGAACACGGTAAAGCGCTGTACAGATAAATAGACCTTCATAATTTGAACACGGTAAAGGGCTGTACAGATATAATAGACCTTGATAATTTGAACACGGTAAAGGGCTGTACAGATATAATATACCTTGATAATTCGAACATGGTAAAGGGCTGTACAGATATAATATACCTTGATAAGTCGAACACGGTAAAGGGCTGTACAGATATAATATACCTTGATAATTCGAACACGCTAAGGGCTGTACAGATACAAAATACCTTGATGATTCGAACACGGTAAAGGGCTGTAGAGATATAAATAGACCTTCATAATTTGAACACGGTAAAGCGCTGTACAGATATAAATAGACCTTCATAATTTGAACACGGTAAAGGGCTGTACAGATAAATAGACCTTCATAATTTGAACACGGTAAAGGGCTGTACAGATATAATAGACCTTGATAATTCGAACACGGTAAAGGGCTGCACAGATATAATACACCTTGATAATTCGAACACGGTAAAGGGCTGTACAGATATAATATACCTTGATAATTAAAGACGATGAAATGCTCTACAGATACAATAGACCTTCATAATTTGAACACGGTAAAGGGCTGTACAGATACAAAATACCTTGATGATTCGAACACGGTAAAGGGCTGTACAGATACAAAATACCTTGATGATTCGAACACGGTAAAGGGCTGTACAGATACAAAATACCTTGATGATTCGAACACGGTAAAGGGCTGTACATATACTAAATACCTTGATAATTCGAACACAGTAAATGGCTGTACAGATGCAAAATACCTTGATGATTCGAACACGGTAAAGGGCTGTACAGATACAAAATACCTTGATGATTCGAACACGGTAAAGGGCTGTACAGATACAAAATACCTTGATGATTCGAACACGGTAAAGGGCTGTACAGATACAAAAGACCTTGATAACTAGAAAATGATGGAAAGCTCTACAGATACAATATACCTTAAAAAAATCGAACAAGGTAATTAGAATACTTTACATGACTTGGGATTGCTAAGTCCTGTCGTGAACCAATAATTTACCTGAGACGTATAAAACTTATAAAAATGTCTGACCCACAGACCATCGAATTTTATCATTCTGTTGTAATAATGTACCGTGTTTCAATAAATTGAATTCAGAAAAATGTATTGAAGGAATAATTTCTTTGCAAATATAAAAAAAATAAAAATTACATCCTTGTTTTACTCTATAAATAAATTGTTACCATATGCAACTAATATCTAATACAATTTTCAGCAGAAAAAAAACAATTATTTGTATTAAATATAACCTTTTATTATTGATAATGGACACATACGATATGCAAAACGTGTATAAAGCTACATAAAAGTATGTTTGCAATGATTTCTAATTTCAGAAGTCAAACTGATGGAGGAAAATTATACATGGGACCAGACTCTAGGGACGGCTACTATCCACATAAATCAACTAGAGAAACAAACCTGGATTAAGAAAACTATAATCTTCAACAATGTAAGTCTGAACTTTTCCTTTTCCATAAAGGTTTTCTTGAAATATTTATTTGCATGTATTATTTTCTAGAAACGAAAATAAATATGAATGTGGTTTTTTGATAACATTACGTCTAAATCGTTATATATATATATATATATATATATATATATATATATATATATATATATATATATATATATATATATATATATATATCACATTGCCTACTATACATTTTCCCTTCAGTGTGAAATTCGTTACTTCTTATATGTAAACATGTGAACATATCGCTTTATGTGATTCTGATTGGTCCAAATAAGCCCATGAAATTATTGTGCAGTATTCTCTTTACTGATTAGCTGTGATGAAGGGAAAACATTTATAACCGAACTTTATGGAATTTTTTTTAATTTCAATGAACATTTTAGGAGCTACTTTTCGATTTGAGTCAAGATTGGAATTGAGGTAAAATGCTCACGTCTGTCTGAATATGGACATTTGACAACACACGGGTTTGTTATGATTTGCATAACATTGGATAACATGAAAAATGGCTAAAACCTGCAAACAAGGACAACAATATTAAGTAAAACTTGGGTATTTCTTAGCTTATAGCGGGTCTGTGGGGGTGGGGTGGAAGCGTGGTGTATACCTGTAGCATGGAATCCACCCTATATACAAGCATGGATTAAATGTCAACTTAGAGGAGCAAATAAACTCACCTCTGGTCACAGTAAAATATGGACATATGTTTGTCTCCAAACTGACATAAGTTTATCAAATCATTGCATATTTATACTGTAACTATGATACGATTCCGGCTCTAAATTAAATTTCCTTACATATTCTCTAGTCTACCGTTCTAAAACAAAAGGTACTGCAAATATCCATTCACATACACATTACAGTAAACATTGGAATTGTTGTGTCCAGTAAACCTTCTTTCGCGTGAATATCGCCCCAACATAGCGTTAAGTTGTGAAAGTGACACATATTTAAAAGCTGGCGTGAGACATTGCCTACAATTATTATGACGTTACAATCTTAAACGTGCTTTCTTTGCTATTACCAGGATTGGCCAGGCCTTTCGTAAATTTTTAAGGGTTTATACTATGCCCACCTTCACTTCTTTTCTGTACATTATACACAATGTGGACTATATTTAACATATAGGATCGCTCAAAATCAAACTTATAATGTAAGCTTTTGATTATGAACCATTCATTGACCTTTCTTCAAGACGGATATGCTATGTTTGCTATGCTGCACGCAAAATATACCTTTAAATGAGTAAATAAGCATAGCCTGCTTCTATGATTTGATTTCTAAAACATTACGGTGCCGTGTGAAATTCATCAGTGTGTGACTGTTTTAAGATATGACCACAAAACAGTGAATTATTAATTATATATAGCAAATGTAATTGGTCTGCTGAGTTGTCTGAATAAAAACTAATCCAGAGGACGTTAATGCTACGCGATGACGTTATATATCATAATACATCATGTGAAATTCTAGCACAAAACTACATGTTTGCTATGCTGAAATGATATGTTGATGCGTTAATCAAAACATTCTGATACAAGTTTTTGCAAGCTAGTTCTTTCCTCAACAAGAATGTGACTGTTTATTTATTATATACATCCACTTTATATATTAAAATATGGTTCGCTTTACTGTATAAATTAAATGTGTAAACGAATTCTTCGTTTTACATACTGAATGAAGTCTAAAACGAACTGGGAGTTTTTTTTAAAGGCGATCATCGCTTCTAGGAATATAGATTCGCCCACGTCAAAGAAAACACAGATTTCTCTAAAATGATTACGTGTAGAGTGCGCGAAACTGGTCACGTGATATGGACGTGGTTGGCTATAAACTGGTGGCGTGATATGGAAGTAGAGTGCTTTTAAAGTGGTCACGTGATATGGAAGTAGATTGCTCTCATTCTGTTACGTGATATGGAAATGATGGTAAAACGTTTGTCCCGAACACCAGAAAAAACATTCAAGAGCATTTAATGAATGGACAAAACTACCTCGTAATTTGTTCAAGTGAAGAGAAAAATGAACGAAAGAACCCGACTTTGCTAAGGCGCAAGAATACAATGCAACTTTCCACTGAACTCCAATTTTAAACAGTAAAATTATGAATAGCAATAGATATATGTAGGTAAAAATGGAACATATATGATGAATTATTTAATGGTTTTGATCCGGTAGAAAATGATTTCTCATAGGCAAAAGATTCCTGACGGCTTATACAGCATTAACATTGTGATATACTTTTCAAAAGATATGTATGTATGTATGTATGTATGTATGTATGTATGTATGTATGTATGTATGTATGTATGTATGTATGTATGTATGTATGTATGTATGTATGTATGTATGTATGTGTGCGTGTGTGCTTGCGTGCGCACGCACGCACGCACGCAAGCAAGCACACACGTATATATATATATATATATATATATATATATATATATATATATATATATATATATATATATATATATATATATATATATATATATATATATATATATATATATATATATATATATATAATCTGCATCATATAAACATAATAAATTACATGTCGTAACGTGCTATCTAATTAAGTCTTTGGTTTGAGCATTGAAAAACTAGAACACACGATTGCGTTACTATAATTTAATATCCATCCTGAAAGAGAAGCATGATCAGAGAACACAGATAAAGTGAAAACAAACGTACGCTTCAATCATAGAAAGGTAAGTTATTTTTCAAACTCATTTTATAATTCAAAACCCCGCCATGCCCCACCCCAACCCTCCACAGGAGAGTAAACACAATCAGTATAAATTTGATTGAAATAAATAATAAAACAATCAATTGCACTAGATTGAATATTATTGGTTAAATTCAGAAAAGGCATGAAAAAATTGTATCAGCTAATTTAGCGCAACACAGCATCAGAATTGCCAGATATCATCGATTGTAGAATGATTAAATATTGATTATAAGTTACAGTTGCTACTAGGAGGGAATTAGAACTTCATTATTTTTACAACAATAATTACAACTGAATTGAAACAAATTGTGGATTAATATAAATTCAACAGAAAAATTATTATGAGAAGGCGGCATGTGTGGATGAATATATATTTTTACCCAAAACGGTTGAAGTGATTAACACATTAATTGGGATTATTTCATTTTACAGTTGAACCATCCTAACTAAAAATAATAGCTGGGAACAATAAGTTGATTTGTGTCAGTAAAAATCATGCCTGATCCATCTATCAAAATCTGAATATTAGACGATATCAGGCGACAAATGCATGTACAATTAATAGATTGATAAACCCCCAGTTAAACGAAACGAACAGAAAAGCAATTAAAATTACAATTTAAAAAATATAAAATGAAATACGTACAAATTAATTTGTGAAATTAAGTAAGGCAGAATTAGAATTTCTAACCGAGTATGGCGTGTTATAGTTATTGAAATGGACTAAGAAGTGGATTTGAAGTCTTTAATAAATCTGGAACACAAAATCAAAATATCAACCTTTCCCATCTTTATATCTGAGAGACCCTTTTGTACAATTCAATGGTTTAAACTGATAAACTGACGTCATATTGATGTGAAAGTGAAATTATTGAAAATAAATAAAATGCATTGAACATTTAAGAATGCTGCATAATATTGTATCATATAAATTTAAGCTCTCAGAAATCAGGATTTTACCAAAAAGATATTGCTGTCTCATTAGAATTTAAAGATATTCCATTCTCATTAAAAGTTTGTTTCTTGTCTTGTATTTAATGTTTTTATTATATATGCATAATAGCTGATGATAGTGCATTTTCATTAAAATCATCTTCCATATATGTGGAGCAAAAATTCTGCAAAAAAAGTTACATGTGTTTCATAACGCTCTTTAATGAATAGACTAACACTTTTGGCCTAATACCAATACTCATAAACCATTATGTCTACTACTGAATGCTAATCTTGTTGCTTTATTTCGTTTATATCATCCCAATTTCGCACAATCGTCGAAACAAAATCAAGTCTTCGTCTCCTGGTACAAACTAAGTTATTCTATCAATCTAATTTGTCACTATGATCTATTAAATTGGTGTATCTGACAAGCCAGATTATGTTGTAATTTTTAGTGCACATTACGGTAAGTCCAATACGTGTAAGAAAATGAAATGTTTATATTCTTTTCGTTTCAAAGAAATCAAGTGCAAAACATATCTTTCCGTAATTATTAAGACCACATATAATTATATTATAGGGTACATTTAATAGTGAATTATAAGAATCGTACCCTATAATAAAATCGTGAGAATGAAGAGTATTTAGCTGTTAACCAAACACTATCAGAAATATACAATTTGTGTGCATCTACATTTCATTTTCTGTCTAACTGTAGCTATTCCATACTGAATATTTGCAATTTATATACAATTTTTGTTCTTCTACGTTTCCTTTCTAACTGTAATTTCATACTGAACATTTGTTATTTATATCTTGTTCCATAAAATGTGTTATCTTGTGTATATTTTTTAATTCAAATATTGATAAGTAGATTATCCATATTTGCTCTTCGTAGCAGAAACATTTTTCAGTCTTCTCTCAAATGCTCAGTAGAGTAGGAAAAGGCCATATCCAAGTTTGCCTTCGGCTGAATTATTTTAATTTTTTTACAACTTTGACATCGAACGATAAAACAATAAAAATGCCATGTACAATTAAAATATCTTGTCATTGATTAGGTATAGCAACTTGTAAAATTTATGTTCAGGTTTTTTATTGCTCTGAGTGTGGGTAATATAATGATATATTGGAATAGGATGTGTAACATAGTGTGTTTTTCTTTTATTGTATTTCAGGGGTTATGTATATATATATATATATATATATATATATATATATATATATATATATATATATATATATATATATATATATATATATATATATATATATATATATATATATATATATATATATATATGTATGTATGTATGTATGTATGTATGTATGTATGTATGTATGTATGTATGTATGTATGTATGTATGTAATGTATGTATGTATGTATGTAAAAGATAAATTAGGCCTGGGTCCTAGGTTAGCTTTTAGCGTTGAACGTGCGTTTATATGTGCAAAAAATATTCTTTTAAATTAATAAGAGTTTTAAAATAATGCCTGGCGACATTTCAACCCACATACTCGAACTAAAAGCACTTTTACTTTTTTTAATTCCTGTAACAATGTTGCAAAATAATTGAAGTACTTTCTTAGTTTCAAGAGTCCAAAGCTTACGTTGCTGTTAGTCAGGATATAACGTTAGTGAGTCAAGATAACGACACTTTAGTTGTCGACCCATTCAGACGAACAAACACAGTGTTGTAGTAATCACCGTCATATAAGCTTTTCCTTTGACCTTAAGTAAATCTAGCTTAATTTGACTTCGTAAGTCAATCACACATGCAGATCTTTCCAATTTCATAAAATCAGAAAGCAAATTTCATTTCCAGAAGAAAATGCTAGAGCGTACTTAGTGCAATTAAGAAAATGCTAATTAAAATAATAAAGAAACAATATTTTGCATAAAGAAAGAACTATTTAAATATGAAGTGGGCAATAAATAAGGAAGGTACTGTATACTTTATTATATCGCTCGTGAGAAGTTGATTATTCTTCAAAACACTTTGAGAAAACTGAAGTACATTCACAGACAAGAATTTTACAGCTTTTAAAATTTTTAAAAAATAATATTCCTAACATAAAAATTAAAATTTCAATCCTAATTTATTTCAATCGTTCCAGGTATCAGAGGTCGATTTGGAGATGAAAGTAACACTTGAGTAAGTGCTGTTTTGTTTCTCCAACAATTTTCCTTGTGTCATAGCAGCGACAGACTATAGAAATGCTTTTCCTTCATTTCTAAAACTAAATATATCAATAACATTCTCCGATATTTGTAATTTTATATATATATATATATATATATATATATATATATATATATATATATATATATATATATATATATATATATATATATATATATATAAAGATATATATATCTATATCTATATATATATCTATATATATATATATATATATATTTATATGTATATATATATATATATATTTATATATCTATATATATATATATATATATATATATATATATATATATATATATATATATATATACAGAGAGAGAGAGATGTTTTATTTGTATGATTTTGAGTGTGCAATTATGAGTCATCGATTTGTTTTGACAATTTTTTTAAAATTAGAAATGGGATGAAATTGGAATAGTTTAAATCTTCTGTTTTATATAATATCCATCTTTTTTCCAAATTAGGAATAAAACCAAAACTTCCTATTAAGTATGACATTCCTTTCAAATCATGCAAACCACTTCAGACAAGTCCTTCAAAATCACTGAAAATCAGTTGTTTAAACATGCATCTGAACGTACTTATTTATGTATGTATGTAAGAATTTATGTAAGGATTGTATGTATGTGTGTATGTATGTATGTATGTATGTATGTATGTATGTATGTATGTATGTATGTATGTATGTATGTATGTATGTATGTATGTATGTATGTATGTATGTATGTATGTATGTATGTATGTATGTATGTATGTATGTATGTAAGTATGTATATATATGTTTGTTTTCGCATATATGGAGAGAGAGAGAGAGAGAGAGAGAGAGAGAGAGAGAGAGAGAGAGAGAGAGAGAGAGAGAGAGAGAGAGAGAGAGAGAGAGAGAGAGAGAGAGAGAGAGAGAGAGAGAGAGAGAGAGAGAGAATGGTGTGGGTAAACACCATGAACATAATTTTAGTTTTCTTTATGCACTACGTAAAATTTTCTCACGAATTTGTCAACAAGTACAATTGTCATCAATTTTAATTTTCGCATTTTATTGCAGAAACAATCCGAAATTGAGATATACTAATGCCTTATGCGAGGAAGAGAAAACATTTTTGTGTCGTCGCAGAGAGAAAGTGTTTGAGGCTATGCGAGAGATGTTGGGTGACAAGGGACCCACGTGTATAGATGAGGTACAACATTATCGTATTGACCCGTGTATCGCTTACATTTATCTACGAGTACAACATTACCATATCGCCCCATTTGTTACTTGCACTCATTTACGAGTAAAACATTTCCCGTATCAAACCGTGTGTTGCTTGCTCTCTTCTACCATAAGGTGGACATAGACCTAATCTGTAACATACAAAAATGTGACAACAAATCGCAGTCAGTTGTTTCATTGATATCATATGGAAAACATGATGAAATATCACCTCGACGAAGCGATGCGTAGTTGTATATTCTTGAAATTAGTGGGATATAAGATTTGGGACATTTTAATACAAGGCATCTTAAATGACAACTGCATCACACTGTTGATATGAGTTAGATGGAAGAAATCTAGTTAAATTCTCAGTTGGTTAATCAGTGACGTCGTTCTCACAGTGGTGGCGCTATTTTCATACTGGATTGTTTTGGAAACTCCATCCATTTCAAAGATAGCAGTGACAGTCATCTGGATATCGGATGTAAACCTAACTTTTACTTGTCACTGACCTAGGCAGGGTACCAGGGAAACTAGCATCCAAATTTCTATGACAAAAGCATCACTCTTCCAGTGCTTGTGAGACTGCAGACACACTATCATTCTCCAGCTTTGACAACAGTTTTTAAAATTTCCTAAGTTTGACCTATTATTGACAGCGCTGATGTAAAGTGTCCAGCCAAAAATAAAAGCTCACAGTGCATTTTCCAAACTAGCTGTCATGGGGGGGGGGTGACACAACTATCATGCGAAAGACGTTACTGATTAACTAATTAAATTTCCGATGTATAAAAGTCCCATGTTCTATAAATTTAAATAATCGACTTTTGAAACTCGGGTGTTTACATATTTGTGATTGATATTATCGAATGTCAAGTTTCCTTATGCATGGATATTGGGGTTTTGAATGTCCAGTATTTTTATATTTGTACATTTGATTTTCGAATCTCTAATGTCCAAATATTTGAATACTGAGGTTTCGAATGGCACAAATGTGTGCTGGGTTAGTCTTTTGATCACCAGTTTTATATTGTGAGAAATATAATTGAAGTACTTGGGGGGGGGGGACGAAGAAAATAAACATTTGCATTTGGCTAAGTGTTTGGGAGAAATGAAACTGCAAAGAATATAATGCTAAATAAAATGCATGAACACGGTGAGATACGTTTTGGATTTAAAAATTGTTCAAATGGCAAAGAAGTATAACTTTGGAGAACTGAAATATATTTATACCCATTGCCAGGCCTATATCTATATTAGTAGTTAACATTTTTAATGTAAAATTTAGAAAAATGTCGAGATAAAAATACGGATAGAAATATATATGCTTATTTTTAAAATGATGAATATCGTATTTGCTATCAGTGGAATTCCTCACAAGTTGACTAATTGTAAAATTTTCATATTTAAACTTGTTTAAGTTTATCGACTGCATTAAATTTATCGACCATATTAAAATTGTTCGAAGACATATAAGTTTATCGACTATATTCATATTTAAGTTAAAGGTTACCTATCACATTTAACTTATCGTCCCCATTAAACCTAATGACCAGATTAAAGTTTATTTATTGACCATATTAAAGGTAATTGACCTCATTAAACTTATGGACCATAATTAAGTTTATCGATCGTATTAAAACTTATATCAAATTAAACATGTCGATACTATTTAACATAGTGGCTATATTAAAGTTATCCGCCTGTATTAAAGTTATCCGACTGTATTAAAGTTATCCGAAATGTTTTAAAGTTATCAGACTGTATTAAAATTATCCGACTGCATTAAAGGTTATCGACCATATTAAAGTTATCCGACTGTATTAAATCTTATCGAACATATTAAAGTTATCTGATTGTATTAAAGTTATCCGACTGTATTAAAGTTATCCGACTGTATTATAGTTATCCGACTGTATTAAAGGTTGTCGACCATATTACAAATACACGACATAATTATGACTGACGTAAGAAAGAAAAACAAGGCAATGAAAGCACTAGGTAGGACATACAGATAAATAGTCACGTTAATTCACGTAATCATATCATGATAACCATCAGTTGAACAAATTTTACTTCTTAGACTTAGATATTTATAAACGCATATGCCATTCTTAGATATTTATAAACGCATATGCCAAACTTAGATATTTATAAACGCATATGCCATTCTTAGATATTTATAAACGCATATGCCATTTTTAGATATTTATAAACGCATATGCCATTCTTAGATATTTATAAACGCATATGCCATTTTTAGATATTTATAAACGCATATGCCATTCTTAGATATTTGTAAACGCATATGCCATTTTTAGATATTTATAAACGCATATGCCATTTTTAGATATTTATAAACGCAGATGCAATTCTTAGATATTTATAAACGCATATGCCATTTTTAGATATTTATAAACGCATATGCCATTCTTAGATATTTATAAACGCATATGCCATTCTTAGAAATTTATAAACGCTTATGCCATTCTTAGATATTTATAAACGCATATGCCATTTTTAGATATTTATAAACGCATATGCCATTTTTAGATATTTATAAACGCATATGCAATTCTTAGATATTTATAAACGCATATGCCATTTTTAGATATTTATAAACGCATATGCCATTCTTAGATATTTATAAACGCATATGCCATTCTTAGATATTTATAAACGCATATGCCATTCTTAGATATTTATAAACGCATATGCCATTTTTAGATATTTATAAACGCATATGCCATTTTTAGATATTTATAAACGCATATGCCATTCTTAGATATTTATAAACGCATATGCCAGAATTAGATTTTCATAAACTCATATGCCACACTTAGATATGTATAAACTGATATGCCATTCTTAGATATTTATAAACTCATATGCCAGACATAGATATTTATAGACATGTATGCCATATTTCGATATTTATGAACACATATGAAAGACTTAGATGTTCATAAACATATATTCCAGACTTTAGATATGTATAAACACATACGCCAGACGTAGATATTTATAAACACATATGTCAGACTTCGATATTTATAAACACATATGCCAGAATTAGATATTTATGAGCACGTATGCCATCATATGTAAACAAATAAGTAGACATGTGCGTTTTTTACTTTAATAAAATAAGCACCCGTATGAGCTAACTTCCTACCGAAAAAAAAAATTGGAATAAAAATATCTAAATATGCAGACGTTGGGAATTCCTAATACCGGTAGCTATAGGCAACGCAAACGTTGGAAATTCTAAGTTATAATAGTTCTATGTGTAAGCCAATGATATTCAAATATCCACGGTCCAGAACCATACTGTTAACCAACTTCATGCTGTTTATGTATGTACAACATTTATCAGAATGAAGTATATTAATAATATATTACTAAACTTTGGAATATTTTCGAGATTTCGGAAATAAAATAAAGCGTGCATGTATATTTCGAATGGTGTAATTGTGGCTTTGATAAAACGCAACGGAACTTTGGGACAAGGGTCTAAGTACGATAAGAGTAAATAAGACTTATTATCTGGAATTACGCCTATCCAGCTTATGGTATTCTTATCTTAGTATTTTTTACTTTGTTGATTTTTGTTTTGTTTTTCTTATCTTGGAAAGAATAAATGGGTTTCTTTATGTTTGATTTGGAGTAAATATAAATGTCATTGATAAAGTCAATATAAATGGACCGTTCGGTGGGCAAGTGATTTGGGTGCACGCATAGGAAACGGGAGGTCGCGGTCGTAAACCTGGCCAAGTCATGCCAGACGTAAAAATGGTACTAGCAGGTGCCTTTATTCGCGTCCTGCATTGAAAGGTTAGGGTTAGGACTAGTCGGCCTGGTTTCAGGATAATGTGACTGGCAGGGACATCATACTTCACGTCTAGGACACGATGCCCCAGTGCTAGATATCACTATAAACTGTCACGCAGCAAACATCGAAGCGATATGAATGAAAAATTGTTAAAGCTATGTTAATGATACGACACACACATACATACCATATCAATGTCATCGATCGATATGGTACACATATTTGTTTTCCATAAGTTACATATACATGCTTTCGATAGGATTCATGTAAATGTCATTGACAAGGTACATCTATATTTCATCGATGCCATTAAATTTTAAAATTCAAAAATGAAACTAAATGATTAAAGAAACATAAAAAGTTTGTTTTACAAAAGAGTGTTTTATGAAAGGATGATTGCAGATTTGATACATTGAATATTATTTTAGAATTACATATTCTTTACCTTGGCTAAAATAATAAGTCAAATGAACCATATGTTGTGATAATATTTTATTAACATACAGTGTGCATGCACTATATTTGCATACTGGCAGGTACCAACTGTCAGTGTGATTGGATCTGGTGGAGGCTTCCGGGCCATGGTTGGACTACATGGTGTGACAAAAGCTCTAGTCGATTCTGGAATTTTACAGTGCACTACATATCTAGGTGGATTATCGGGATCTTCTTGGTAGGTTTTTTTTTGTGTATTGAACAATTTTAACAATTCTTGCAGTCGGACATCCGGGTAATTGTCACGTGACATCATCGCAACGCGGCCGCCATATTTGTTCGGGGGAAAACAAGCAATCGTATGTAAAATGCCTAAGAGTTGTTGTGTACGAGGTTGTAATTCCAACAAAAGAAAAAATCAGGATCTTAAGTTTTATATAATACCAAGTGAAAGATCACGAAGAGATAGATGGTTAAATGCAATCAGTAGAGCAAAGTTGAATCCTGACGGCTCCCCTCTTCTCACCCTTGTTCTCCACCTTCCCACTCTATCTCTCCATCTGACATTAAATAGCCACATGTTACATTGCTTTATTAAATTGCCTTTACAAATTTTGTCTTATTCGTCGCTCATGCAGTTACTAACTGATTTGGTTTCTTTGCGTAAGAAAGAGGTTGATCAAGCAAATTTGTGCTCTAAATAATCAGTGGCATACATGGCAGGATATGTCGATTGCGTTTGCGTGATCATTAAAACACGCGCTGCTGTCTTGATGTTTCCGCTACTGCTTCTGCACTGCCTCTACAATTGTCATCTGTTCAAAATCTGTAACTCCAATATGGATTCGACTCCGCCAAGTCAAGCGAGCCTGTGAGCGATCTTCATAAAATTCAGGGTCAGTGTTTAAGTGCTTTAAAGGATGATATGAGGGAGACTTTAAAGCGTTGCTACTGACAACCCTAAGATCACTTTCCCTCCTTTATCTATCAGGAAAAACCAACTTATGTAGTCGCAAGGCTAATATCCTGGTCACGTGATCTGTCCATCTCGACTGTGATTTTAACTGCAGAGTGCGAATGCTTGAAACGCGAATAACCGTGCAATAATCTCAGTGTTTATGACCCTGCCTATATTCTTATCGTCTTCAGTTTTCTGTAGCTGTCCATGTGGATATGAATAATTTTCTTGGCGTGGTGACTGTAAACTGCCTCGCTTTTGCAAGCATACAGCAGGGTCGGCAAAACAGAGGCTTTGTAAATCTTAAGTTTAAGACTGATCCCGTTGCGGTCCCACACATTTACATCTAGTCTGCCAAATTTTGTGGCGCGGTTCCAATTGTTTACCGCATCATTAGCATGGTGAAAAACATAAAATAATTGTGCCAAATAGTGAAAATTACCACTAATAGACCTAACAATTATATTCAAATTGTAGGAAACTCCATAAATAAATTTCGTGGCTATTTTGAGGATAATAATATATTTATAAACAGCGAATGTGGTGTCTGCGTATAGAATAGACAATATTTTAGGCGATTTTGGATGCTCTATTCCCATGTAGTTGTTGTTATAGGGTTTAACGCCATTTTTCAGCACAAGATAAGCTATACATGGCGGCCAGTACTAATGGTGGAGGAAGAACCCTGGAAAACCCCGGGAAGAACCACCGACCCACGTGCAGCTACTGGCAGGCTTTCTCACTTACCCACGTTATCCGAGTCTGGACTCGAACTCACGCAGACAGAGGTGAGACGGCAGTGATCTGTAATGGGCAGCGCTTTAGACCACTTGGCCACTCGTGGCCACTCTATTCCCATGTATGTATGATTGATGTTTGATGGCACTTCAACACAAGAAAGGCAATATTGGGCCCAACAAGCGGATAAAAAAACCAAGAGTTTTTTTTCGAGGTTCAACATACAAAATCGTTATAGCGAAAATGATGTTATAGTTAAAATAATGTCCCTGTAGAAATAAGTTTCTTATACTGTATTGAATGATTACACAAATGAATTAACAAGAATCAAATAACGATAGAAGTTTTAATGATAGTCGAGAATCTATTAGATAATAATAATAATAATAATAATAATAATAATAATAATAATAATAATAATAATAATAATAATAATAATAATAATAATAATAATAATAATAGTAAGTGCCTTGCCCAGAGAGATACCTTAGCGGCGGACCTGGTGTGGACAGAAATTAAACCCGCAACATTCCACTAGCACTAGCAAGCTTGGAACGCTACCTATTGAACCACCACTATCCCTACCATAAAACTGCATCTTGAAACAATGAAAAACATGGCCTTTTTTATTTCTGTTTTATGTTGGTGTTCCTGGAGTGAAAAGTAAATGTTGGGTAAGTTGTTGTTGTTGTTGTTGTTGTTGTTGTTGTTGTTGTGGGGTTTAAAGCCATTTTGTCAGCACAAGATGCGTTGTACATGGCTGTCAGCATAAATGGTTGACGAAAAGCGAAGGGAAAACCTGGGAAAGAACCACCGACCGATAAAAAGCTACTGGCAAGCTTTCTTACATACCCACATTGGCTAGGCCCGAGACTCGAACCCACTCAGACAGAGGTAAGATGGCAGTCATCCGTAACTTGCGGCCGCCTGATGTTGGGTAATTTCATTTGGGACAATATTAGCAAGGATGTTATGAAGTCTATTCTTTTTTATAAAAGATATGTTTGATAAATTTTTAGGAATATTTATATACATAGATATGGATGAAAATTGTATACACTCATTTAAGCGGAGGTAGCGTGAATTAGCTTGTCGGACCAGCAACAAATTAATCCAGGTTCGAATCCTAACATTGGATATAGCCTTATCATTTGCATTGGTGTAGTCCTGGGTAGGGTTCCTTACTGTGATTGTATTGGCGTTATATAACACTGATATATTGAGGTACCTTAAAATGAAAACCTAACAGAAATATACTTGATTTTGAATTTTTTTTCCTTCAAGGTACATTTCTACACTCTACTCTCACTCTGGCTGGCCCAATATGCACCCGGGGGACATGCAAGATGAGCTGAAGAAAAACATTAGTGCCACTCCGTTATGGCAGCGGACACCACAAACTCTTTACCGTTACCTGGACAGAATATTGTTGAAAAGGAGAATAGGCCAACCCGTTAGTTTAGCAGACTTTTGGGGATACATGATTGGGGATATGCTCTTAAATGGGGTACGTTTACTTATTTATTTATTTATTTATTTATTTATTTATTTATTTATTACTGTGGCCAGATAGGTCTGGAGGTCTATATTTCACTTTTTATAGATGTTGACTTCTACCAGTTGCCGCGTTAAATCTGTTCTTTTATATCTTATGAATTAAGTTTAAGAATCATTTATATCCACAAAGAACTAGAGGCAGTTTTTATTCTGAGGGAATAAAGCCTGTTTTTAGGGCTCAAGCCCAAAACAGAATGTTAAGAATCTTATGTTACCCGGTTGGGAAAATAAGATGTTAATCTCTTTTTTTATGTTCGTCCGTCCGTGCGTAGCTGATCTCCACATAAGAACATTCGATGTATATTATACATATGAGCTATTTATCATTGTATTTTAAGTGTAATCTGGAATTTTTCAATCAAATGGCAGCTCGTTATTACTTTTCAAACTGGATCCTGGTCATATCACATTGACATATATGTAGTTAAAAATATTCTTAATTTGGGAATTTTAACATTCAGATTGTGGCATATACAATATAACGTATTTCAAACACGACTTAATACATTCCATATTTGTGAGGCACATGAAGACCAAGACATAATTTTAAACACGTCTACGGTTTGAAGGTTATTACAGGAAGCAGCTGCTACTATATGTATCGTGTAACTTAGTGCTTGCAAATCACCTGCTGATTTACCAAGGAATAAATCAGGTGCTAGGTGTCATTTTGAAAATTTCTTTGCAGAGAATGGATTCTAAACTTTCCGACCAGAGGGAGAAAGTTGTGGATGGGGGTGTTCCATTGCCTCTTCTGACATGTGTTCATGTTAAGAAGGATCGTTCTGAGAGAAGTTTTCAGGGTAAAATAGCTTTGTTCCTGTATATAATTCATTCCTGTTTTCGGGTAATGTTGTAATCATTTGATTACTTACTACGTAATATTGACATGCCTGACAGTTAAAGCCATAAATTTATTAATTTCAAAAGAAAAATGAGAGTTAAAATGCGTATTAAGTCGAAAAACAGAGCATGTACACCAACCAAAGGTTCTGATCCAGTCCACTTTCCTACTCTTTGCGGATTGACAACTAAATTCCCCGCTTTGTGTGGATGAATCTCATTTGAGCTTAGACAGCAATAATTATTTATCAGATTGGGAACATGTTTAATTTGTTGCATAGGTGGCTGGGGAGCCAAGCTTTTCATGCAAAACGATGACACTGATTTAGTAGAAATCAACTTAATGTAAATTTATTTAAAAAAATTAAAATTACGGATCGTATAGATTTCTCCTCTGTAGAAGTTGTGTCAAACGTGTCATGAAGTGTCAACATGTCATGAAGTATCAATCATGTTGTGAAGTGTCAACATATCATGAATTGTCAAACGTAAGCTTATGTTCCAAGAATATTGTGATGAATGTACTACCATTAAGATCTGTTGGATTTCAATTAAAAGTGAATTAGAAGTGAATTAAAAGTGTCAAGGTAGAGATGCCACCTTTTGAAACTAAATTTTTCCATTTAGGAATAATATCTGCCTTTATGTATATCATTCAAATATGTATTTCCATATGTAGGCCTTATTCGTTTCTTTTTTCTTTTTTCTTTACCAGAGTGGGTTGAGTTTTCTCCTTTCGAGATTGGAGTTCCCAAGTATGGGATTTTCATGAAAACGGAACTCTTTGGTAGTGAATTCTTTATGGGGAATCTCTGCAAACAATTTGAGGAACCGCCCCTTCATTTCCTTCAAGGTGAGTTTCGTTTGACTGGTCCCAGAATTACAAAACGTACCACTTTACCTCAGGCTCAACTCAGTAGTGAATTGTGATCGGAAAACCTCATAGCACAGGCAAATCAGATGTCTGATTGGATAATGTGATATCACCGACGAACCATGGGTATGATTAGAAAACATAGTATCGCTGACTAAACCGATGTCTGATGGGAGAACGTCATATCACCGTCCAGTCAATTATGCGAATGGAGATAGCCATGTAACCAACCTTGCTGACGTCTGAACGAAGAGAGTATTTTATGACTGGAAAATTAGACATATGATTGGAGAATATCATGTATAAGAAAGCGGCATCGTCGTTCCCCATAATTTTCAAATAATATCCTGCATGTGATGTGACAGACTAATTTCATTTGTTTAGAAGAAGCAAACCTTACTCAAAATTTTTCTAAACATTTCGACTAAACAATGATATCTTAGCATTTCGAGTAAATTAATGTTTGGTTTTTTAAAACTTAAGATTTCGATTAAAATATTTTAATACTGCAAGTTATAAATGTTATCGCACTTAAACATTTCGAGTTAAATGGTATATTAACCTGGCCTGTCGAGTGATACATAATATTTTAAATTATTAATTGTATTTAAATGATTTTTCTCTATTATTGAAAATCTCCAAATCGACATATGTTACGTTTTGTTTTTCAGGTAAGGATACAATTGTGTATGGTTTGGAATCGTGTGATGTATTACCTAGCTTTTGGGGTGATTTTTGGTTTAATCTGCTTCTTTAATATATTGTTACATATAACGATGAGAAGTTGGGGCCTAAGTGTCTCTCTCAAGTAGACCTGGGCTGGTCTGTTCGGGTATCAAACTCGCGGCACAAGTCGAATGCTCTGTCTGATATGTAACCGGTTTGTTTGGTTAGTTTGCTAATATATCATTGTCGTGTAGATCTAAAACAATACAAATTGACGGATATTTGATTTCTACCGACATACTTTTGAAATTCAATGTGTATTTTCCTTTAAATTATCTTGATGTACTTTAGATCAGGTCTAGAAACTTTCAGCGTAAGGAATGGAGAACGTGTTGAAAACAATTTATGTTAATCGCTTGACAAAATATCACATTCTTAATAAATATTGAATTAACAGAATATGTGATCAATGCTCTTCGCTATTACCGTAGCGATGTGTGCACTTTGAATACATGTAAATGGTATGGGGGAAACTAAAACTACCATTTCTGCTGCTGATGTTATTACTACTACTGCTACTACTACTACTATCCGTGAAGTACTAATATTTTGCTTGCATAGGTCTACTTTTAAGTCATACAAATATACACACCAAAACGATGCAAGCGCAAAGCTGGAGCTTTGTGACGTATGATCAGTGTTTGATTAGAAGTAATATAGTTTAACTATTCGCGAGTTTAACAGACATTCACATGAGGACGAATATTTTCTTGAGATCCCAGGATTCGGGAAAACAATGGACTTGACCTCAAGACAGATTGACGACGGTGTTTAATAAGTTGCATAGTAATACCCCTTGCATGAAACAACAACAATAGCATCAATAATAATAATAATAATGATAATGATAATAATAATAATAATAATAATAATAATAATAATAATAATATAAATAATAATAATAATAATAATAATAATAATAATAATAATAATAATAATAATAATAACAATAATAATAATGCATTTGAAACCTCTCCAAGATTATTAAGATTCATTTTTGTTTCAAAAACTGAAACGAGTATTTAGTTCTTTAATTTCATAGCAATAACGTCAAAATATATAATGGTTGGATGCAATATGAAGTTGAACTCAATTGTTATTATTCGATGCCTGGGTTCATGTGTTTATTAGGGAAGTGTCTAAAGTTTTTCTCCGTAATGATATGTTTATTAAGCTCTGATTTTATCAGGTATATGGGGAAGTGCTTTTAGCATCCTTTTCAAAAGGCTGGTGTTGGGCAGCAGACATTCGGATCCAGTGGAAAAGATCCGCGAGGAGATTTGTACGTATTTGGTTGTATTTAATGGACATACGTATTATGCATGAAAACAAATCTTTTCTGAATGTCTATATACGTATTTCAACATGCCTTCTTTTCTCGTTTTATTTTTACTCGTACCTAGACTGTTTTGCACTGGAGACATTATATTATGTATCGTGTAGGAAGATCATGTTGTAATATATTTATGTAATATATTTGTTAACTAGTTTTCTCAAAAATTAAAAAAATTAAGCTTGTCGACACGATAGAAGTTGACACCAATGTTACTTGGAGTCATTGGGTAGCAACGATAAGAAAATGGCTGTTATAATTCTTAGTTTTTGTTTGCTTAATTCGGAAACTTAAAGTCATATTGTGAATGAAAGCGTCTTGAAACAATTTTTACGCAAATTTTGATTTACTGTCTATCCAACTAGATTCTGATTTTCAAGTTTTGATGGACTGGATTTATTAGATCAATTATGTACGATGTTCGTGTGGCTGGAGCGACTAGACTTGATGAGTTGCACATATATTTTTGTCCTGTCATTGATAGTTTGGAATAGTGACATAAATATTAAATTATTCTAATTGATATTCTCCGAACAATGCATAATTAAATATTATTTTCAGGGAATACCAAATTCGTTTTGTTTTGAATTGCAGTAAATTAGTATAAGGAATAAGATTTATGTTGGAAATTTAGTCTAAATTACAGTACAAATTCGTGCTGCGGATCATCTTATGAAACGCATGCCATTCCGATATCATAAATTACTCTTAAATATGTTTTGAGGAAATTCAAAATGCAGCCATTGTACTGTACGCTAACAGATGCAGATTCAGTCCTTAAATGACTTCTAACATGGTACATATGTGAGAGACACATGGGAAGCCTTGGCCCTACTAGAACTTTCCGGGATCTGTTTGATAGATGCTGCTGAGCACGGTTCATTGTCTGCGCCATTCAAGTTGCCAATAGTTGTGAACATTATCATATTCAATTGTTTAAATGATCAGTATGGCGTGTTCAATACTACCAAATTATTTACCAGGGCTAGTACCAGGTTGGAGACCGTGCTTTTGCAAAAATTGTCTTTTTTCCTATCATATGACCGCATGATAGAGGCATAAATAGAAATGCAAGAGAGAATACCCATGGGGCCATACCTGTGAAATATTGAAAATAGTACAACCATAAAGAACAGTAACTGGTTCACGCCAGTTAAGCATATGCGTTTCAGACAGCAGGCAATGAAAGGTAGTTCTCAGCAAATTAATATTCGTACACAGAGGAGGAGGAGCACATTAAGAAACAATTAACAGATTAATGCTCATAGGAAACATCAGATAATCCCTATACAAAATAATTAAGTGTGTGTAGATCTCTAGTTGGCAGATCCACTATGGCAACAAATGAATAAGGAGAATAACTTTCATATCATGCAGACGTATTACCAAATGAAATACATGCTCTCTCTGTGAAAAAGATAATTGACATTAAACATAAGAAACGGACTGAAATGTGGAAACTCAAAGCAATATGATTAAGATTTGTCCTGTTTGTGTTTGGTTATTCCTATGTATATTTTGAGGATATTGATATTTTCTGCAGACCTTTTGGCACTTAGTTTCAAGCCATCAGTTATTAGTTGTATTACCAATCCGAATATTATTATCTAGTACACAACAGTTTGATGAAATTAATAAACAAAATTTCTTGATGTAATTTTGATATGTAGATTCTTTATTACAATACTAATATGTTTATTCTGATTCATTTAACCATCTCCTTTAGGTTTACTGATATCAATACGTTTAACAAAATTGTAACTTCTATTTTCTTGCGATCTAAATATTTGTGATCATGTATTAAAGGTGTGATAAAATAAAACTTTAGCAAATTTATAGATTGAAACATCTATGGCAGATTATGATTATACACTGTACTTTTTTGCCTGAGAGATGTGAAAAATTTAATTTCCTGGAGTGTTGATTCTGGCTATTGCTCAGCTGGAATGCATCACTGAAAATCGCTGTTGGAGTGACTCCATGTGCATTAGTATACTAAGGTGTTTTCTTTTACATATCACTTCCGCATCTCACAGAACGAGTGTTTGGCACAGATCAACCAGTTTGGGTTGGTGGTCTTTCGATGTTCTTCCTCCACCTAAAGTACTGTTATCTCCACCTTTCCCCCCCCAAAAAAACAAACCAAAAAAAATCAACCAGCAAATCAACTGTAGCAACAGCTGCTAAGGCACTAATCTATCACTTTTACCACAGCTGTATGAGTTTATAGATTTTGACTCTAGTAATTTTTGTAGACCTTTGAATATTGTCAATTATGCCTTTCTGACAGTTACCTAAAAGTCATCATCAGTTGGTACAATTGTTTCATGGTAAGATTACGAGATTATGAGATAGAGAAGTTTTGAGCATACCTGTATCACGCTGCCGAAATCTTTACATTATAGCTCACTTTAACTTTCTCTAACAATGTCTATTGTTCTAACCAGAACTGGTATAACTTATTCAAGCTATATTCACCGACATCTAGGGATGTGCATCTGTAATAAATATTTGTAACAAAATTATGAGAATGCATCAGTGATTTTTATTGATGCATTTGAGCTGAGCAATAACCAGAATCAACACTTAAATAAAGATAAATATAATAATGTATTCTGTACGGGGCAGTGTTTCTTGATTAAACTGTACCTGACGGTGTATTTTAATGTTTTTAAATTGCTTCTGTTGTGGGTTGTTTGAATTTGAAAGTGCATCCCCCCTGAAGAGCCCTTAACTAGATTTTGTCTACATGACCTGAGTCTGTTTAGAGAGCACACTTAGATAGTATGTGTCGACAATTACTAATAATATTTTCAACAATAAGACTTAAGGAGGTCTTTGGATTAATTTCACATTGGCTGACGGGGTTTGGGCGGTTCTAGAAGAATTAAGTAGCTTCCCATTGGTAGGGCTTGGTCGAAATAAATTGAGTAGTGTGATCTGTAACATAGTGTATATGATGAAATATATTCGTAATAAAAGTGCATATAAGAAGGGAACTGGGCAATCGGATTCAGTCAGGATTTGTAGTTATTCTCATTATTTGTGTTCATGTTGTAAGTCAACAGACATCTTTTATGTTGTGCTTGGATATTACTCGAGACGAAGACGTTTGGATTCACTGTTCAGTAAAAAGCGTTCATTATTTAGACTATAATATTATTGGAACTTTAGTGAAGTATTAAAAGGAAGTTCTTAACGAACGCTGTCTTGACAATATGAATAACTTGACGGACCAAGACATTTTCCGTTTTTAAAAAAATACTGAATTTTTCATTCTTTTGAACTTTCATATAACTGTATCAGGATTAGTTTGGTTCTCTCCATAATATTGTAAGCTCCTTTTACATTGTCATGTATAACTTTAATATATAAATTGTTTGTTAAGTTTTACAAAAAGGTTTTCGGTGTGATTCTTTCTCTTACTTAGCTTGTGGCCATAGCGTCGTACCAAACGGCCACATACGAACATAGAATCGTACCAAACGGCCACATACGAACATAAAATCGTACCAAACGGCCACATACGAACATAGAATCGTACCAAACGACCACATACGAATATAACTTCGTACCATTTGCCTCAAACGACCATAGACTCTTACCAAACGGCATCATATAAGAACATTTACAATGCTAACGTGAAATATCCATTAGAGATAATTTAGAAGACATCAGCTGGATAGTGGAAGAAATAATATAGTTGATTTCACATACAGGCTTGACAGGGATGCCCATAATATAATTCGGCAGATGTCAACGGAACACCATGGTCAATGATTATTTTACGCTGGTAGGAGAAAATTACAATAAATGTGCCAGCAATAAGGGACCAAATATCCATTCAGGCAGTATTTATGCTTCACCGTCGTTTACTAGCCACCGTTATGTTCAGCATCAGTGTCAATGCCTTTATTTTGAAATCTGTGATACTAACATACTGTATGCATAACTGTTTCAATATTTGCCAAAGCACATAGGACTTTCTCTAAAAATCTCAATTCTTAAAACTTGAAACGCTTGGTACAATGCATGGCTATTAAAAGCAGATATTGATCTGGCTGCTTCTTGAGGCAATCATTTGTCAATAAAACTTTCAGCACTACAACTACCATCTGGCAGAGACATAACGTTTGGTAACAAACGACTACATGTCAAATAAAAAAAAACAGCTGCCAAATACATCATTCTTAATTTGTCTGCAAATCATTTAAGAAAACAAAACAATCCTGCGTCAGACCTACATGCTGCTTGTCGTGTAGGCGCATTGTTGTCTGGGCTAATTGGAAAGCGTTTTCGCTGTAGAGTTATAAAAAAACCTCTTGCGATCTGTAACTTCCTGGAACACAACGCCACTTACTAAATGTAAGATTAAAAAATCACTTAGTAACATAAATCATTTCTCAGTGTCTCTTTGCAGGAGATGTTGCCCAAACATCTCACGCTTGAGGAATGCTGCGTCATCAAACTTTAAACAATATTTTGTCGCTTTGTGACACATTTTGTCGACATCGTGAATAACGCAGATAGTAGCGATATATAATGCTTTGACTACTTTAGTCTGCTACCATCAGATACTGTCAAAAGTATATTTCAGGAGACAAGCAAAGTTGATTGTATTATTCAACTCAAATTCAGCATACGGATAACGTAGAGTGTGATCCCTATTGCATCTCTGTTATTAGATGACGACGCCATGGTAAATCCGCCTTGGCCTACTATTTAAATTCATAATGGCGCCAATGTGGCTCTTGACAAGTTATTATTGTGTTAAGTTAGAAGCAATCAATAATTGATTACCAATACCTTTCGTCTCAAATGAAAGCACAATTACATCTTCTTCTCGCCTGTCATGCAAGACAATTTTTAGTATGACATTTACTGTAGAGACCGTCCAGAAAGAAAACAAGCCAAGGAATACTGTGATAAATTTATGCTTGATGAGCTTTCCAGTATGACGCCAGCTGAAACGAGAGTGCGCACCGACAAATAATTTGTTATAGGCGCTGTCGGACTTAAATATAAGTAAAAAAAACTGTCGAACCAAGACAAGCAAAGGCCACCATATCAAAACGAAAAAGAAGATGTAATCGAAACGTTCGCCCAAAGGTAGACAAAATATTTGCAGAAGAGTTACATAAGCCATCAAGGCGTTTTCATGGCTGTTGAGTTATTACTAATGGTGCTTGTGATATTTATTCAGCCAATGTAATCGATACGAATGAATTTTTCAAGAACACGAAAGGCGCTAACTATATGCTGAATTTTATTGACGTGTTCAGTAGGTATCTTGCCACTAAAAATTAAAATCCAGCTTATATTATATGTGCATTTCATCATTGTCACGTACAGCAGCAAAGCCTTGGGTAGATCGCGACGGCGTGTTTATATAGATGCATTTCATCATTGTCATGTACAGCAGCAAAGCCTTGGGTAAATCGCGACGGCGTGTTTATTAGGACACGTTTGAGAAGTGGTATAGAATAAGCAGAATCATTAAGTATTCTACATTTAACGAGGGTAATGCATTTGTCTTTGAAATATTTGATAGGATGTTGATGTATGTTATGTGAAAATATTTAACAAAAGAATGAACAAAATAATCCGTTTTAGCTGAAGTCGCTAGTGGATAAATGCAATAATACGAAACACGGAAGAATTAGTATAACGACAGGGGAAGCTAGCAATAAAGCTATCCACAATCTAGCAAATAAATTATTTTTCAGACGAAAGCATAACGTGGGCGACTAAGTTAGACTTATTAAAACAAGGAAAGGTTTGAGAGACGTGTTTTGGTAAAATGGATCAAATAATTGTTGCGTCAAAAATATGAAAGGCATTTCCGATATGAGATAGCATACGTTGGTGACAAACCAATATCGGGATTGTTTTATGAGAGTGTTGGAGGAAATGGAAGGATACAGTCAACCATTGCTGGTGAGAGTCAACCAGTTTACAATTCAGGAATGTGCACCAAAGATTAGAATGCAATGGTATTAGCTAGGATCGTAGCCTCAAAGAAGGAAAAAAGATTACTGATATTAATATTTGCTGGGGTGTGAAACAAATATCCTGCCAAAGCGCACTGCACACTCCTGTTGAAGTCAAAAGTACTATTAATGAAAGAAGACTATGGAATGATGCTCTTTATCAGGTTCATTGATTTAAAGTGCTGTATGGTTTATTTTTCAGATGAACAATTGGATGAGGACCAGTGGTACGAGGGCAGCGACAATGTTAACAGCGAAGATAGGAATCCAGCTGTGCCGATGAATGTGTCCGACATGGCCTCTGGAGCGATAAATGTCATTAATCCTGCTGACAGCAAAGATTGCGAAGATTTTGTAGACGGTCCTGTTGAAGTAACATCAAGAAGCAAAACCCAAAACAAAGGATACTGGCATAGGTTTATGAAGGGCCTGTTTGTGAAGTTAGCAAGACTTATAAGCATTTGTTCGATTCGTAAGACCGTTATGTTGTGCATGATATTTGGTTTATTTGATATAACATTTGGTAACCTCTGTTAATATGAAATATACTTGTTATGGACTTGGTATCATCCTGTGCTAACAAAACAGGAAACGATTGCTTCCTAAATTTGACCCTACGTATTTTGTTCCACTATACTTTCATGTGAGTTGTATATATATATATATATATA
Source organism: Potamilus streckersoni (assembly GCA_016746295.1). Taxonomy (NCBI): domain Eukaryota; kingdom Metazoa; phylum Mollusca; class Bivalvia; order Unionida; family Unionidae; genus Potamilus; species Potamilus streckersoni. The sequence continues at coordinate 370,266 of JAEAOA010000123.1, forward strand.
TATATATATATATATATATATATATATATATATATATATATATATATATATATATATATATATATATATATATATAATGAAAACAAAGTGATAAGCTTAATGCCGAAATCTGGAATTTGTCATGTGAACCTATACTGACCTGTTATCTTACCTACAGACCTCTGGTCCACATGTTATGTCAAAACACACTGACCAGATATGCTACGATCAAACCTATGGCTCTAGAAATTGACATTATATTTACTGACAGATCTTTGATCGCAGACATTGACATGGTATGCTACCCACATTCCTTTGGTCTCTTATATTTGCATGATATGTTACCGATAGATTTTTGGTCTAAAGTAATTGCTCAGTATGCTACCGATAAAACTTCGGTCCCCGACATGGATCTGACACAATAACTACGGGCATTTAGTCCCAGGCATCAACCTGATATGTTAGTGATAGGTCTTTGGTCCCAGACATTGGCCTGATATGTTACCGACAGACCTTTGGTCTCCAAAATAGATCTGTTATGTTAACTACTGACCGTTGGTCCCGAACATTGACCTTATATGTTAATTACAAACGTTTAATCCCGGCCATTGACTGGATATGTTATTCACAGACTTCGGTTCCAGAAATTGACCTTACATTTAACCGATAACCTGGAGTTCCGTTATTGTGCCATGCCAGTACGTAAAGTATGAGCTTTGAAAACCAATGTCTATTGCATCAATGACTCAAATTAAACCAACCAAACATCATATCTTGATGTTGGGGCAAGTCTGTATCTTCACAATTATAGATTCGTTTTGTTTCCACTTGACATACTTTGATCAAAGTGAACGCACAAATATTGTCGACGGTATCGGAAAACTATTTTCCTTGAAGTAGTATTTAAGCCATTGCACTTATTATACATGTGTGAGTATGCTGGAAGTAGCATGGAGCAAAATCTATTGAAGAAAATGGTTTGTGATTGCTAATTTTGAAAACTTTAAATGCGAGAATAATAAAGACAAATAAACAGTATGAAAACAAATTAACACAGTACCGCAGTCGTTAGAGTTAATAAGAAAGTAAGATAATATGACAAGAAAATCGTGGGGATCTTTAACTTAACATAAAACTAGTTTTAGTAAGAGAGAGATCGTACGAAAATGTACAGAGACGAATAAATGAATAGAGGACACTTAGTAGATGAAAGAAAATGAATGCTATTGACTTAGAAGATGTTAGAAAATGAATAATGTTGATATAAAAGATATTAGAAAATGAATACTGGACACTTGAAGATGTATAGAAATGTGCCTATAATATAGATGAATTAAACAAGCTGATGATGTTCCTTCATTTGGTTTCAGAAGACATTACAAGAATTATAAACGCATTTCTTCTATTTACAGCCAAACGTTTGAGTTCTTGAGAACGAGAGCTGGAAGGGCTGGTGTGATCCATAACTTTATGAGAGGTCTCACCCTTCGGCAGAACTACTCCATTTCTCCATTTACCTCTGAAATCTCAGAGGACAACATTGATTCATGTTTTAGTGGTTGGTACTAACGTTTCCGTGCTTAAATACAATTTCATAATTGTGGCCTAATTTCACATTACGTATTTACTTTAAATATGCGACGCTTCAAAATCGATTGAAATAGTGGCAGGAATGACACGAGTGATCGATCATGCGTGAGACGCCTACGCATAAGAAAGCACAAAAACATCTTCAACCTTTAATTGCTATATGAATGGTCCTTATTAAAAGTTACGTTTAACTAAACTTTTAAGGTATTTTCCAATGAAGCACAAGTTTCTTTCAAGTTTAATATTTTATTTAATGCTGTGTATTTGTATTGCAACATTCAGAATGTATTATTGAAACTTATATGTTGCAGCTGATTTTAGTGCCGTTTTTGAAATCCATCCAACCACTTTCAAGCAGTTATACCTAGTCGATGCTGGGCTGGCATACAACTCTCCTTTTCCTTTGGTTCTGAGGCCAGAACGCCATGTTGACATCATCCTTTCGTTTGATTTTAGTGGGAGACCAAGTGACTCCACTCCGCCATTCAAGGTAATGTTTATCAAATGCAATTATTGCCTTTGTTTGGGATATAAGATGTCTACCCGAGCTATATGTTTCTTATCCAAGAACTCGGTCCAGATTAACCTAATATAATGGCATCTCAAGAGACAAAAACGAACAGGTGGCATGAGATTGCTTCGTATTTTGGCCACTATCAACTTTGTTAATTTAAAGGTCACAGGCCATATTTCAACATTTTTTTGTTTTACTTTAAATTGGTATTACATGATTAAAAGTTGTTATACTTGCACAAAATAAACAAAAATTTATTAATTGTAAAAAGGAAAAAATTATTTAATTACTCGAAATAGAAGTATAGAATGCTGTTACTTCCACTTAGCTACGATTTTCCATCAATGGAGGACGTAAACCGGAAATGACTTACATGTATCCCCACAAGATGAAGTGCATACTTTTTTATATCGCAAATATAATACTATAAACTATGGATGGGGAACATTTTGATGAAACTACTGAGAAATAATTTTTACTCTTCAGTCTCAAATCGATATGCGTACATGACGCACTGGATTGTGTGGCATTCAAAACTTACATTGATTTAATTTATTTGAAAATTCTTGTTAATACCGGTAAAAGAGAATCGATGTTTGCTTCGTTATGTCGACCGACTTTGTTAAAAAAAAAGAAATCGGAACACTTAAAAGACACAAAAGCAACTAAAATTGGCTACTTATGTCTGCCGACTTAATATGAAAAAATTGGCACACTTAAAAGGAACCAATATCAGTTTCCGGGAATGGTTTGGTTTGTAATAAAATAATCCTTGTATTTGATACCCGGTCTGTAGGTTTAAGCAAGGAGGGTATAGCTCGCTGCCAGTTGTGTTTATTCATCACGTGGGCTTCTATTTGTTTGCCACCTGTAATCATAATTGACGCTTGCAGGGGTAATATTATAACAGCAATTGCTGACTTTGATAATAGGGTTATAACCCAACCAAGCGAAACGATTATCATTTGCACTCGCAGTGAATGTATTTTAAAATAATGATTGCTTTATCCGAGATACCGTCGAATAGCTGACCTGGATATAATACAATCTTGCTCAGTTTGCACTTGGTAACTTATCCTACGGGAATGGCCGATGCCCTCAAGCAAATTTTAGTCTCCTTTGCGATTTTGTTATTTGATCTAAGCGGTACACTCTACAGTAAGGATGCATATGCAAGTCGGCATCCGCTACATTTACGTAGTTCGTATATACATTTTTCAATAATAAATTGCGCATGATGAAAAAAAAAGAAATAAATGATAACAATGCAAGGTTATTTTCTTTCATTTTATTTTTTAAAAGAGTGTATATTTATTTTTTGTCGTACTGTGCAGGGTAAAGGGCAATTTAACACAGGATTATTTCGTTTTTTTATATGCATGAAAGATAGGAGAAAAAATGATTGACGATATTGATTAGCAATGACAAACTATTAAATTTCCGATGCACACACTGAGACAATTTGAAGACTCAAAGCAAGCAATACTATTAAATGATAAGGGCTTCATATTGCAGCAAACTAAACACTGACAAAAAGCTTAACAATATTCTCTCTCTCTCTCTCTCACACACACACACACACACACACACATGCATAATCGAGTGTGTATATTATGCAGCAGTGTTACAGCCTGAAGTTCAAAATTAAATATATTTGTTATAATATCTCATGTACACTACTCTTAGAAAAAAATGTATGCGTATTATGCAGGATATAATCTGTTAAGAATTATTGTTTTATAAATCATTATTGATAATTTGACCAGAAGACTTAAACTGAGAATGTCATTGTGCACATGGATATATTTTTTAGCATAAAAAATGTATATAAATTTTTAAGTAGAACTAGACAGATATGTCTGTGTTTCTCTCTCTCTCATATATATATATATATATATATATATATATATATATATATATATATATATATATATATTTATATATATATATATATATATATATATATATATATATATATATATATGCTGTACAAAACATAATCGTAAGATATATCATATATATCATATAGACATTTACGTGGGGGATATTAAACACTTGAATGGCTAGGTTGAACAGAAGGGATAAATGCACATCATATCTGATTTGGGCACACGGAAACTACCTACTGTTTACTGAGATTGCCGAATACTTTTTCATGTGTGTGTGTGTATGATTTAGGTCTTTAACGTAGCTTTAACATGTTTTCAGTCATATCGCTATGATGTCTGCTGTGTGGCAGTTTATAGTGATGCCTAACACTGGGGCATAATGCCGCAGTCATATGGCATGATGTCCCACCCAGTCACATTATCAACCAGGTCTAACACTAACCTCTATATGCTGTGCGTCAAGCGAGGCAGCTTTTAGTTCCACTTTTTTCATTTGTAATTAAACATTTTTATGGTATGCATGCATACCAAATGTGTTTTCTTTATGACTATAATAATATCACACGTTTGTACAATATAGGTGGTCAGTGACCTTTAAGAGTAAGGAGTAAGTCTCATAACATAACTTCAATTAATACGATTGAGCTATATTTGATTCGTAGGAATTGAGTATGGAGTTCTTAATGGTTATGCCAGGCATGTATCATTGTCATGATTCAGAATCAATGTACTCATGTGACTCTGACCCTGCATCTTAGTGGTGAAGCTTTAAATATGTAGACACTAGAGTGAGATTTGTTTTAATTAAGTGTGCAACATAGCACTAAAGACTATCCCTGGTCATAGACAATCCATATTATATTTCAATGGTGGTGATAGTTCTTACATCTTTGTTGTGTTTTCTGACATTCTTATCATTTGTCTTGGATAGTTTCCATTTATTTTTTATACAATCCTCTAGCGTTCCTTCTTTATTTGGAATTTTAGGAACTATTGCTTGCGGAAAAGTGGGCACACATTCACAGAGTGCCCTTCCCGCCAATCGATATTACAGTGTTTGACAGGCAAGGAATGAACGAACTTTACATTTTCAAACACCCAACAGACCCTCATTGTCCAGTAGTAATGCATTTTCCCCTCGTCAACATCGAGTTCAGAAAGTTCATCCGACCAGGTAGACCTGTATATTTTACCCTATCTAATCGAAAACAATTTCTATGTTATTTCCACCATATATATTGTATCCATTCTATGTTATTTCCACCACATTCATTGTATCCATTCTGTTATTTCCACAACATTTATTGTATCCATTCTATGTTTTTTCTACCACATTTATTGCATCCATTCTATGTTATTTCCACCACATTATTTGTATCCATTTTATGTTATTTCCAACACATTCATTGTATCCATTATATTTTGGTTTTGAGCCTGAATCAGTGCATACATTACAGAATTGAAGTGTGGTGTTTTATGTGCGTGTGGATTTTAAATACATGTAAAAGGCATCTTTTCAAGAAAATATTGATCCGAAACGATGAATTGTTATAGAAATCTGTGGAAATCTTGAAAATGTGTTTGCCTAAGAGGATTATCAAAGTTTTTCCTTATCTCCATTATATTTCAACGTTTAACTAATACTATTCGTATTTATGTGTCTTCGCTGACGTCTTCTTCGTTGATTTAAAATGAAAAATGTTATATTGCTTTTGTGTTTTCTTTTAATTACTTTTCTATTCCAGGCGTTCCAAGAAAATCAAAAGAAGAAAATGAGTTGGCTGATTTTGATATTTTCGATGATCCAACAACGCCATATTCAACTTTCAATTTCCAGTACTCAAGCTACGAATTTGATAGGCTGTCACAGCTAACAGAATTCAACACGCTTTTAAATGTAGCAGAAATCAAAAAGATATTTGAAGAGTCTATTAAAAAGAAGCGTTCCCTTCCTCCAAAGGCGTCATTAGAAATGAAAGACGTCCCAAAAGACTCGGGAAAAGAGCGCGAAAAACACAAATAAGTCCATCAAGTTCATTAAATATGTAGTGGATAAAATACTCATAAGAGACAGCGCCACCAATCTTGTGGATGAGAATTAGGTGTGGAAGAAAGAGGAACGTTTCCGCGTGATAGACGGGAAAATGTACTAATGGTGTGCGTGTCTCTGTGTTTGTGTGTTTGTTTTGGATTTTTAACATAGCTTAACAAGTGTTCAGTCATATCACTACGATATCTGAAATGTGGCAGTTTATAGTGATGTATAGCACTGTGGCAACTTCCAGCAGGCATGTAGCATCATATCCCTTCCAGTCACATATACCAGTCTTAACACTAACCTCTTATTCTTGAGAGCCAAACGAAGTAGCTGTTAATACCATTTTTATAAGTGTTTGATATGACTCGGCCTGGGTTCCAACCCGTGACCTCTTTCATCCGAGGCGGATGTTCTAACCACTATGCCGCCGGAGCTGTCCACCAATTGGTATCACAACATGAGTGTAAGATAATGCAATAATCACTATCATATTGCAATTTATCACCGGTACATAGAATACATTATAATTAAATCTGTCAGTGTCCGTAGCTATTAGTCAAATCTATCAGTTATAAATATCTTAGATTAGCAAAACTTATCAGTTGTTAAGAACGTAAATGAGTTTGGTCTATCAATTGTAGGTATATTTTTACTAAATAAATGGAAGTAAAATGTATCAAAATCATATGTATGTTTTGCAAGCACCATAGATTTTCGTATAATCTATCAGTTGTACATAGCATATATTATAGTCAAATCTATCAGTTATAAGTAACATGGGGGATAGTCAAACATGCAGCATTCAGAATTTTATGGTATGTTATTATATAGTAGAATATTCAATAATTGCACAATTCAAAGCCAATGGGATTGATTTATGTAGATACCCCCACTTGCATTTGTTTCAAAACTGTCTGATAATGAAAATAAAATATTTTTGAAAATATTCCAAATAAATCCTTGATTTTTTATTTGCACTTAAAGTAAAACTCGGTTTCAGATACATAGAAATTTAGCTCAGAGCTATACCAATAAGTTTCATACAATTATATCAAAGTATACTTCACACATAGTATATGAAATTATATTGGTTTGCTTCTAACCGTGAGTTTCACAAAATTAAATCCTTATATTTCTACTTTTGACCAATATCGTACAAGGAACCAATACACTTAAATAAGTACTTTATCATATTATCTAAAAAAAAGTATAATATTTTTTTTTAAATTTGTGTTAAATTTTGTTTCAAATATTCTCTCTCTCTCTCTCTCTCACACACACACACACACACACACACACATACAATACGAACTTTCTTTTAATATGTAACGAAAAACTAACGATTACTATTGAAGAAAACCTTTAAAGTGGCTATAATGGATGACGCATAGAGAAGTGCCTCTACGAATTGCCAGGGGATGGGAGTCCCAGTCAAAAGAAAGGATGTTTCGAATAACCTAAACAAGAAGAAATAATATATCTATTGCAAGAGAACATTTTATAGAAAGATTAAACACTTATATTAGATCATCTTGGGATTTTGAATGTATATTCAAATCTTTCGCTTCCAACTCAAGGGGACTAATTATTGTATTAAATAATAACTTTCATCTTACATTACACAGACTAAAGGTGGATGCAAATGGTAGCATGCTAGTTGTAGATACTTCAACACTAAATTACAGATATACTTATAAACATCCTAAAGTTGGCACACCAATTTCCTATACTGAAGTGAGGCTTGATAAAGAGGTCCCATCATATAATTATTAGAGGGTTTTAGTTATGAATCAAGATCTCGATAAATATAATTACAAATCCCTAAATAATCTTGAAGCAAGAGATGCAGTCATTTATATTTTTGTCATTATAATCTAAATTAAATCTGGCGAGAAATAGCTATGGATTCAAAATGATACTTAGAGAAACAATAAACCCGTCAAGCAGGTAAGGTCTGATATTTTTCTTCCTAGTGTCAGAAAATATTTTTACAATGGTAAATAATGCCTCTATATAACCTTGTTGCAAAACAGACAATTTTATAGTCCAACATACATTTAATTTTCGAAAAACAGTCAAAGTCCCAGAAAAATTTAGAAATGTAACAGTTTGTTGAAGACTCATTTCAAGAGTACAATAAAAAAATATGTTTCCTACATCACATTATAACTTGGAACCAGATACAACATCTGAGATTAGATTCTCTACTAATGACCAATTATTGTTTGAAATGCTTTGACTAGAAGTAGGATGGAAAACCACTTTTTATGCTTCATATAAGCTCAACAGGAAGATCAAATTACAAATGACATTTCTATTTTAGAAGAGAAAAGAACAAATAATCTTAATTAATTAGGAAGGAAAAAGAGCCAGTTGGTGAAAGTTCGTGCCCAAAAATGAAAAAGGTTAGTGAGATCTAGGCAAAACCGATTGAATTAAAATTATTCTAGGAAAAACTATATTTTATTATCACAATGCAAACCCATCTGATCTGAAGTCATCAATAAATTTTACAAACATCTCTAAATTTGATAGTACACAGAATAAATCAACGAATGGTTCAATTTCATTAACAAAAGCGAGTATTAAAAACATGCCTAACAATAAATGCTCATAATCGGGTGGATTTACAGTAAAGTTCTTTAAAGTCTTTTTTGATCGATATTGGTCAGTACTTTCTGCGTTAATGGTTTCACAAAATTGAATCAGGTTACATTTCTACTTTTAATCAATTTCGCACAAATTAACCAATATGTTTAACTAAGTACTTAATCATATTATTTTCCTTTCTATCAATTTATAGATTGCTTTTTTATTTTAGTTACATTTTGTTTCAAACGTTACCACCACCCCCTCCCTCTCTCTCTCTCTCTCTCTCTCTCTCTCTCTCTCTCTCTCTCTCTCTCTCTCTCTCTCTCTCTCTCTCTCTCTCTCTCTCTCTCTCTCTCTCCCTCTTAATATCTAACCAGTGACTAACAAATCCAACGATGTATGACGAGAAAGAAATATTGATTCAAAAAGACACGCATGGAGAAACAACAAACCCATCAACCATCAAATTTTGATTTTTTTCTTCCTAGTTTCAGAAAATCATTTAACAATGGTAAATGATGCCTCTATAGAATCTGGTTAACGAGCAGGCAATTTTCTAATCCAATATACCCTTCCTTTCGTTTCGAAAAACAGAAAATAAAACACAGAAAAGTTTCGAAATTTAACAATTTTCTTTTGAGCGATTTAGCTTATATGGCACTTTCTGAAGACTAATTTCAAGAGTGAAATAACAAATATATATATATATATATATATATATATATATATATATATATATATATATATATATATATATATATATATATATATATATATATATATATATATATATATATCACCTACATCAAAAGTATAGCTTGGAGCCAACTACAGTATCTGAGATTAGATAGGTTCTCTGCTAATAACCAATTATTTGTTTTAATATTTTTGCTAGACATAATAGGGAAACTATTTCGTATGCTACATATTAAAATATACAAAAAGCCAAACAAGAAAGTCAAATTACAAATGACATTACTATTTTAGAAGAGGAAAACAATATAAATTATCTACATGAATTAGAAAAGGATAAAGAGCCATTTGGTGGAAATTCGTGCTCAAACAAGGAAATGTTAGAGAGGGATCTATGGGACTGAATCTAAATTATTCTTAGAAAAACTATATTCTTTATCACAAAGCAAACCTGTCTGATCTTGAAGCACCACATGTATTATGGCCTTCCCTAAATTGGATTTACACAGTAAATTCAATGAATGGCCTAATTTCAATAACAAAATCAAGTATTAAAAGCATGCCTAACAATAAATGCACAGAATCGGATGGATTAACAGCCAAGTTCTTTAAAGTCTTTTTGGATTTATATTGGAAAGTATCTTGTAAAAGCATTCATTTTTTGCCAATGATAAGGGTGAGCTACCATTAACGCAGAAAGAAGATGTTATGTTTCCCTAAAGGATATAAGCCAATACAACTTGTGACGAAACTGAATACTCATTTCCTTACTTAATGTATCATGCAAATAGACTTAAACATATACTGACATTAATTGTAAAATGTAATTGTTGCGTTAAATACGTAGTAAAATCGAAAGTGTTATGTTAAAAACATTTTGAAGGATGTTTAAAAATATTGGATATAACCATTATTTGTACGTGCATTGAATATCGCTTGGGTGAGAAGACTTCTCACCTCTAAACCTAAATGAAAAGAGATTTTAATAACTTCCATGCCAGTATAAGAATGTTATTCACTTTCGGTATATATTTTATGGTAAAGGTGAGAAAAAACTTTGAATGCATTCTGGACTGAAGTATTTGCTGCATCTATTGAATTAGATAATAAGTTACTGTACAGAGCTAGCACTACTTTCTTGTATTGAAAACATAATACATTTACTGTTGAAAACTCCTACAATTTTCTTAAGCTCCAATATGGATGAATCCTAATATTAAAGTGGGAAATTCTAACTTTATGTGCAAGCACTGGGCGAAAAGGGGAATTTTGTATGTTAACGATTCATGGATTAATACATATGATTTTTCGAGTAATAAGTGTGAAATGCATGTCAGCATGTCTAGAGTTAAAAGGCATACGCAGGGCCATTCAGTTCGTCTTTTAAACAAACATCATATACAAATTAATTCAAACATATTTAGGCCATTTATACATAAAGCTGTAATGGTACTCTTCAAGGAAACTTTGCCTGTAAAATTATACATCAATAACTAAATGTTAATACTTCTAGACCAGCGTCTATATGGAAATGGAATCAAGAATAAGAGTTCATGCACGAGAGTGACTGGAAGGAATACTGCTCTTGCCTTTAAAAATAACCAAGTGTCCTAAGCAGTAATGAATTTAGACTAAACCAAGCCATATAATTTTACCAGCAAATACATTTTTGAAATGAAGTGGAAGAGTCCCATTAAAACAATGCCCTTTATATAATGACATTAGAATTAATTCAAAACTGAGTCATTACTTGCTAGGTTCATTGAGTGGATAACAAGTAAGTATAATCATATGCGCAATTTTCAAGTTTCAAAAATTGTGTGTGTACGTGTGTATGTGTGTACGTGTGTGTACGTGTATGTGTGTACGTGTGTGTGTTTACGTGTGTGTGAGTACGTGTGTGATTTGGATTTTTATTATAGCATTAACAATTTTTCAGTCATATCGCTACGATGTCTGCTGTGTGGAAGTTTTTAGTCATGTCTAGCACTGGTGCATCATGACTCAGACATGTAGAATGATATCCCAACCAGTCGCATTTTCCTGACGCCAGCCTGTCCTAACAAAAACCTCTTAATGCTGATAGCCAAGCGCGGCATCTGTTATTAGTACAATCTTTATAAGTCTTTGGTGAGACTCGGCCGGGGAACGAACCCACGACCTCCCGCATCTGAGGCTAACATTCTAACCACTAGGCCACCGGAGCGGTCACGAATTTCAAAAAAAGAATTTATTCCAGGGATAATAAATCCAAACAAACAACAAACAAACAACTGAAATAGCACATCAATGTAGATTTAGCAATATAGGAACCCAAAATTGCTCATTTTAAGAAATAAATAAAGATACATGACATGTCTTAAAATAGCATGAATATATCAGTTATACATGGAAAAGGGTTTGATGACATATTACAACCTTAAATACATCTATTTGAATGACTCGTATGATATTTTCAAGTCACAATTGCAATTTTAATTACACTCAGATTTGTCCCTAGAGGCAAATTAAAGATTAATGCAGTGATGGAGGTATGACTCTATTTTTGTTGATGTCGTGTTAAAGAGTAAAGTGTAGCAGCTATATAATACACACAGCAAACAAGCGGAGTAATCGCATAGGTGTTAATGCAGTAAATAGAAGAGTTGTCGTAACTAGTAAAATTGACACCAGGATAACACTGCCTGGTCAATGGTCTTTATATTAACTTGTAAGCGAAATCAACTGCGTGTGTATATATATATATATATATATATATATATATATATATATATATATATATATATATATATATATATATATATATATATATATATATATATGCTGAGATAACGCAATATATATGCTGAGATAACGCAATATTAACATTCATTGGTGTATTCAGCATAGCCCATCTACAATCTAAAATTACCCAACACTATTTTAATACTCCTTGTAGATGAAATGTCCAAACCGCAACAGCCGCTGAACCTTGTTTTTTGACCCAAAAGTTTGATGTTTTTTCCGTCTGTGGTCCACCCTGGCTCGCTAATAAGGCTACTAAACGCAAAAGTATGACTAGGATTATTCTCCGAATAATAACTTAAGACGATGCAATGAAACCTCCTAACAATTTTGACTAATATGAGTGAGATGTTGAATGTGACTAACGCAGTTTTTAGCTCTTTTGTACTACCACCAACTGCAAGAGATTGGGCAATAATACCTATGTACTGTTTATTGGAATGATCTGATGTAGGCATATGCACATACCTAGAAGTTATCTTATTATCGATCATATCGATCGCACCTGTAACAATGCCTCCAGATATATTAAGATAATTGTCATACACAGAAGAGACTGTACCAGCTGATGCTGCCTTTATCTCAGCGTCAGCATAAAATGTACTTGTAAGATCAAATGGAAGAATATAAGTCGTAGTTATTTTAACAATGCCCATGCTTAGCATACCTATCATCGTATAACCGGAGTTTGCTACTCGTGATACAATAGTTCCTGCTGGAATTGTCGTAGTAATTATCTTATTTTATCCCATGTCCAGATTTCGCAGCATAGTGTCGCCAGATTTTATCACAAAGTTCTCATTGACAAACTTTACATTTGTTATAGAATCGTACCGGTGAAAGTTGTGTTATCAAGTTGAGTATTAAAAATTAATTACCAGCCCATATCTATATTACTAGCCATTATCCCACCAGACAATGACAATTTATTATTGTCATCTACTGCGCTAAGTTTTGCGTAACATATCGCTTGTAAGTTATTTATTTCAGTGGTGTGGTGGTGGTGGTTATTCAATTTCAAGATTTAAAATTCTTTTTATTCATGTTGATTTTACCGGTCATGTTTCCACCATTTCTTTATAAACTCACTATTGATGACTGCGTTAAGCTGGACAAAATGGATTACTTATCAGTTATCTGCATAAAGAAATGGATATATTTTCTCAAGGTCTAGCATTTATTGGCCTGACGTACATAAGTTACCGGTCATCTTTCCACCAGTTTTTGACAAATTACTTTAACTGACAACACTAAGTTGTTCACATCCTGCGAGTTATCTACGCTTATAGGTAGATATGTTGTTTCAAGGTCTACCACTCGCTGACCTGACATACCTAATTTACCCTTCATTGTATCTCCAGATTTTTCTACATAATGTATTAAATCTACATTAGCCGCAGTGGTTGTAGCCAAAGCAGTTCTGTTGGTTGAGCTGTCAATTAACGTACTAAATCTTGTGTAATAGCTCATTCTTATTATTACGACTAGATAAACGTTTGTGAACAACTTGGTATAGAATGAGAGCATAATCAATTTTGCCACTAAGCGAGTAATCAAACATAAGCATAACCACCACCTACCAGACTGTTATTATCTGATAGTAGGACGAAGTGGATCGGACAAAGCTAATCTTCTGAGAAACTTCTTACTTTCAACATCTTCAAGTACGAACGAGTTTATATCTATACGATTAATCCACAGCAGTATGCATACGAGCTGCTCAGCGAACACAACCAAAACTGAAGAAAATGAACTTTGTGTAGATGACGATATATTTATCATAAAGCAACCTAAAAAAATAATTTCTGTTGCTGAGCTAAATTTTGTCGGGCATAAAATAATCATCTTCGATAACATTCCGCTACGCAATGCAGAGACGAATGAGAGACAATCATTTTTGTTTTCATTCTCGCGCAACAGAAAAGTGCTTTTGATAGATTAGAAAATATACTAATTACAACGAAGCGAACTATATTTTAATAAACACTGAGAAAGTATATAGCTGAAATTAATGTTATACTTAATAACATAAAAACAAAACAAAATGATTTAGTTGCACTACAAAGTTATTAGAAAACTTAGCTATAAACTTGGTGAAATAACGAGAAAACTGGTGTTGGTGTGAGGATCTATAACTCAGCCGCTGAAATAGCTGACCGGTTATTAATAACATCAAACGACACCGGAAATACGAGCTGATAAATCAATAACAAAAATGTTTATATTCTATATAATCTCAGATCTAACAGTTATCTAACATCCGACGAATATTATATTTTACACAACGATGTGCTTACCTAAAAAAAAGCACAAAACAGTCAGCAGTTTAGTTGTATCTATCAAATACAATAGGAATGTTGTAAACAATACTCCTACATGAAACTTCTCATACTATTGAGGACAGTTCAAACTTCTGTCATTTATAATCCACCTCTCGAACTTCGCCCAGGGACGCAAGTGTCCCAGACTCATTATGACATAGGACTAGTATAATCGACTGCTTGGCGATCAATGGCAAATGTAAAAACTAATTTGAATGACAACTTTGCATTTCAATCGATTCAGCCTTGCTTGGAGTTCTGATAAGATACCACAACGTCGCTTATAACGTTACAGATCTACATAAAAGAACAAAGTTATTGATTACAACTAAAGTTGAATCTGCATTCCGAAAGTTTGATCTCCTTCCAAACTGTAATACCCTGTGTAATAGAATCACTTTGAACAACAATTTTCTTGGTGATTTCAGTACCACAAATACCATCGAAAAGTTGTTAGGATTTGCTGTAAAACAATACCGATATGAATCGAAAAGTGATTCAATTTCATGTGATGGCGTGTCACCCGTGGATATAACGGAAGGTCAAATACTGCACATGGCAAACAAGGTCAACGATCAATCCGGTCGGCAGCTAAATTTCAATAACGAAATTGTAGCATATTGTTTGCACCTGAGGTCAGTTAACTAATCACAGTCAGCTATGCTGACTACGATTAATTTTATCAGACATTCTGCATAACAAAATTCAACAACGAAATATGTATTACAGAAATATCGTTGGATGCTTCTTTGGAGATATATTCTCTAAAATAATTGAAAAGGTACCAGGAATTGCAAACAATATTGCGCCTATCGCGCTAAATGCAATGTGACAAATTGGCGGCGTGTAAAACACACCAACCTCTTTCTCTACGGTTCGTTGCTAGGGAATGACCTCGGCGGTGTACATTACCCAGTGTGGATAGATAGAAAGAAGAATGCAGATCATTGAACAAGTATATTAAAGAAATAACAAAACGAGCCCCCTTCCAATGAATAAATATAAAATTTAATCAGTCTATCAACAGAATTTAAAATGAAAAGAAATCAATGACTTGGTTACAAAAGAAGGAAAATGGTATTAACATGTACTCAAATAAAAAGACAATACAATTTTTTTTAAATGTAAAATTACTTTCCACGTTAATATACTATCTTCATTGCCAATGAGATGTGACCTTTGAGTGCAACGATGAGAGACTACATCACCTATTTTATGCGGACATCAAGACTTCCGTTCGTCCCTGCTCTGATGATCTTTGTCTAGCTGTTTCGGATTGGACTCTTGTCCGTCGAACTCTGACTTAACAATCGTCTCTGGACTTAGCTTTCTACGTAGAATTTGTTCTGGTCCTGTGATTTTTCAGGGATTTCTCATGTGAATCCAGGAAAGCTGTTTCCTTTTGCCGTTTTCTCTATTCTTTTCCACGAACCTCACGTATAGTCCGTCTCCTAACTGATACAACTCTCTGGCCCTTTACTCTATAATGAAAACGTACTTTTTACGAATTCAAAATGTAGAGTTTGCCTACTCGATGAGACAAATCTCTCGCTTTACTGCCAAATCACGAGATAACGTCTTACACGATCCCGGAATTGTTTAACTTTCCTCGCAAAAGATTAAAGACTGCTGAATTTTCCTAAAATAAAACCTTTAATTTCTTACAGAGTAACGCCCATAAATCCATATTAACCAATCGGAATAGACAGTTTCCTAAACCTGTTCCGTAGAATTTTGGATTGACAAGACAACTAAACAACTAATCATGCCGTAATTAATCATTACTTTGAACAATCATCTATAGCCAACTGCCCTTTAACCGGTCGATTTTGGGAAAGGTCTTATGTCATTCTCTTGTACCATAGCATCTGACTCGGTCAAGTTACGTCGGCTAGAACGAATTCCCTTTTGACGTTCAGAGATGAAATGAAAAATAATCATCTAACTATCTCTAGCCCTTTCTACTTTAATTAAGTTGACTTTGATACAATTCCTTTAACCAAAGCTTCTAAGAATTTTCAAAATTCGACACATCACATAGGCCCTCCTTTAAGAGTAAAATCTGAGATTTTGCTCATCGAATTTTGAAGTTTCAGTTTAGGTTAATGTTTACATGTCCTGAAGTGACCCCTTCACCTCTGACTCGAATAACCGACTCATGCAATCTGCCCCCACATTTTTGTTTCCACGAATGTAACGTAGCTGGATTTGATATTGTTGTAGAAACAATGACCACCTCATTAAACGCCCATTAGTCAGTTTAGCCTGTGCAAGATACGTTAAAGGTTGATGATCGGTTTCTAGAATAAACTTTCGCCCATACAGATAACTCTGAAATTTATGAATCCCAAAGACAATCGCTAGGCATTCTTTCTCAGTGACTGAATAATTATGCTCAGTGATATTAAGTTTCCTACTCGCGTATGCCACAGGAAATAAGTCCCCATCATGTTCTTGCAGTAAAACTGCACCAAGACCTCTGTCAGAAGCGTCTGTACGTAACACAAAGTCCTTTGTCACGTCTGGTAGCTTAACAATGGCGTCTGACGTCAGTCTATCTTTCATCTTTTCCTCCAGTAGCTTCATAATAAACTCCTCCAAATCCTTTACACCTGATTTCTCCGGTAGAATGTCTTCGTAATCGTGAAGTATCTCCTCCACCTCGCCACGTTGTTTTGACGTTAACATTACGTCATGGACAACGTCTACGTAAGTTTCCGTCCTCGTCAACGGACAACTAGGAAGTACTTCCGCCACTCCTTCGTTGTCGTCGAGTTCTTCGGTCACAACTGTAGCAACCACGAACTCAGTAGGTGACTCTCTTTCAGGGTAACGTTTAAGTAGGTTAACCTGGTACAGCTTTTCTTTATCGCCCACCCTGATGCGATAATTCTGTCCACCCTTCTTCTCCGTTACAACGAACGGTCCTCTCCAAGACACTTGGAGTTTGTTATGTTCTAATGGCAACAACAACAACACTTTGTTGCCTACCTCAAACTTATGTTCTTTCGCCTTCTTGTTGTAGTACTTGGCCTGACGTCCCCTTGCATCACATAAATTTTTCTGGGCTAAGTTACAAACTTCCTCCAGTTTATTACGGAGGTCAACAACGTACTGATATGTTGTTCTTACCTCTTCGGATGCTTTCTCATCCGTCCAAAACTGCTTCAATACAGCCATGGGTCCTCTCACTGTCCTCCCATAAACTAGCTCGAACGGCGAAAATTCAAGACTAGCTTGGGGTACTTCGCGGTACGCAAAAAGTATCGCGGGAAGGTATCGATCCCAATCCCTAGGTCGATTTTCGCATAACGTTTTTAGAGCTTGTTTCAATGTACCATTGAAACGCTCCACTAGACCGTTACACTGTGGGTGATAAGGGGTAGTAGTCAGGTGCCTGATAGAAAGTAACCGGTTTACTTCCTCCATCACCTGGCTAACAAACTGCGTCCCTTGGTCAGTTAATATTTCGACTGGTACACCAATTCTAGACCAGACCCCTAACAACGCTTCAGCTACCGTAACTGAATCGATGTTCCTTAAAGCAACGGCCTCCGGGTATCGGGTAGCATAATCGACAATCGTTAGCACATAACGATTGCCACTTTCCGCTGTGGGCTTTATCGGACCTATCAAATCCATAGCCACCCGTGAGAACGTTTCATCAATCAGAGGGGTAGTTCCTAGCGGCACTGGTCGATGTGAGGTCTTAGGTGCCACTAGCTGACACTTGTCACACGACAGACAAAACCTCCTTACATCACCATACACACCTGGCCAATAGAACTCCCTAACTAACCTATCTCGCGTCTTAGCCACACCCATGTGACTACCAAGTAAACCTTCATGTGCAAGCCTAAGTACTTCATCCCGCTTAGACCGTGGTACAATTACCTGCTTATACCTCTCGGTCCCCTATCGAGCGTATCGGTACAAGTTACCTCTCTTCAGTGCGAACTCCACCTCACCGTCGGGTAAGTTCCGCAATGACTTGTTCTTTGCATACCCGAGTATCTCATTAAGGGTATATCCTTCCTCTTGAATTCTCCTTAATTCGCCAGGTAGCAAATTATCTATGGGCGAAGTCGAGGGTTTCAACGGTTTCGGCCCTGACCTTCGTCTCATAGACCTAGTCTCTGCAGACCCCACGTGTACAGCTGTACACGTTATAGGATTAATTTGTGGCAATACATACCTACATCCTAAAATAACATCATGCGACAACCCTGACAAGCACGCTGCTTGAATTCGTCCTTTCACATAGGGCGAATCAAGGTTGATATAAACAACTGGAAGGGATTCCTTACTCTTATTTGCAAATTGTACCTCTACAGTCTTACCTGTATAATCAGTAGGTTTAACAAACTTGCTGTCCAACAAAGCTGGATAACTACAGCCGGTGTCGTACAACCCAGCAACCTCTACGCCATTTACCGTGGCTGTTGCTGTATTGGACCACTCCAATAGATTACTCTGTTTACTAGTATCTGGGGTCACTACATGTACAGTGGGACGGTATCTTCTACAGTTTTTAAGAATATGGCCGGGTTTGTTGCAGACATAACACACAACTTCCTTTTTCGTACCAGAGGTTATCTTGTCCATCCCTTGGGACTTACCTGAGCCCCGGGATTGATCACGGCTGAGATTGTCAGCCCCTGGCTTCGCACCATTTTGACCATTCCGCCTGATAGGTGTTAAACCATTACCTCTCCTAAACTCTTGGACGCTGGTTCGATCCCTGCCACTCCATGTGGTTAGACGAGAGTGTGCAGCTTCATATCGCTCGGCCATTACACTAATATCTCCTAAGGTCGCGAAATCACGCTCCGCCAAAAATGCTATTAGGTCTTTAGGGTATGTGCTGAGGACATGTTCCTTTAGAATTTCTTCCCGTATGCCTTCGTATGAAAGTTCGGCTCCGGACATTTTGATCCACTTATCGAAAAGTACGTGTACACAATTATGAAATTGCACGTGAGACTGTGGCTTTCTTAGATGACTCCCTGAAAAGTTTACGGAAACTTTCAGCTGTCAGCTCTTAGTGCCGTAGTAATGCTTTCTTGAGAGCTTCATAATCATCTATTTCAGAGGGTGCCAAATTATGAGAAACCTCCTTGGCAGCGTCTTGCAAAAATGCCAAAATATTAATAGCCCACTGTTCTTTAGGTATTTGATGTATTAAAGCTAATTTTTCAAACTGGGTTAAAAAGTTGTCAATAATTTCCTCCTTGTCGTTGAACATAGGCATGGTTATCTGGACAGTACTTCTATCCTCAGTTCTTCTGCTCGAGGGTCCTAAATGTACGTTCAGTTCTTCTCCCCTTTTAGACTCCACTTCGATCCTTAGCCTTTCCATTGCTAATACATGTTCTCTCTCTTTATTTCTTTCCTCGGCTTGCAGTCTAGCTAACTCAAGTTCTTTTTCTCTTTCCCTCTCGGCTCTCTTTCCTTCTCGGCTGCTTCTCTTTCCTTTTCTCTTTCGGCTGCTTGCTGTTCTTTGTCCTCTTTGAGACTACGCTCTACAAATTCCGCTAAATGTGTCCCTTCATAACCTAGTTCTTCGGATCCAAGAACTTTGAATTCTCGCGCAATTGTTGCCATTCTTGTCTATCTGTCTTGTCGCTAACTCGCTAGATTAGTATCACTAACCTGTTTTCTGCCTTCAAGAAAAGAACTTCCCTATGAATATCAACGAATATTCTAACTCAGTAAAGTCTTACCTACATACTTACCTAAACATCACACAAGTAATTTAAACGGCTTTCGGACAGTACCTAACTATAAATTCTCCCTAAATTCGTATCGTCTGCAACAATTGTGCAAATTACCTCTGGGGATACTTCCTTAATGATCTCTTCTCGCAAGAGTACTAAGGCAAAATATTTCTGGGTTACTTAGATACGGATAATCAACCATGCTTCAGCAATTTCAGGTACGGAATCTTAATTTCTTACAATGTCATGCAACATTTAAGAAATTCACAAATCATGCATAATTTCAAACATATAAGAATAGGTGTTGACTCAATTCACACTCGTGGTTTCTTATTTTCAATAAATACAAATCTATCAATGATGTTGTGTTGTATTTCTTTCAATATATGCTCAGATCTGCTTTTTTCCCCTGTTCAAATATCCCGAAACGAGGCTCCGACTTATGTGACAAATTGGCGGCGTGCAAAACACACCAAGCTCTTTCACTACGGTTCGTTTCTAGGGAATGACCTCGGCGGTGTACATTACCCAGTGTGGATAGATAGAAAGAAGAATGCAGATCACTGAACAAGTATATTAAAGAAATAACAAAACGAGCCCCCTTCCAATGAATAAATATAAAATTTAATCAGTCTATCAACAGAATTTAAAATGAAAAGAAATCAATGACTTGGTTACAAAAGAAGGAAAATGGTACTAACAAGTACTCAAATAAAAATACAATACAAATTTCTTTAAATGTAAAATTACTTTCCACGTTAATATACTATCTTCATTGCCAATGAGATGTGACCTTTGAGTGCAACGATGAGAGACTTCATCACCTATTTTATGCGGACATCAAGACTTCCGTTCGTCCCTGCTCTGCTGATCTCTGTCTAGCTGTTTCGTCTTGGACTCTTGTCCGTCGAACTCTGACTTAACAATCGTCTCTGGACTTAGCTTTCTGCGTAGAATTTGTTCCTGTCCTGTGATTGTTAAGGGATTTCTCATGTGAATCCAAGAAAGCTGTTTCCTTTTGCCGTTTTCTTTATTCGTTTCCACGAACCTCACGTATAGTCTGTCTGCTAACTGAGACAATTATCTGGCTCCTTACTCTATAATGAAAACGTACTTTTTACGAATTCAAAATGAAGAGTTTGCCTACTTGATGAGACAAATCTCTCGCTTTACTGCCAAATCACGTGATAACGTCTTACACGATCCCGGAATCGTTTAACTTTCCTCGCAAAAGATTAAAGACTGCTGAATTTTCCTAAAGCAAAACCTTTAATTTCTTACAGAGTAACGCCCATAAATCTATATTAACCAATCGGAATAGACAGTTTCCTAAACCTGCTCCGTAGAATTTTGGATTGACAAGACAACTAAACAACTAATCATGCCGTAATTAATCATTACTTTGAACAATCATCTATAGCCAGCTGCTGCCTTTTAACCGGTCGATTTTGGGAAAGGTCTTATGTCATTCTCTTGTACCATAGCATCTGACTCGGTCAAGTAAAGTCGGCTAGAACGAATTCCCTTTTGACGTTCAGAGATGAAATGAAAAATAATCATCTAACTGTCTCTAGCCCTTTCTACTTTAATTAAGTTGACTTTGATACAATTCCTTTAACCAAAGCTTCTAAGAGTTTTCAAAATTCGACACATCACATGCAACTAAGCTTTTGCCATATCAGCCACATCTGCATCAGGTTCAGCTGTTGGACAAAAAATGTTTGTTAAAAATTAAGGGCCGACCAGAAAAAGTAGTCTGCAAAAAGGCATCGATGCCAAGCAAAAGGGATACAAAACAAGCTATTTCTGAAATATGAGCAACAACAGAAACCATTAATAAAAACGACACAAAAACATATCATCTCCATCAGAAGAAGAAATTGTTATAAATTGATAATTAAAACATGACCACAGAGTTCTAGCTTTCCACCAGATATTGCGGCAGTCGAATTCTTGTCTAACAATAATAGATAAAGAATGTCTGTCAAAAATACCTTGAGCTGACCGACACGATACCAATAAATGACTTAACATGATTTGAATATTTTAAATATCTCCATGAAAGTTCAAGCGAATCTAACAAAACTGGCATTTGGACATTGAATACAAGAGACGAAGATGTGTTTCTGCTACCACAAAAAGCCGTACTTAAAGTACGAGGAAGTGTAAGAACATCACCTGCTTGAGTTGTACCTGCTGGCACATAAGTGCCGCTTCTTAGTAACGGCTAGAGTTTGTTTAGATGCGCTTGATGTCAACTAGCTAATCCAACCCTAGAAAATATTTCTATGCACCTGCCAATTGTAAGTATTATTATGTGGTTAATAGATAGTAGAAGTTGTGATGCTGATTGAAATGATGCTGCAACTGTTTCACTAGCGGAAGATGCAGGTGAAGGCTCTACAAGAATTTCGTTGACTGCTGGATGTAATATTCTTATAATTACTCCACCAGGTGCTGATGCTGATGAAACTGCAATGTTAGCAATTGCAAAAGGAAATAATAAAATGGGCTCGATCTTACAACGGAAGTTATGTTAAACAACGAACGTGTACAGATAATTCACATCAGAACACAATGATGCTGACGCTTATCACAATATTCCGATTTTTGTAGAGACTACAAAAAGTATTTCGTTGGGTACAACATATCCGTATCTTGGAACGAGCTGATCAAGGCGAATGTCTTATAAAAACTGCTATTGGTGCTGTTGGTCCGTCTGATCCTTTTAATGCTGATAAAACTTTTCAGTTTGTAATTTCACGACTAGCGTTGTGGATCATTCTCAAGAGCTTTCTTTTCCATATCCCTGGTACCTGCACAAGCTGGGAATAAATCAGGGATTTCTGTTTCAAAAGGATCAACTTTCGTATTAAAAAAAGCATTTCAGTTACAAGTGGACTGACCACAACCTTGTCTCCAACTAAGTCATTACCTAGCAGCAAATGAATGCCCTCAACGGGCAAATTACACTAAAGCGATTGTCACATGTTCCGAAACTATGTCTGATGACAAATTAACATAATGGAGAGGAACATTAACAAAGCCGCACTATACTCCCTGAATGAGAATACTCATTATAACAAGTCTTCTCAGAAAAAGGCAAACTACCTGAAACTAAACGATTATGAGAAGCTCCTGTATCTCTCAAAATTTTAATAGGGATAGGTCATATAGAACACTTCGACATGAATGGTTCAAAATTCTACAAAACACAATCAGACCAAGGTTTTCTAAACATAACAAATGTATTGCTTTCAATATATGGCCGTTCCCTTGACCTGAAAGGAAAAAAAAGCTTTTGGGATAGATCTATCTTGAGTCTGATGCCTATATTTCAATTTAAATAAAATCAGAATTGACGTGTCCCTGTTTCTTACATTATGTACCCATAGGAACAGACAAAGATTTTGAATCAAGTCTCTTAAAGACTTGATTTTTGTGAATTTGTGCCACATTGAGTTTTACTGAGGGTAGTATTTGATTGAAACACATTTATATCAGTAGACTGCTGAGTGAAATATTTGGTTACAGCAGGAACGTTATGAGTTACGGAATATTCATGATCTTCGATATCTTTGATATCTCTAGGAATTCAATTTTTAAACTTTTCGTGTAATATCAGTTGTTCGAGTCTTTTATGTTCCCTTTTGTCAGATAGACACCATCTCTAGAACAACTTTTCTTTTCTCTAGCAAATTCAACATAAGTGTGTCTAGTTTCTATTTGTAGTTTCTAAACTTTTGCCGATAAGTTTCAGTGATCGGCTCGTCACCCTTCAAGATGCAGTCCGTAACCAAATCGTAATTAGAACTTCGTTCTACTACAGAGATATGTAAATCTATCTGGACTTGCCATAAAGTACACTCTGCAATAATTGAGTCCAATAGTCTATTGGCCATTTCGAATTCTCAAAAACATTTTCAAACGAATAAAATATTTTGTCTACTTCCATTTCATTAAAAGAGGAAACTAATTTGATATTTCCTAAAATGTTAAAATTTTTGCACGAGAAGTGGAATCGTGCCTGTTACTTTATAGCTAAAATTCTAAATTGAAATTCTCTATCTTTTACACCCATTCCCTTTTGCACCCCTCTCTCTCTCTCTCTCTCTCTCTCTCTCTCTCTCTCTCTCTCTCTCTCTCTCTCTCTCTCTCTCTCTCTCTCTCTCTCTCTCTCTCTCTCTCTCTCTCTCTCTCTCTCTCTCTCTCTCTCTCTCTCTCTTCCTTTCTCTTCTATTTGTATTTGTCCTTATGTTTCTTATTCTTATATTTGTCTTTATTTTTCTTCACTCTTACCTGTCTAATTTTCTCCTCCTTTTCAGATTGTAATTTCATTTCTTCATTTTGTAATTATATTTGTTCTTATTGTAATTTTAATTATTTGCTCCTTTTGTAATTTTAATTTGTCTCTCTTTCTCTTCTTTTTCAAATTGTAATTTCATTTGTTTGCTCTGTTTCTGAAGATCGAGCTTCCTTACCTCTATTTCCATCTTTTTTATTCTGAGTTCCATTATGTTAATGTCAGAGTCTGACATAGACTTACTAACATATATCAAGACACTTTGATTTAAAATATTATTTTCTACCAGATGTTGAATTAGAACACTTGATTTCTTGTTTTGTCAAGGAAGCCTTTGCTTCGGAAAGATCGTACATTCTGGCAAGTTTAAGCAACGTATCCTTCTTTAGACTATCGAACTGTTCATGAGTTTTACTAGAAAGAAAACCCTCCACTTTTGACAGTAGTAATGTAAGCCTGTTGTTTTCACTACGAGTTCAAGCAAAATGAACTATGGGAATTAAAATTTCCAGTTTTAACAAATTCATATATCCCAAACGAGCTCCCAATTTATTTATGTTACGTATCTGTTCGTTCAAAGTAACACAAAGAAAGAGTGAATACAAGAAGATTTGTAAAATATAAAAGAAAATAGTTCATTTCCCTTGAAAACACGGAGAAAAGGTAAATATATCAAACAACAAAACTTCAAAAGATTCATTAAGCAGGTCCCAAAAAAATGTTCTAAAGTTGCAAAAGCACATACGTCCTGTGAATAAATGGTTCTAAATTGATACAGTCTGAATCTCAGTTCCGCTCCAAGATGGCGGATGATGACGTCAGACGAAGGTTAACACAAAATGTCCAGAATTTTTCTGTGAAGCACAATTTGAGTTGTTCGGTTCCAATTAGGAAATAATTTTAGCAAATGTCTTTGTCCAAGGCCAGTAGTGATATTCTCCAGGGAAAGAAATTATTTAGAAAGTAGATGAAGTACAGCTACCACCATTAACAATGCACATGTTGTTTTTCATATGTACGCACGAACAACTTTCTCCAGCACAGAAAAACCTTTTAAGGTATTAGAAACTATACGATGTTATGATGTAAATCTCTGCTATGACGGACTACGACTGAATATTTCTTGCAAGTAACTGAGCATTTAAAACAAGTTAACACGTCATGTACACATGCACGAGGGACACATGTGATTTCGACATCATACTGGGGTATTACAAACTTAAACAAGTATAATTTTAGAAACAACCTCGGTCACATCAATCATTTATAAAGCTCTTTCTGATTGTTTATTATCAACGATAAAACCTTCCTGATTAAAATGTGATTACACTAGTCACATTTACGTTTTAAGTAAACATGATATTTCTAACAAAATATCACACCCATGCAAACATAATCTTTATCATAGTAATAATTATATTTAATGTTATAAACATAAAGTAAACTTAAAATGGAAATAAAATAGAAAAATTAGAATCATGACACACATGTAATTTAACAACAGGGTCATAACAATGTTATTAAGACAAGTAATACGGCCACTTACTTGATTAGAAAAGCTGCTTCCAGTAGCGCCAGAAGAGTCGACTGACGGTATTGATTTTTCTAAATATCCTTTTATATATATATTCTAATTCAGAAGGGACGACGCGTTTGTTTCTGCTATATGATTCATTCAATTTTTTTTTTCTTCTAAATATTTTTGTTTAGTTCTGCGTCAGATTCTTTAACTCAAGCAGAAGAAGGAAAAGTAAAGAGTTTTCTAAACAATTCGTTTTGTCTTTCTCGTAATTTACTAATAGGTGTAACCATTTGTTTGTTTCTATGGGAGTCATTTCTCCATGTGGTGGTGTTAATTCCAAAGTTAATGGAGCTGTTTCTCTTCTTTTTTAACGTTATCGTTCTCTTTCTTCCTTTTTATTTGCTTTTCTTGCTTTTACGTTCTCTTTCTTCCTTTTCACTTTTTTTTTCTCATTCTTTTGCTCCTTTCCTTGTGCTCTTTCTTCTTGTGTTAGTTGTTTCTGCTCTAGTTGTTGTAGATTTTCTTTACCTTCCGTAATTCTATATCTCTATGATAATTATTTATTTCCATGTTATAACTAATATAATATGGATCATTTTCTTTAACTTGATCAAATCATTTGTTTATGCGATATATCTATCCATTTTTACAAAGCTTCACGATCTACAGATCCTTTAGAATGTTTAAGAGTCAGAAATGATTCTCTGTTTTGAAGTTATCAACAGCAACAGTATGAAAATCCTTGTCGATTCCCATAATATGTTCAAAAGCTTTTAGGAAACCGTCAGTAAAATTAATCTATATTTCTCTCTTTTTTGCTTTAGGAGCTGGTGGTACTTCAGCGCCTTCAAGAATAAGCATTTGTTGAGCAGCATATATATCAGCTAGAATCCCATTTCTTTTTCTATGTTTTCTTCTTTGTTCAAGTTGCTTCAGCAGATTTTCCTAACGCAGGAAGTGGTGAACGGAGAGTATTCATATCCGTCTCCATGTTGACGGACAGCGAAGGGACATTTTCTGCTAAGTTTGATTGGATTGGTTCACAGCGACATCCAATCGGAAATTGACACATAAGGTGTGATTGCAATTCGACCAGAATGGTACCTTCAAACGTGTTAAAGAACATTTAGTATTCGCCTAGAGAGATTGCTGATCAATAAGGCTACTCTGAGAATGAAGCTAGTCGTAATTTGGTGGCAAAAATTAGGGGTAGATTCTAAGAAAAGAAAAGGCTTCGAAAAGGTCAGTAAGTTATTTGCTCGATCTTGCACAATATTACCGCATCGTAACTGTAATTATTTGTAGTATATATACTTAATTACAAGGATCGTTTAGTATGTAGAAATACCTTTGTAGTGTTTCATTTGCATGTGTATTTGATGGCTTGATTTTACGTAGATAATTATTAGATGCGAGGCAGAATTATGTAGATAGTTAACTTGTGGTCAGAATTAATTATGTAATTCTCTAATAGGTTACTTCGTGGTAAACCAGTGCATTTATGAATGCGTTATGTTAGATTTTACACATGCTTGACTTGTGAATTTGGAATGGTTCAAGTATGTAATACTGGTTACTTTGGACGTATGAATATATCAGAGAATGGATAATGTAATATTTTGCGTACTTTGTATGAGTTGTAAGATAAAGGAAAACGACCGATTAGTATGATGTTGTTTAGTATAACGGGATTAGGAATATATAATTATTTGACAGAATATATTGATGTATGTATGAGAAGCAATTGAT
The DNA here is from genome assembly GCA_016746295.1 of Potamilus streckersoni. NCBI lineage: Eukaryota > Metazoa > Mollusca > Bivalvia > Unionida > Unionidae > Potamilus > Potamilus streckersoni. The sequence goes on from JAEAOA010000123.1 coordinate 397,957, forward strand.
GTATATATAATAAATAATTGATACTGTGCAGTATCATGACATTTATTTTATCGTATGTGCATCTTGATTTGAATGAATGCGTAACCGAAAAAAAAAATTAATAGCCGTTATATGATGATAGGCTGAGTAGTGTGAGATGAGAGGACAAAGGAAGAAGATTGCACCGTCCTTGTGTTTTCATAGGAAGCTTTGTAAGGAACACAGATTTTTTTTCGGGTTACATTTGGTTCCGAGTCTTCAATAGCTGTAGCCAAGAGAGTCGATAGTTGTGTTAGAAGAACAGGGACGTAGAGAGGGTACCTAGCACACGAGGACAAAACATAAACTTGGCGCTTCTTCGAGTGCATATGAGATAACAAATACATTGTATTTTCCTCATTTTGGCGCCGTGGCACATGGCGCCCTGGGACAACTGTCCAATACCCCGCCCTACCCAAGCCACGCCACTGAATAATAAGTCTAGAGAAAATGGAGGAAAAGGAGTCTACAGAAAGTATAGGGGGCGAAGAAGGAATTTGGAGAAAAGTCAAGGAGGAAGAGGAAAGGGAATTGGGAGAAATAGGAGAGAGAAAGGATACACCAGATTAGCAGAAATACAAAGAATATGTAGAAATCAATCTTACACTGCTAATCACGTGATGCAATAGGCTTATCAAAGGGTCGAGCGGAATGAGGGTAATTGGAAATCTGAGTTATCGATTATTGAATTGTTATTCATTGAATTTCAACCATTTTGTATATTTATCCATCTCACCGTCCGAATTGCTGACTGGGGGCTAGGAGCTTTACATCTACATTTCACTAAATTTAACTTCCAAAATAAAATAAAGGCTGGGTGGGGCTTCTACAATAGTTTAAACAAACATTAGGAGCACTTCACTCCAATCATAACAACCCTCACACTGGTTTTACATCAGATGTTAGGAAAAGCATGCCTTATTATATGTTAAACAAAATTATATAACACGCTACTTGAAGTAGGTCGCAATTACCATTTTATTGAAATATATTTTCAACTAATTGGACATTTAGATTACGGAAGTTACTAAGCTGAGAATCAAAACTATATCTTTAACTCAAATTAAGTTAAACATGTTTATTACTAATAATGATCTGAATTATTAATCCATAATGATAAAGAAATATTGGCTATGTATTGCGGTGTTTAGAAAATGATGTCATTTGACAGGTACTCCATTAAATTGATCTTGAACAAGGTCAAGTACAAAATACAGATAAACAAAACATACAATCATTAGAGAATAGCCAATAAACAAAGCAAATGTTATATACATGGCAACTGATATTTTACTATGAATAAATGCAAAAACAAATTTAAGTAAATTGGAAAAAGGTGAGATTTAAGAGAGTCATTCACGATTTAGAATTGATCTCAAGCTAGGTGTTTGCTTTTTAAATATGCGGAAAAAAAAAACAAATATGTAATCAGATCAGACTCGATCATAAATTAGCATATTTTGCGTGTTATATATCTAATCAAATAAGTCAATAAAAGATTAACTAATATTACCATAAAAAAAATCAAATTATACACAACTTACAGATATAATATGTAAAAATTTACATTTCAAACACGGAAACGAATCTATTGAATTTAAAATAATAGCGTTATAACAGTGCCGGATTAAACCTTGGTATATAAAAGCCTATTGCCGTAGACTTTCCTTGAGGACCTCCGTTTCAAAATGTGATTTATAATTTGACTAATCTCTTGTTACACTTAGGCCCGTCATAACACGCGGAACTGCCTATCCACCTTTCACACGTGACCATATATAGTAGTCTTATGTTACAAATACCATACGGTTTTTACGCAGGCGTTACAGAGAGGATAAAAAGTTAGGTGCTACCCTGAGGTATAGACTTCTCTGAATTTTGACATCGTATCATTGTGTTAATAAATACATCTAATTGTACATTAATACTTAAATTTCTAGTACTCACTTGTTCAGTTACATACATCTATTCGTTAATTTGATTTGGCTCGTCTCTGAGAAGTAGACTTTCTCGGTGCACACATAGTTTTGCGGTCTTTCTTTAAGCTGACGTAGTTATAGGGCAAGAAAAAATAGTTTGTACTTTTGTTTTGTTTTGTTTAAAGAGTGTAATCGTGTATTGAAGGGTAAAATTAGTCGATACCATCGCCGGTTGTCTGCAAGTCACCAGTACTAGTTTACGACCGATTAACAACATTACTCTATCTCCATTAAGCAAAACCGGTGTAGATATCATTTCTTTGTGTTTTGCATTTTGCTTATTGTTTACTTTTTGCAAGCCTATATCATGGAAAATCAGTCGCTTGGATATTTAGCATCTCTAATTACTTTTCTTTTTATACCATTCTGAACGGTCCGAGTTTACCAATAGTGGATTTCATAAGACATTGTACGCACTTCACATTGAATGTTCGTAGATCAACAGATATGTAATTTATTTAAATATATGCAAGTCAGCAGGAAAAGCTAATTCTATTACAAGTAATATTTTCGTTTGCACCTGACAATAACATTTACACAAATGACATTCTACAATGCTCTTTATGTTGCAATTTATTAGACTTAATCTGGAGACTAACAACCCTGCACTGCGCCTCATACAATCAGCCTACATTTATCAAGTTCTGCGACGTGATCAAAACATCGTATACATTGCCTCGTACTAAGCCGGTTTTTCTTTATGCAAAATAAGAACATAGACCGTAAAACCTTGTTTTTCGAGATTACACGGTATTCAGTACGCTATGAAATTCGCAGTCTTAGGGGCCACGGGTCCAACAGGTCAGGAGTTTGTGAAGGAGGCATTGGATAAAGGTCACTCAGTGATTGCCCTTGTCCGAAGTCCTGAAAAACTGACCACTATCGGTGACCGGCTGAAGGTAGGGATTTTCTTTCATGATGTCCGCTAGTTAAACACACTCAGGGCATAACTCTGTTATTGATCATACTTAACATTCATAGTAACTTACAGGTACGAAAGGCTGTTATTAATCATACTTTAACATTCATAGTAACTGTATAGGCAAGGGAGGCGACCTTAGGTATAAACAAATATGCGCGAGTGGAATATCAGATATTGTAGAGTAGGGCATCGAAATGGTTATAGTAGTCCAACAATGTAAAACATGTCATTTGTTTTGTGGGGTTTTTTTACGTTTTAGTGTTTCAAAATATCTGGCGACATGCCTTCGGTTGTAGGACTGGTGTTATAGTAGAGAAATGGAAGGCAGTGTAGCGACCTTTTGAGTCATTCATCCTACAATGCCACTGTTCGCACGCCACTTGTCGCGCGTATCATCCTGTTGCGCCTCGTGCATCTTTATTTTTGTAGCATAGAAAATGTTGCATCATCGAACAGATTTCATGAACGTACCCATGTGATTTAAATACACGCACATGATTAAAATCTTTGGACGTCTAACTCGTAAATAAATAAATTGTGTACATGTAAAATGGCTAGTTAAGGTAGGCTGAGAATGATGACATGGTTCTTGTTGAAGAGGTTGATTTAAGAATTGCTTTATTGGAGATAATATGGTAAATGTGCCAAATTTCCAATGGTGATTTAGGTGGGAGAAAATATTTATAGCTATCAAGTTGTGGATATTAACAAAGTGCGTTCTTTTATGATGGATATGTGCTCTAACGCACAGTTACGACACAGCAGACATAATTAACCGTAATTCTTTTAATGGTGATCCTAAATAGACACAATCGTTATATACTGCTGATCATGTCCAATATTTTCATCCCTCCCAAGAGAGCCCCATCATCTGGACCAATCTGTGCTACTAAAAGAAAACTGTTTTGAAATTGTGAAATGTGAACAATCCATTATAAATCCACCTGACAAACGTATAAATCGTGTTTAACATTAAAATGGGCTAGTGTTGCAGAATGTCAACACGTACTTTCAGGAATATATTCTTTGGGGTGGTTCTTATCAGGGATGTGTGTTTACAAATTAAACAATTAAACGTACAAGTACCAATTTGACAACAATATCAGCATTGTGGCAGTTTATATTGATATCCAGCACTCGGTCATCATGCCGCAGTCGTATTGCATCAGGCCCACCCATTCAAATTATTCTGACACCAGACTCACCAGTCCTAACCCAAACCTCTTAATGCTGAGGGCCAAACGAGGCAGCTGCTTGTACTTTTTTGTAAGTCTTTGGTGTGATTCAGCAACGTTCGAACCTGAGACCTTTCGTATCCGAGGCGGAAGCACCTACACAATGTGATCATTAGTATTTTCTACAAAAAGTATAATAGAAATAATAAAGTAATAAGTTTTATTTTTAAATATTGGCTTTCTATATAGTAGTTATGCTCTCTCTCTCTCTCTCTCTCTCTCTCTCTCTCTCTCTCTCTCTCTCTCTCTCTCTCTCTCTCTCTCTCTCACACACACACACACACACACACACAAACACACACACACACACACACACACAGAATGCAGTCTTATTACGGTCTACCCAACACGCTGCTTCACTTTTTGATCGTTTCGCCAACGTGGAGGTAGACATCGAAAACATTATGATCAAGAAATGTGATAGACCATTTTCTTATTGTTTATGTTTTGTAAGTATGGTCATTGGTTCCGCATGAGAACCATATACCAAACCCACAACTTGCTAAGCCTTTTTCTTTCTTCAGTTATAAGAAAAAGTTTTCTTGCATTGAATTTGAAAAGAGAATTGTTTACTGTTGATATTATAGTGCGAATATGCACTAGACACGCTGTAAAATAAACGGTAAACAGCTGACACTGTCGCTCTCGATGCCATAAGACATCTGCTACTTCTGTTATTCACAGCAATAATCGATACGTTTGAGTGTACAATGAGAAAAGAGAATTTGCTTGTTCCTATTGAATAAAGGAAATCATGAGTTTTTAACTCGTCTATTGTTAGAAAATATAATCTGTGTGTATGCGCGCGCACACAGTCACACACATGTGCTCGCAAGATTATTGTTAGGGGGAGGGGAAGGGGATAACAGGAATTGGTAGCTATTAACTTTTACAGATATAGGCCAAAACATGCTTAGAGGTGAAATCCTGAGGGGGAGGGGAATTCACACCCAACATCTCCTGGACCATGTGTTCGGGCAACCATTTGTTTATGTGCGTGCGTGTGTGCGTCTGTGTGCGTGTGTGTGTGTAGGCTAGTAAGATACACGCGCAAAATCATAATTTACTGATATACCATTCTGACGATGTGAATGACCGTTTCCATTAAGATGTGTTTGTACTGTGCTCTGGAAAGGAGAGGCGAAAGTCGATTTACGACTAAGTTTACACTAAGGACATGTTATCATTCTGTACTGGAGCATTCAAGTTGACCTCCGCTTCACTTGTGTCCATTTGTATTTCCTAATTGGCATTTCCTAATAGTGACCGTACGTTGTTACAATTGTAATGTTTAAATTCAAAAAGTCGCATGTCTTCTATATACGTTAATGGACTCAGGAGATTGTTCCAGATAATAGCACTAAATGTGTAAAGTTTACGTATCGATATACTTGCATTTCTCGTATATCTCTATGTCTGCATACGCAAAAAGCGTAAGCAGCATGGGTAAGAATGTTAAACTTAAACGCTTTTGAAAATTAGAAAAAAGTATTTTTATAACTATTTTGCATGGAAAGCGAACATGACGGAATAGAACGTTTGTTGCAAGAAATTGTAACAGTTGATTGTAATCACGTGCATGTTATGCTTGTTGGTCTTAATATTTAATTTCAGCATTTTAAGTTATCATAAACATTATTTTGATGCATATATATATATATATATATATATATATATATATATATATATATATATATATATATATATATATTATATATATTATTATATAAATATATAAATATTATGATTGATAGATAGACTTTTAGCATAGATAGATAGATAGATAGATAGATAGATAGATAGATAGATAGATAGATAGATAGATAGATTTGCGGGAACAAAGCACACACAAACACCAAGTAAGGTTCCTACAACTTTTATGTAAACTAAAGGTAAAGCAAAACAAAAAAAAAATAACCAGTGTTGCTTACAGTACCAATCCCACTATAAAACTGCCTGCTTTCCCACTCTGTTCTTGTTTTAGTAAGGGTGACATATAAGAAATTTTAATTAATTTAACATTTGTGCCTTCTTACGGGGCCACAAACTGGTCCAGGTTCAGCTCAGTTAGCCATGGAAAGATAAACAAATAGGAGAATAACCTGTTAACAGTCTCTGATATCAAATATCTAGAATTTTGGAATTAATGTTCTTGCCAACAGTCACTACTAACAGCTAGAATTGTGTAACAAGCATTGAGAGTGGAGTCATTCTGATAACACCCCTCTTCTTAAGAGGAAGCTTTATGTTTTCGATACTTTTTTCCTTGTTACAAAGAAATTGCCAGGCTTAGTACATCAATAATATAACACCTATATCAAACCTATATTACTACTAAAATGCATAAAGCTTGGAGTCACTACTATTCAGTTCTGTAACAGTTTTGAATTCCATCAGTGACCATTCAAAATAGTGGAAATCCAACAAAATGGTTACCGTATGTATCCGCATAAATTTCTTATGGTTCCAAAATCAGAACACACTAGAGTTCCAAAAATCTAGAAATCCTGAGCTATTCCAGTAGATTTCTTAGCGCCTTCGAAGTGGAATAAACACGCTAGTATCTTTGGTCGCTTAATTCCAACATACTTCAGTTATATGCGCGATAATTTATCTGCATTCCCATGTCGTTTGCCTCTCCTGTGTGTAAAGTTGGAGTGCCAAACACTATCTAAGTAAACGCTGATTCTTGCTTTGCATTTGATTCAACCATGTCAATCTGTTGTGGTCAGTCACGATTTCAAATGTCCCTGACAGGTAATACTTTACAGAATCAATCGCCCACACGATCGCAAGACATTCCTTCTCGATAGCTGCATATTTCTGCTCTCGTGGGAGAAGTTTCCGACTTAGGTTGGCCACCGCATGTTCTTCACCATCCATTGTCTGGCTTAGCACAGCACCAATTGCTGTGTCACTAGCATCCGTCTGAATGATGAATTCCCTGCTGAAGTCTGGTGCAATAAGGACTGGGGCCTTCGTAAGAGCATCCTTCAGCATTTTAAAGGATCGGACGGCGTCTTCCGTCCATAAAATTTATTTGGTCTTCCTTTCTGTGTCATGGAGGTTAATGGTACTGCTACTTCGGCGATGTTCTTAATGAATTTTATGTAATATCCAACTATTCCAAGAAATGAAAGTATTCCCTTTTTCTTTGTGGGTAATGGAAACTCACGTATTGCTTTAATTTTATTGTCGTCTGTCTTAATTTTTCCTCCCCCAATGATATGCCCTAGGCATTCGATCTCAGCTGCTCCAAACTCGCACTTTGACGGTTTTATTGTAAGGCCACCTTCCCGTATACGTTGCAGAAAAGCACGCATATTTTCTATAAGTTTTGACCAAATTTTGCGTAACACAATGATGTTGTCAAAATATTCTGCGACCTTATGTAGTCCAGACACCAATAAGTCGATAAGTCGGGCGAAACTGGCGGGTACCGTTTTCATACCGAAGGGCATAACATTAAATTCATATAGCCTGAACGGAGTCACAAATGCAGATTTTTGCTTCGATTCTTCAGCACGTGGAACTTGCCAGTAACCCTTAGTTAGATCTATCTGACTCGAGTAGCTTCCATAACCAATCTTCTCAAATAGTTCGTCTATCCGTGGGACAGGATGCGCGTCCAATACAGTGATACTATAAAGCTTGCGGTAATCTACACAAAGCCGAAGAGTTCCATCTTTCTTGTCAACTAATACATAAGGAAAACTCCATGAATTGATTGAGGGCCGAATGAGGCCTTGCTCCAGCATTTCATCCAATATTGCATTCACCTCTCTCCTTTGCGCGAAAGGTATTCTATATGGTCGTTGTTTGATAGGTGTTTCTGAAGTTGTATTGATACTGTGAGTTAAGATGTTTGTTTGACCAAGCCTTGTTGTTATAACATCCTGGAATTCTTTGCAGATAGTTCTAATATCTTCTCGTAGCTCCTTCGATAAGTGTAACCCCTGCTTAACAGCATTTGTCTCTGTCGCTTGCTCTTGGAGGAAAATCAATTTCAGCACCATCGTTTTCGTCTACCTGCGTTGCTATCATCTCAGCACGCTTGTATCCACGCAGAAAGTTTACATGATAAGTTACCGTACCTCGCCTACCGGGTACAGATCCCTGATAGTTATCATCATTCACTTTTCGGACAAAATGATACGGTACATGCCACTGTGCCTTCATCTTGGATGAACTTGATGGCGAGAGATAAGGACTTCATCCCATGGACTAAATTCTTTGTTTTCGTGTGACGATCATACAGTGCCTTGATTTTCTTTTGGCGATCTAACAGATTATCTTTTACAAGAGTCCCGTTGTCAACCAACTTCTCACGCATTTTCACAACATGCTCATCAGTTGACTTCCTTACATCCTCCTCTCTTCCTCTCCTGTAAACAAACCTTGTAAATTCCGCATTGGCCCTCTAACTGGCCAACCATACAACATCTCAAAGGGTGCAAATCCAGTTTCCTCATGTGGGACTTCGCGGTATGCAAACAACAAATATGTCAACATCTCATCCCACTCATTCCGGTTGTCTGTACAAAACCTTCGCAACATTGACTTCAACGTCCCATTAAAACGTTAAACCTTTCCATTCGCTTGTGTGTGATAAGGTGTTGTTGTAACTCCACGGATACCTAACAGTTCATACAACTGTTTCAGTAAGGTGCTAGTGAAGTTGGTCCCTTTGTCTGTTAAGATGACCTTTGGAAATCCAACACGGCTAAACAACTCAATCAGTGCTCCAGCTATACTAGTTACCTCCATATCCTTTAGAGAAAAAGATTCGGGATAGCTCGTCGCATCATCAACTACAGTGAGAATGTATTTGTGTCCAGACTTCGTTCTAGGTAACGGTCATACAATATCCATTGCAATTTTTGAGAATAGTTCTTATCACCGGTGGGCAAACCATTGGCGCTTTCCCACCTGCAGACCTTTTTGGTGTCATTTGACATTCTTGACACGATGTGCAATATCTTTTTACATCTGAAAACATTACAGGCCAAAAGAACGATTGTATAATCCTCTCCTTTGTTTTCTCCAAACCTAAGTGACCTGCAAGGGGTCGATCGTGTACCAGGTCCCTTATTATTTTTCTTAATCCTGCTGGTACAACAATTTGCTCCCATCCACGCGAACCATTACCCGACTGTCATTTCCGACGCAGAATATCGTTCTCCCAGAAAATGCCATTGGCTCCTCCTCAGCCTCTTCACTAGTAGCAAAGGACTTCTCTTGAATACTTTGCAGTGAAATATCCGCAGTCTTTTGTTTCGACAATATATCCGCATTTATTGTTGAAAGTTTGACATCTTCAATATCATCCGGCTGATCAGTAACTGTTGTCTCGATGCTTTTGTTGACAACTTCATTCCTATAGTTATCGTAACATTTTTCAGTATTTTCCACAGTCCTCTCATCGTCGAGTCCTTTTATCATCGACCTCGTAACAACAAATGACACCTTCTTGCAAGTATATCCATCCCCAATAAAGCTTCAGCGGCTAAATTCTCAGCAAGCCCCACTTACGGTGGTCCCATATAATGTGGAGTGTCGATATTTACCACAGCCAACTGTGCAGTAAATGGTTGACCCACTGCTGTATATAATGTAATTTTGTGCAATTCCAGCATGCAACTCTCGTCAACGAGATCTTCTCTTATCAAGGTCATATCTGAGCCGGTGTCCTTCACAAACATGATCTCACGCCCATTTATACATCCTGTTTCTGAAATAAGCCTTTCACCAATTGTTGGCTTAACAAAACAATTCGATGGTTTGCCACGATGTTACACGTCCTCTGTTGGACAATAACTTGCAACATGTCCCCACTGCTTACATCGATAACACTGTCGATTCTGACGCTTGGATTTTTCATTTGTCGATGTTAGTTTCGCTTGCTGCTCTAACTTCTGAATATGCATATTGTTACCATTCACCTTTATCTTTTCACAAAACTTGCTGTTGTACATTGGTTGGAATATAATCTTCTGCAGCCTCTACAACTGTACTAGAGCCCTTGTTCCTCCTAATCCACTGAGCTTGATCTTGTGGCAAGGCTTTCAAGAAAAATTCCTCACGAATACAATTAATTGGATCTCGATCATCCAAGAAACGCTTTATGTGCTGTTCAATCCTGGCCATCAGATCACGATACGTCTCGGTACTTTCCTTCTACATGCTCACCAACGCAGTGAAATGTTCATGCAGTCGCTTTCCAAAGCGATCAATGAGTTCTTTCCTGAGCTCCGGGTATTCACCACAAGCTTTCAAAAGAGTTCATCGCTGTAATACTTTCAGCTTGTCATACCACTTAGCATGATTTGCAATTTATTCGAACTCTGCTAGGAAAGTCACAATATCCTCTACTCCTTCATGCCTGAAGCTTTACCTTAAATGGTATTGAAGTTGTCTTTTCTGTCGCTTTCTCTTCATGTTTTACTCTAACTCAATTTTAAACCGCTTCATTTCTAGTCTTAATTTTCCTCTTTCCATTTCCCATTCAAATTCCTTTTATCTTAACTCCAATTCTCTTTCATTCTTCTTTGAGTTAGTTTTTCTTTTTGTTTCCTTGGGTGGTTACGTGTGCTCAAGGTCAAGTTCCACTTAATACTCCAGAATTTCTGTATCTGTAAATTCGATCAAATTCTGTGCTGCCACTTTTCTTCGTTGTCGTCCAGAAGCAACCATTGCTCCTTCAACTTCGACGTCACCAGCAACCGATATAACGAAAACAATATATACATACTGTAAGTTCTATCACTGTATTCACAGCCACTAGACTAGCTTTTTTATCTACGAGTTTCTGGGCTTATACGTGTACAAACTAGTTATAGTGATACACACACTGCACTTAGCAATCAACAGCTTATGTTATACACACAGTACAACTAATCACTGTTAATATCACACACAGATTCACTGAATCCACAGTTTTCAGAATTTTCGAACATAGTTCCAACGTATTGAGCTATTCCAAATAATTCACACAGAAATATTGGAATCTGCATCTTCAGAATTGTCCAACATAATTCCGACCTACTAAACAATTCCAAATAATTCACACATAAATATTGGAATCTGCACCTTCAGAATTGTCAAACACAATTCCAACGTACTTAACAATTCCACATAGTTCATTAGAAAATTTGAATCCCACCGCTGCCACCAAAACTGTTATATTCGCGCGTTCGAAGGACACACAAACACCAAGTGAGAGTCCTACAAATTTTAAGTAAAATGAAATTAAAAACCAAAAAAAACCCATATGCATTGCTTACAGTACCAAGCCCACTATAAAACTGCCTGCTCTCCCACTCTGTTTTTCTTTAAGTAACGGTGAGAGATAACGAGATTTTAACTAATTTAACATTTGTGCCTTCATCCTATTACTAACTGGTCCAGGCTCAGTTAGCCATGGAAAGATAAACAAACAGGAGGGAACCTGTTGACAGTATATGTCTCTGATATCAAATATCCAGAATATGTTTGAATAATTGGTTTCTGGCCAACTCTCTACTAACAGCTAGAATTTTATACAAAATTGAGAGTCAAAAGTCATTCGGATAATTAATATATATATATATATATATATAATAATATATATATATATATTATATATATATATATATATATATATATATATATGACCATATATATATATAATTCAAACAAGGTGGACTGTTCCGATGGCTAGGGCCACAATCGCCTTGCACGCACGCACGCACGAATGCACAACACCATAATATACTATTTCGACCATAATCACATCCCCAAAAAAAGTATGGAACAAAGTTGATGATTTACCAACCAAGCCACCAATCTATCTACCGTACTACATATTAATTGCGAATTTTTTTTAAATATTTAATTCAGGTTGTTAAATGGATATTTTCAACTAGAAGATCTATTGGAACATTTTAATAGACAGCGATGCCGTATATCATGCTTGGGATGCAGGCCAAGTTTCCTTGGACTTAATCGATCACGTTCTACACGGACTCAATCAAGCCTATTTGTTGGGCTTTAAGGAAGGCCAACGGTTCTCGCCTCATTTGCATGACAGCATCATGCACCGAAAACATAATTATGTTTAATCGCTTGAAATATATTATGAAAGGTGTTTATACTGCCTGCTGGTTTATGAAAAGATCAACTAAATCGCAAAACAGATATGACTTTAATGTTGACCCCTAAATAATCTTAGTCTGTGTGTTGCGGAAGGGAAGGAGGGACAGAAATGTAAATTTAGGGTATGGCATGAACAGGGACCATGTGAATTCTCTTTTCAAAACCCTGTAATTCTTTTTTCATTTAGAACTCAATCACATGTGTGAAGTAAGGTTGCATCCCTGTTGAAGACCCTTTCATTTTTTTTTCTAGAAGACGTGAAGTCCATGTAGATATAAAAGAAGTTTTGTACCACTCTCAAAACTGTTAATGGAAAAACTTAGCAGCATTTCAGAGGGCAACTTTGTGGCCTAGTTTTGATATTTATTTGTACAGTCACTGCTTCTATGCTAGTTTATCCGCTATTGTGCTGCAGCAGCAGAGAGGGTGAACCCTACAACAATATATTTGCGACAAAATCGATTAAAGCCTCAGAATGCCAATGGAGCCTTCCTACGAAATCTCATATTTTAACCAAAAAAAAAAATTAAAGGTCCCATCTTAGCGATTTTGTCGTGAATACATTGTCATAACCACACTCAAATTGCTGCCATCTACGTCTACAAATTTTTGCGACAGAATCGATTAAAGCCTCAGAATGCCAATGGAACCTTCCTACGAAATCTCATATTTCAACCAAAAAAAAAAATAAAGACCCCATCTTAGCGATTTTGTCGCAAATACATTGTCATAACCACACTCAAATTGCTGCCATCTACGGTCGCAAATATGTTGTCATTTCACCCTCTCTGCTGCTGATTAATACAAATTATTTAACCAAATATTTGTTAGCTTTTCACAAACAGACTAATCGATAATACTTCACCACGTAGATCAATTAAATTATTTGACTGATCGGTGAGTGTAAAATTAATTCTGGTTAGTGAATCATTTTGACATTGCATATAGACTGGATTAGTCGGATTCTCAACAATTAAAAATCCGGGGGTGCTGTTGGTGAAAATGAATAAAGAATGTAACCTTGTCGGGCTGATTTGATTGTTCCATATTAATTTGATAACTTCCTTCGATTACATCACACGTTAAATTAAGTGCGATCACCGATGAAATATCCACATTGTTCGGTGCGATATGTCTACCGTCGCCGTCGGGAGAATTATTATGAGTGAGGATAATAGGCTTCGGCTGGCTATCTTTCCATGATTGATAGATTTTATTAAATCCTTCGTCGATGGCAGTTCTGAGTTTTTTGTTTTTATCGGGAACGTTATATCCTGGTAATTTATAATTTGGATTTTCATTTATATTTTTTTTATAATCTTGAGCTGAGCTAGTTTTTGAAATCGGGCTATTTTCATCAGTGAAGAGATTAGTAATCCTCGAATTAAATATTTCCATGTCATCGATGATTTTATTACCCGCGGCGACTACACTAGTAAACTCAGCTTGTGTAAGAAAGCCAGATCTTAACGAGGGTAATAACGACAAAAAATCATTATTCATTCTATCAAGGATGTGATCTTTAATATCTACAAATGTTGGACTTGTTTCATGTATTCCAGAATTTCACCTTCCTGTGGGATATAATCATTAAAAAATGGAATTCTCCACACATCTTCACCATATTGATTCTTACGTCGATATCTTTTTGTGAAGTTTATATCCTCGAATTTTTTATATCCTTTTGATGGATTTTCAGGTCCTATTTCATCAGTGACGTAATCAGATTTTACAGGCTCGGGCGTGGAATTACCAGCACTTCTAGGTGGATCTTCGGGCCATCCTAATACTGTTCTTATTGAACTGTTATAAATATCTACAACGTACCCAGGAGAGCCTATTTCAATTGTAGATGACAGTGTTGGTTCATGAACTGTTATCGCAATTTTTGATTCTTTTTTAGTAATGGATTTTTATTCTACGTTGTAATTCATTATTAATTTGCTCAATTTGATAGGACCCAGTTGGTATTGAAACAACGATCCAATCTGGAGTGTCATCATCTTTTTTATTCCTATATGCAAACACCAGAGAATTATTAGGTCTCTGACCGCCAAATGGAACCGATCTGATATTAGGCCAACTATGATACACTCGTAATTTTGCCAACGCGATTTCCTTTACTGAAACAGGCGAGGGAAAATTCACACTGAATTTAGGGTTTGTTGACGATATTGATATCATGCTTGTTTTCCGCGGAGTGGTATTTTCTGCTATCCGCTGAAGTAGTTGAATCTCTTGCGACATTATTATTATTATTATTTACAATGTCTAATTTTGCAATAGATGAAAAAACGCTAGCGTTTTTAATCGTAGTATCATAAATACGTATCATCGCGGAGAATTCGTCTTCGGTAATTATCGTATCATCAATCGATGATGACATCAACGAGGATAATTGTGAGTAACCGTTAGATACTGCTTGATGTTTTACTATATAGTCGTTAAGTTTTTCTTGAGAACACGATGATATTTTTTTAGTAATAGCATTTGCAAGTCCAGCAAATGTTGTCACCGCGGAAATAGCAATTGGGACAGCAATCGGAGCTACCATTGTTACTGAAGATAGTATAATACCAGCACCGGCCATTATACCAGATACCGAGTATACTGTAACATCAATTACGGTAATTCTCCTGCGATACTTTTTAATTTTTATTTCATATTCATCAATGAGTGTTTTGAGTTTTGTTAAGAAGTCTTTGACGGTATCATAGCGATATTGCGATGATGGAATCATATTATTTTAAAACCTCAAGTGGTTTTTAATTGTTTAAAATTCTAATTTAGATCAGCTACAAACTCCATGTACCATACAAATGATGTCTTATTTAAATTAGGATCAGTGCTTGTTATTGTAAACCGTTTGTATTCACCCACGTCAATAGTCGTTGAAATCACGTTTGTTGTATCCATATGAAGTCGATGATGATATATTAAACTGATTCAGTGACACTATTGTTAATCGATAAATACCCTTGTTTGACACAGTGAGGGTTACTGTATTCTTTTTAGGTTCCCAATCTAATGATCCAGAGAGAACTGTGTATATCATATTTATGATATTCCTCATGAGGAAATCTTTATTCTTTCAAGCGGAAGATTGTCTGTTTTAAATTTTGTAATATCCTCGATAGATTTTTTAATACTATTAATGCTATCTCTAATATACTAAATCCAGCATCATTAATATTTTTAATACTAGCTTTAATTTCATCAAAATTGGATTTAATTTCAGCGAGAGATGGAGAGGTTACCGCTGGTGTTCCAAAGAATTTATTGATAATATTTCTACGAAGGGAAGTATATGTTGTTATATGTTTTTCAAGTTCTTCATTTAAATTTTTTTTAATGCATCTGTGATTGTAGAAACGAGTACACCCGGTTTGAGTTTTCCATCATTTGAATATAACGCTATTGTATCTTCAACGACGTCACGTCTTCGTATTAAGACATCATCCAATGAAACATTACTAGATTTCAATTTGCCCTGGCGATCTTGAAATACAACTATTTCCCCAGGATCTACACTTGACAAATTTAATGTCTCGGCGATTTCATCTTCGATTATTTTTTTTACACTTTCGACAGCGAATTTGCTATCGGTTTCTGTTTTTTTTGATTCTGATAAAGGTCGTCCCCAAATATCAATCATTATACGAAAATGCTACGTTTTTCTAAATCATAACGCTATCGTTTTTTGCCATTGCCTGCTAGTATATTCATTAAAAACAAGTTGTGGTGGTGTTCTTGGAAATTTAGATATCTGCAAGGACAGTTTAATACTTCACGACCGCATATCGGTGGATCATTTAACTGTTGTGTTGGTAGCGTGGAATAAAAAATTGGAGATGACTTTGTTATTGTGGATACATATCGCATGAATTCTTTTGGTGGAGCTAATCCATATGAATCAAAATAGACAATTCCACGTGGATCAATTGCATATGCGACCCAATGAGTTCCTTTTCCGCTGCTGTTATCGAGATTGATAATACCCGTTTCATTTTTCATTGGTTTTGACGGTAATTGATCTCTCATGAAAACTCCTCTAAAGTTTTTTATTGATAATGATTTTACAGCATCAATTAAATCAAAATTGGACATTGGTGAAAATCCTAGGGATTTTTCCACTAATAAGCCGTTCCTGGTATTCTTAGGCCCGTGCCCTTGTACCAATTGTGTGGAGTTCCTGGTAGTCTTAGACCCTTTCCTTTTTTTTTTATAGCCTTTCCCAGTAGCTTTTTTCAGGGCCATTCCTGCAGCAGTACCAACGGCTCCTAACGCTGCCGCCTTCGCAACCGCTGGGGCAGCCGCTGCAATCAATGCTGGAATAGCAGCTAACAGCGGGAATATTCCACCCGATTTTATCATACTGGCGATTGCTGCTTTCGAAAAATCAATTTGAACTCCTCGTTTGTTCTTTAGCGCATCATTGAAATGTTTTATTTGACGATCTGTCAGTGATAATTTATGTGCACCACCGGACATTTGAGTGGGTTTCAGCGTTATTGTAGTTCCACATTCTTTAGCCGACTTTGATTTCAATTTCTTGACCTGACCATCAGTCAACTGGACATTAACAATACTATATGTCATTCTATTCTAAAATGTAATTTTACACTTTCAATTGATCTTATTGTGAAAATCCTAACTACATGTTTTCCACTGGTGCATCAATAAGTCTCATTCGTCCGCCAACTCCTTCTAACAACATTGATTTATCACTGAGAATGACAGCAACTGCTCTATAATCGGCTATACCAGCAGGGCGTTGTACCCGAGCTTGGAAGTATATATCAACAACAGATTGTCTCATCATGTCAAGATGTTCCAATGAAAAGTAATAAATCGGATAGTGTTTTTCAAAATCAATTTGCGATATTTGCAAACCAGTATCAACATTTTGATCACGACCCATATACGACAATATTCTATGATATACACGAGCTATGTAGTTGTTTTCATAATTAAGATGTACAATCTCTGCTGGCTCTTGTTGTCCGTTTATTCTCAACGAAACTTCACTTACTCCTAATTTATCAAATATCATATGACTAGATAATTGACGACCCACTCGATTTGCATCCTGTAACGCTATAAAGATATGACGTGGAGCTGAAACACCTTGTTTTGATGCTAAGTGCCATGTAAATGTGCCATTTACATTATCCTGCTTCGTATCAGTCGTTGTTGTTAGCCAACTTAGCAATGATTTTCCACCTGTGTCCATAAACGATAGTAATTCTTGCTCTATTGTAACTGCTGGTGTCAAGACGGGTATCCATAAAGTCAATTTCTTTAAAATGACTTTACCATCAGCAACACCATTAGCATGCCAAATTGCATCATTGTCATTTTCTTTTCGCACTAACACGACTGTATGCTTTGCTCCATAGATGACTTTTCTGACATTTCTACAGAATCCGAATATATGATGTAACGGAATTGCACATGAAAACCGTCGATGTTGTCCTTTTAATGCTCCTTTTCGTGTTGCAAATCCTAGATTGAAATTATCATTGACCTTTTTTAAAATGTCGAATTCAGCGGCTGGTCTATCTCACGCTCTGGATTAGCTGCGAGTTGTTGATCAGCTTCTGCTGCATCTAGCTTACCGCAGTTCGTACTTTAATAAATTGATAATGGTCAGCATGATCAGAAGTATCCTTAGCAAACATCATAGACGGACCAGCCGACCTTGTATAATCATCAGAATATCTCGCAAGTCCGATTATTGTTGTTGCAATATCAACATCTTGTTCTATTGATTCAATTTCTTTTCCATCAATGATATATCTTGCACTGTTAAATAGCGCCATAATGCCATTATTTACGAAACCAACTCGGATATTTTGGTTATCCCCATATGGCGTATCAGCTGCAACATTTGTTACAAGCTTTCCTTCTACTTCAATAAACGCCTCACACGGCAAAAAGTATCTACTTGTATCTTGAACTTGAAGTTCAACTCTCCCCTTTTGATTAGGCTCTCTTGCAGGATAGGCATAATACTGATAGTTAATTTTAGAATCATCTTTATTCACCGGTGCCGCCATATCAAACGCTGGATCAGCAATTTTTTTTTAAATGCCATTTATACTAAAACGTATCGTTTTTCTAAATCATTTTCTTTTTCGATTTCCTCCAAGACCACTTCCCGCTATCATACTTGCAATATTACTACTATCTGGTGAAGTCATTGCTAATGATGCTAGTTTTTTGTTCCACTGCGTTATTTATCACTTTACTGACATTTGCAGGCATCATTGTTGTTGAAGGTAGCGGTGGTGGTGGTTTTCGTCCGAATCTAGATTTCACCAATGACGTTATTCTATTCTTTGCGGTAGAAAAGGCCGTTCCTGCAAGATCTCCAACAGCGTTAATTCCCTTATTACGAATAACATCAATGGCTTTCATCGCTAATTGTTTAGCAATTGGTGCTACTTTTGGGGCTATTCTTGTGAATAAACCAGCCATGGTATTTCCAAGGCCGTCACCGTAGTATGCCTTATAAACGGGCAATCTTGAGTTCACTACATACACGTTTGTTGGTTTATTGTGATTATAGTGTACTATCATCTTATTTGAAATGACTTTGCAATTTCTAAATACAATTTCAATCACTAAATTCCCCCGGAATTCCGTCCATTAACTCATCCAAGAGTTCTCGATACGTATGAATATCAATTATCCCACCTTGGAATAATCGTCTGCAAATATCAAATGCTTCATTAGTTATTTCGACTGAGTTATTCCCAGCTCGCTTACCTCCCATAAGAACCTCAAGTCGTGATATATCATTAATGATATTACTAGGACACATATGAGAATCATGATGAGAACTTCCATAACCCTTTCCTGAAGTACTTGCTGATTCGGAAACGTTTTGACTGTCTGGAGCTGGTTCGGAAACGTTTTGAATTTCTGGAGATTGTCGACCTCGACCTCGACCTCGACCTCGACCTCGACCTCGACCTCGACCTCGACCTCGACTTCGACTTTGTTGTTCTTCTTTTCGTTGTTGTTGTTGTTGTTGTTGTTCTAAACCATACTTATTAACTCCCATTTGAAAAGCTCTGTAATCCAATGTATCCTTATTTAAATTGCCGGGTTCATTTTTATTAATTTTAAATAACCAATCCACCCATTGATCTCGTTTATTGTGTTTTTTTTATACTCATCTTTTAAAAATTCCCTTCTGTTATAATAACTTTTTATAGCAAAGTCACCAAATGACGCATAGTCTTCAGGTTTCAGCAATTGAATTCGTCTGATTTCTTCTATAGCTTCATCAGTGAATTTCTCGTTAAAAGGAACACTTTTTTTAGTGGAAACACTAGCATCTTCAACGGGGTTATCATCAGTATCAATATTACCCATTTGTTGTATTTCTCGCTGAGTTTGTAACTCACCTGAAAGCTGTTTTATTCCCTCGTGAGTTTTTTCAGTTTCTGTAGCAATCTTTCCTAATACATCAATAATAGGTACTGCTCCCTCTTTAGGGATGTCGCCGTATATAGCACGTCCTGTTGCAAGTTTCATATCTTTAGTGGCTTTAGTTACAGGGGCAAAAAGTTGTTCGCTTCCAATAGAAAAGTCAGTCTGCGCTTGCTGTCTAAGTTGTAGTTTATCTCGCACGTTATCTCGAATTGGTATAAACTTTTTCAGTAATGCTAACCTCTCACGGGCTAGTCTGGTAGTTAATGCTTCTGATGTCATTATTGGAAATGCTAACGTTTTTTCAATTGTCGGTTTCACTTGCATCAATCAAACGTTTATAGATTTCACTTTCAAAGCAATCTCTGACCGAACTTGGTACTGTTCCCCGAGTTTCTTTCTAATGGCTTCAACTATACTAAATAGCCGAATGAATAAATTAATATCATTGTTATACAAAGAAGCATTAACCGCTTTTTGGATTCTTTTTATCAGTGAATACATTTTAGGTAGAACATATCTTCCATGTTTCAATTGTATATCAATTTGTTCAAATTCATTCAAAAGTCTGTCTTCATTCAAAAATTCAGAAAGTACGATTCCTTGATTTCTTAAATTTGATATTTCTGTGATGATAGATGTAATATCTTGAAATTCCATTTATTATTATTACTAATGTAATTTGTATCTTTAAAATATTTTTATATACAAAAAAAACAAAACATATACAATGCCCGTCTTCCTCATTCGAGTTTCGAGGCAAGAAAGGGCACATACATTAAAGACTTATACAATACCCTAACCCCCCAATCGAGTTCAAGGGCGGGTTATATGGGTATTAGACGTGAAATCCAAGTGATTTCTTTACAAACATTGAACATATAACATAAAGCCTCATTTGGAACCTCTTTCGCGCCAAACGACGTCAAAGAGGCCCAGAGGGGGGACAGCACATTCTTGGAACTCATTTAGTGCCTTCGCATTATATAAGCCCAAGGGCCACAAACATAGATCTCCCAATTGGAAGCTCTAACGTAACAAATGCTATATTAGGTCTTCCGGAAGATATGTTTTGGGGGGGACAGTACATTACATATAGGATGATATATATACAATGAATGAATATTTACAATGAATGATAATTTAAAATGAATGAGTATTTACAATGCGTATTATACAATGGATATACAATGAATGAATATTTACAATGCGATTCAATGAATGAATATTTACAATGAATGATATTTTTACAATGCGATTATATGGTTATATATACAATGAAATTATAGTATGGGTTATATAGGATGGTTATATGAGGTATGATAGGGACAGTACAGGACGATACAAACATGAAACGACGGGGCGGACCTACACCCACTTTGCCAATCAAAAGCAACCCAAGAAATTAACCCTGGTTGCAGTTGAAAAAATTCAACCACACCATGTCAATGGCGTGGGAGTTTTAATTGGCAAAGTGGGCTTCGTTTTAAAGCCCCAAACTTATTACGGCTCATATTATATATAAGGTGAACTAATACTGCAGTGTCAATGTGTAGGTGTGTATTTATTTTTCTAGCATTTCATAATGAATACTGTGTAGTAATTTCAATGGAAGCTAAGTATTTAAATAAAACATTAAAACAAGAAATACAACTGTTAAATAATAGCAATTTTTTTTATTAATTTCTATAATATTACGATTAAATAATCGTATAATAATGGATTTACATGACAAGATAACTCCGTAATGGGGATCCCTGTCAATTCAGGACCTGCTATTTCTTGAATCGAGAATGATATTTTTCTGAATTTTATTACACATAGCCACACTAAAAAAACTAAACTATATGTAGCGCGTTTTACTACCCTGACCTCACTAATTTGTAATTTTAAAGTAATTTCATTTTCATACAAACGCTGTTAACGCCGTCTTTGTAATTGGGATTTTTAAAAAATCTATTAATAGACCCCTGGCCTTGGATCTCTGTCAAATAAATTGTCTACCCTGTATAGGTTTTTCCAACAAAACCCTAACTGCTGTTCTCAATACAGTCTTTAGAAACAAGAAACAATAACACAAAATCAAAATCCGTACATACCTGATTACGTATACCGAGTTAACCATTAAATACGTACATGAGATCACACACATCATTAATTCAATCCAATTTCACATGTATTCTCGGACGAATTTCATATCCGGGAATCAATATCGAAAGTAGGATAGTCACGTGACGATCAGTAGTAATGAGGGGAAATACGGAACAAAATTAAAAAAAAAAAAGATTTTATTAATAGTAATTATTGAGAGTCATTTCATGCGTATGAAAACTTTATTCTATGTCCATTTTTCTTTGAGATAGCTGTTTGACAAATCCCTTCAGCAACTTTTCGTACTGAAGGCATACATATTCCAAAATATTTTCCCGCAGCATTCATTGAATGAAAAACTCTTTCTTCATTCGTCGTTGTATCAAATGACTGTACTGGTCTCTTTCCAACTGACTTACAAGTCCCTGTCTTTCCTTTTTTTATATTCTCTCTTTGAGAAATACACTGTAAATTGGAAATCGCGTTATTTTGAATATTAGAATCAATGTGATCAATAACACAGCCATCTTTAATCGGTCCCATATAACACTCAAAGACTGCCCTATGACAGAGATATCCCTTTCCTCCAGCAGTAAATTGCAAGTATCCCTGATTATTAACAAAACCAATTGGTTTCTTTAGTCTACAGTGTCTAACAACACCATTACGAGATATTTCATATTAACGAGTATTGGATGTGGTCTGAATTCTTGCTCCATTTATATATAATAATACTATTTGTCTAATTCATTATTTGCTTTAATTATAAATCTATTAATGTAGTCTTGAGGGGTTTTTATGATTTTGTCTTTGACAGAGTCATGGTTAGGGTCAATGATGGCGTTTTTTATTCGTTTATCATAATAACGTTTCAATTCTCTAAACCGCTTACCCCCACAATTGATACATAATTGTGATTTTCCTCTCACACC
Source organism: Potamilus streckersoni (assembly GCA_016746295.1). NCBI lineage: Eukaryota > Metazoa > Mollusca > Bivalvia > Unionida > Unionidae > Potamilus > Potamilus streckersoni. The sequence goes on from JAEAOA010000123.1 coordinate 420,707, forward strand.
CACCCCACAATTTATGCATGGGGACGGGCCTGTCGATTATTTCTGACACTCTGTAAGTGATATCCACAGAATTCACCTCTACACGATTTATTGCATGGGGTTACTGATCCGATCATAAGCCATTTGCAGTGATTCATTATATATAAACAAACTTTTCTATTTAAATACTTGTCTTATTTATATGAATGAAGAATTCAAGAGATTATCGGCAATCAAGCCTCGGAAAAATATTAAATTCAATCTTGATAGAACTCTCGAAGACGTACCAAAAGAGAGAATAACTAATAGAATTCTGATTAGAAAAATACGAGATTGTGTTCATGAGTTTAAACAGGATGATGCATCACACACCTGGTCAACATTTAGAATTGATGGTGTTGTTGATGCTAGAATGAATGATGAAACAGCAGCTATGATACTATCACAACTTGGCAATAAACGGTATTTTATCAGAGTGAAATTCATTATCAAATTAGAATCGGGCGAATATATTATAAAAGACAAATTTGTTCCAATTCTCAAAGATGGGACATCAGTCATTGTTAGCCGTTATTCCAGACCAGGGCTGTTAACTGGAATTGATAAACCATACTATGAAAAAGCGTATCCAGAAACAGCAGTCGTTTATGGGATGTATCCGTTAAATAACCCTGACATTGGAAAACTAGCACCAATGAAACAGTCAACGTCAGCGGAAAAGCCACTCAACTGTGTGGCACAAAGAGTCTTAGAACATTTTACAAATGCACTCCGTGGGAATAAATTAACCGATCTAAGACATAAAAAAATAGATGAATGGGAGCTAACAGTGAAAGAGAACGGAGCAACTATTTCCGATATAGCTAGATTGGAAAAGTCGTTGAGATTTCCGATAACCGTTTTAACGATAACTGGCGAAGTATTATACGAATCAAAATACAATAAAAACGGAGCTCCAATCAAAATTATTGATCATAACAAGCACGCATGGACATCCGCGGTTACAATATTCCCGCGAGACAGAACAGTGAAGTATATCCCAGAAGAATTCATCAAGGATGGTATTCTCACTGAAGAAAGATTATTCGATGCTATTGCTAGTTTGTGTAAAAACGACCCTGTATCAGTATGGCTACTTCATAGTTTTGAAGATGAAGAATGTCAATTCAATCAATTTGTGAAACCTAACGGTGAATTATATCGTAGTGAAAGTCTACATAATAGGATGAAAAATCTAGCAATAAGTCTCAGTGAAAACGCTAGCGTTTTTAATGAAAAATCCGAAGATTACGAACAGTTACTTACAAATTGTTTTACAATTCCATCAGTTGCAGCTCATTTTGCAAGAAAGAAAAATAATTGGAAACCAACACGAAAAGAGTTTTTTACAGGATGTTCAATCCAGCTGTTTGGAATATTATCATGGCGGTCTATGGAACGTTAAGTACAATCGTGAGAATATGATATCAGTTGATATCGTTGCCTGTTATCCAGGAAGTTTTCTAGGATATGGATTCGCTGGTGAGTATTTTAAACGGTTTGGACACCCCACACATGAAATGACTCGCGTTGCTATTAATGGACCACTGCCTGATTTTGATTTGACCGGTTTTGCTTGCGTAGTATCATTTGAATTCGCTGAAGGACTTCATCCGTGTTGTTATGTTTGGATTGTAGACACATGGCTGAAAGGATGTGGTTACCAATAGTGTTATTGCGATATATGATTGATTGTAAAGTGTTAGTTTCGTTGATTGTCAGCGAAGCGATTATCTCATATCGAAAACAAACCAATGTCTGGTTACCAGAACCAGAATGTCTTGATAGTATAATCGATAAGTCTAGAAAACATATTGATGCTGACGAGGAGTACATCATTGAATGGTCAAAAAAGATATTTAATCAACGAAATAATGAAGCAAAGGATCTCGGCCGAAGAATAATCGGTAAATTTACACAGGGTGGAAAAAAATTTAACTTTAAAAAACAATCCTCACGATTGATTATAGATGATGCCGAATACGACTTCGTTATTAAAGATGCAGTAGAGAAAAATAGATACGCAAATTGTAAAACAGCCTTTTTGTCCAATAAAACAAAGTTAGGTAGAATTGTTACTTACAGTGATGGAGAAAGCTCTGCATATCTACATTTGAGAGCTTCTATGCTGGGTTATGCATCTATCAATTTATTTGCAATGATAAATAGATTTCCTAGTATAGCAGTCAGAGTTGCAATTGATTCAATGTATGTCGATAAAAAATATATCAAAGAGATAACTAAATTTACTAATAGCGAAGAGACTGGGGAACATGGCGAATTAAACAAGAAATACAACGCGATTATTCTGAATCAGCAGACGTTGAGATTAAAAGTAGTTACCTGAAGAACGATAATTCTATCAGTGAAAAATCTATGTCTAAAGCACCACCGATATCAGATCCAATTTGTAGATATAAAACAGTTTATTTTAATCGGTTGTGGTGGATCTGGAAAGACAACACGTGCGATAGAATTATATCGAGAGAGAACGTCCATGATTGTACTCACACCAACCCATAGACTAGCGAGAGAGATCAAACAACGAAATGTTGAAGCTTGCACGTATCATAGTTTTTTTCGATACAAGGGCGATGCTTGGACTCCTGAGCGAATGGGTGAGAAAATTTATTCCAGCGGTTATTATTTGGGATGAAGCATGTACTGTTTCAGAAGATGTATTAAAAATGTTTCTTGATTGGTTATTGCAAAAAAATACAAAAATTATATTGTGCGGCGATCATGGTCAACCACCACCATTTGTTGGTAGAAGTCCACATAATTGGTTAAAAGGATTTGTTGATTATTACGAAGAAATTGATACTGACTATAGAGCACTCGATGAGCAGTTACGTGAGTTTAAAAAACTAATTAGATTACAACCCGATAGAATTCAATGTGAAGTAGCGCGTGAAATAATTTCTGAAACACCTTTGAATGATTTTTGGGAACATGGAAACCAAATGATTTTGTAGTAGCAAGTAGAAAGATAGTCAGAGACGCACTTCAGAAAAAGTTGTTTGAGCTACACAAGAAAAAATTCCCAACGTTTCCAGTGCCGTTGTGTTATAGACCATTGGATACACGAAAGCAGAATATTGAAGTTGAAATTCCAGGCCAGACGGAGAAACAGATTCTAGTGTTAAATGATATTGTGCTAGTTGATATCAATACTGTAGAAGATGCATTATGCGCTGATAAATCACCATGGACGCTTGGTTATGTAACAACAATACACTCGTCACAAGGATTGACCATCACGGATACAATTGTTTGGATAGTTGATAATCGCATTGAATGGTCAAATTTAGTCTATCTCGCAGTGTCCAGAGTACGACGAATAAATCAACTACGAAGGATTGTTTTCGATGATGATTTTAATGCAAACGATGTAACACTGATATTAGCATCATTAATAAAAAACTCTCTGGCTACAAACAGCAGGACAAAAAAAACAACGAGAATTTGATATTGATGCTGAAGTAATAATCGCATTAAAAGAACAACAGAATAATCACTGCGCCAGTTGCAATTGTATAATGCACTGGCAGTATTCGGATAAAGACCCTCGACAATTCACCGTAGACAGAAAAAATAACAGTCTTGGTCATGTCAGAAACAATGTGATGTTGACCTGTCTTGAGTGTAATAGACGTAACGGAGCTAGTTAAGACCATGTGGCGGTAATTGAGTATCGTCCGGAATGACTTGTAGTTGTTCGCGTGTAAAACCACGCTGAGGTGCAGTTGAATCCAATCTGTAGATTGGAGGTCTACCAGTTGATCGCGTTATAGTTGAAATTTTTATGCGTAGTAACACTCCATATAGGATCAGTAGCTCTTCTTTTACCGCCTTCAAGCTCTCCTGGTTCGTATAAATATCTCACAGTAACATCACCGAGAAGTGGCTGAGTGCTAACCCGCTGCGGTTGTTCGGGAATATATTCTTTTTTTATTGCAATATTTGGTTTCATATTAATAGTTCGAGTAATCTCATTATTTAACGCTGCAACTACACTCGGTAACCTTTGGACCCCATTCACGAGATCGTTTTTCTTGGATGAATTCTTTTGCATATTGATATCCAAATAACCGTTCTGCAAGAGTTCGATTAAATCGTTCTACAATTGCCTGATCACGATGTAACGCAGTATGTCCTCGTCGTATTGTAACACTATGAGTTTTCATTGTTGATAGAACAGCACCTTGAAACTCTTTGCCAGGATCAACTTGTAATAGATTTGGCCATCTTAGAGGACCTCGTCGATAAATCCTTTCAAATGCAGAAGCGACTTCAGAAGCTGACTTTGTTTTCAATGGTTCTGCTTGTTTAAATCGACTCGCAATATCAACTACAGTTAGCGCGTATTTGTAACCATGGTCATGTGGTAAAAACAATAAATCAGCCTGATGAACTTCATTGGGTACGGTAACATCAAAATGAGAATAATTAATTTGTTTAGGCGGTGGTAGATAAATTTGCCATATAGCTTGTTTGGATAACCAATCTTTTGCAGTGGATTTTTTCACTTTTGCAGCGTTAGCGAGTTTACTGATTGCTGCTTTACCCCTCCAGTATCCTTTCGGAGAATAATAAATAGATTCCATACTATAAAAACACTGGTGTTTTCAATTACCAGCACCTAACACTAATTTGCCTTTCATAGCTGATTTGACCAACCATGAAGCCAATTTTTTCTTTGAAGGATTTATAATTTTAGCATCCATAATTGCCCAAATCGACCTACTAAACAATTCCAAATAATTCACACATAAATATTGGAATCTGCACCTTCAGAATTGTCAAACACAATTCCAACGTACTTAACAATTCCACATAGTTCACATAGAAATATTGGAATCCCACCGCTGCCACCAAAACTGTTATATTCGCGCGTTCGAAGGACACACAAACACCAAGTGAGAGTCCTACAAATTTTAAGTAAAATGAAAATTAAAAACCAAAATAAAAACCCAGTGTTGCTTACAGTACCAAGCCCACTATAAAACTGCCTGCTCTCCCACTCTGTTTTTCTTTAAGTAACGGTGAGAGATAACGAGATTTTAACTAATTTAACATTTGTGCCTTCTTCCTAGGGCACTAACTGGTCCAGGCTCAGTTAGCCATGGAAAGATAAACAAACAGGAGGGAACCTGTTGACAGTCTCTGATATCAAATATCCAGAATATGTTGGAATAATTGTTCTGGCCAACTCTCACTACTAACAGCTAGAATTTTATACAAGAATTGAGAGTGGAGTCATTCGGATAATTAGATATATATATATATATATATATATATATATATATATATATATATATATATATATATATATATATATATATATATATATAATTCAAACAAGAGTCCGATGGCTAGGGCCACAATCGCCTTGCACGCACGCACGCACGCACGCACACACCAATACCTTCGACCATAATCACATCCCCAAAAAAAGTATGGAACAAAGTTGATGATTTACCAACCAAGCCACCAATCTATCTACCGTACAGATGATTAATTGCGAATTTTTTAAATATTTAATTCAGGTTGTTAAAGTGGATATTTTCAAGGAAGAAGATCTATTGGAACATTTTAAAGACAGCGATGCCGTCATATCATGCTTGGGATGCAGGCCAAGTTTCCTTGGACTTAATCCGATCACGTTCTACACGGACTCAATCAAGCCTATTGTTGGGGCTTTAAGGAAGGCCAACGGTTCTCGCCTCATTTGCATGACAGCATCATGCACGAAAAGTAATTATGTTTAATCGCTTGAAATATATTATGAAAGGTGTTATACTGCCTGCTGGTTATGAAAAGATCAAACTAAATCGCAAAACCAGATATGACTTTAATGTTGACCCCTGCGAATAATCTTAGTCTGTGTGTTGCGGAAGGGAAGGAGGGGACAGAAATGTTCTTAGGGTATGGCAGGAACAGGGACCATGTGAGATTTCTTTTCAAACACCCTGTAGCTTCTTTTGCATTGAGAACTCAATCACATGTGTGAGTAAGGTTGCATTTTGTTGAAGACCCTTTCATTTTTAGTTTCTAGAAAGACGTGAAGTATGTAATAAAAGAAGTTTTTGTACCACTCTCAAAACTGTTTTAAACTTTAGCAGCAGGGAGGGCGGACTTTGTGGCCTAGTTTTGATATTTATTTGTACAGTCACTGCTTCTATGCTAGTTTATCCGCTATTGTGCTGCACTACTGTATCTATATGAACGGTGTCTTTATTGCCCGCCTTCATGCGGAAAAACAAATCATCCAATGGTGAGTGAAATCCAATCCAATGCAGCGATCAAGCAAAGCGTTGCGGTCTCCAACATCACTAACAATAGTCATAGCCACCAGGATATTGTATAAGTAAAATTTGTCCCCCGAGCGAGTTCTTTGGCAGGATGACTGACGGACCGTGAGAGCCAATTATAAGTGCAGTTGCCCTCGCGTTTGTTTGTTGTTTTGCTGTGTCAAGTAGGAAGCGACAATTTCACCGGTCTTACAATGCTTTTTTGGATGTTATAACGACGACGAGCGGGTGTATGTGTGTGGTGTGTGTGTGTGTGTGTGTGTGTGTGTGTGTGTGTGTGTGTGTGTGTGCTGGGGATAAAAACGGTGAGAGAATATGGTTTGTAATTAAATCAGTATAATAATAATAATAATAATAATAATAATAATAATAATAATAATAATAATAATAATAATAATAATAATAAAAATAATAATAATAATAATAATAATAATAATAATAATAATAATAATAATAATAATAATAATAATAATGAGCGATTCCGTACTGGAATTTCGCACAATTAAACTAGCGTGACTGTAATTAGATGTGATTAATGAATAGCTCCACGTCCGTGATCTGTCAAACCAACAATAATAGTCAAAACAAGAAGCAATGGAGAGTTTGCAGACAGTGCAGCAGAAATTTTTAAATAAGTTAGAGGCTACTAAAGCGACCACGATGGCTACTAATGATCTTCTTTCAACGTTCAAGCAACCCGCTTAAGCAACTGGAAAAATCGCAGTAAAAACTATATTAAAAAAATATAGAAAAAAATTCCACGAGGACATCAGCTGGGATAAGATTTGCTGAACCACAATTACAAGAGGAAATACAATAAGTAGCCAAGGGTACTGACCAAACTCGCGAGGAGGAGGAAACAGAAGATCGGTCAGCATGATCATAAATATATTTACCGAGAAGGGTATTCATACAATCAAGGATCCAACCCAATTAACTAAAATTGCTGCAATTGTGTTTAAGTAACAAGGAAAATATATGAAATCTGAGCATGTTGAAAGTGTAAAAAGAAGTGATCATTGGCGGAAGTATCAGGAAAATAAGTGAATATACACAACACTCAAAGTCGACTTCTTATGGTTAGAGTGATAAATTCACGATTGCCTGTTTACAAAGCGATCTACAGAGATATATCCGGTGATGTCATTATAGGTTATTTAGAAGGATGCCCCCAAAAGCGATACGGATTGTAAAACAACCAGGAATGGAAGCTATTGATGTTGTTCGTAATAAAGGTATTAGTACTGTGGATGTTGCTTCTAGTAAAGCATTTTCTGCGATCAACGAACGACCTTCATATTAATACGCAGACGAAAACCAAGCACTGTCATGATGCCAGCAAATGTCAGCAAAATGATAAATCAAGCTGCAAATGCGCGGGCTTCAGCGTCAGCAGGTGACACCTTACCACTGTCAGAATCGGAGAGAGGGAAAAATATATCCGCAAGTCTTGTAGCGCTAAGTGGGTTGACCCGCGATGGATTGATCAATCCACTATGTTCTTCGTGTTAGACGACAATGAATTAATAATAAAATGTCCAAGCGTGTATCTTATCTCGAATTTGACATGGACGCCCCAGTCCTTAAAGATGAATCTATGCATGATTATCAATATTATCCATATGTTGCATGAGCCAAACTAGCGTGGGCTAATTGAGCTGCAATTGCAGGATACAAGTAAATATTTTCTGTCTGCTGAAGCATATATTTAAGTCGAAGGTGATCTTTTAAATACCATATATGTGAAGCATATATTTAAATCAAAGCTGAACTTTTAAAGGTCTTATATGTGAAGCATATATTTAAGTCGAAGCTGAACTTTTAAAGGCCTTATATGGAGATGATGGTAGAGTTGGTTTTGTTAATAATGGCATCGTGGTGCTGTTTTACAGTGCCGCATACAGTATCGACAGAAAAAACTACACTAAATTATGTCTCGGAGACGTCGACATTGCCACGACGATATTGGGTCTAAAAAGATATTCCGATGATTATTCAAGGTCAGCCGGTCCATTAATGATCTTTGTGAAGGATAACACTGATCATTCGGACAATATGCAACATCTTTTGGTACAATTAACAAAGGTTAGCTCTGCTGATCCACAATCAGCTAGACTGATACCACAACCTGCTGGCCCACAACCAGCTAGACTGATACCCGACCTGCTGATTCAGAACCAGCTAGACTGATACCCCGACCTATCGCTGAATTCTCGACGCTACAAAGCATCAATTAAGATTTTTTCGACTCATGGTTTAATACACAATGAGTAATGTTAAAAGATGGCCGTAATGTATTTTCATGTGCAATTCCACTGTCCCATAGCTTTGGACTTTGCAGAAGTGTCAGAAAGGTTGTTTTCGGAGCCAAGCATACAGTTGTGCTTGTAAGAAAAGTTACAGCCGATGATGCAGTCTGGCACCCTGTTGGTGATGATGATAAAGTAATAATGACAACATTTTCACTGCTAATTCCAACAATAATGCCGTCGCTGACCGAACACCAACGACTGTTATCGTGTATGGACCAAGGTCGTAAGTCAAAATTGTCATGGTTGACGATGACCACAGATCATGTTCATTGTGAAACTGTTGGTACATTTGCAAAGCAAATATCATCCAAACAGTGGGTTTCAGCACCATGACATGTATTTATTGCTTTTTAAGATACTGCACGTGTAAACTCACAAAACACTGTCCAATGATATTTTACGCACTTGATGTTGCTGCAGTGTCATTAAGGATAAACGGGCATCAAAAAACCCCCAAGGATATATTATTGAACTTTGATAATAATTATGCTGCACGTGGATATAATCGTTTGATTACATTCGTGGAACGTGATCAAAATGTGGATTCTGGTCTACAGGTATCACAGCTGGATTTTACAAGATTATATCCGATCTATTATTTTTCGCTGAAACATCTAGATTTATTTAGGCAATATGTTGTTGGTATGCACTTACGAGCTCGACTAAGTATATTACCAGTTGTAGCACCAGGTACTGTTGCTAGTTACAGAGCAATTGATAATATACTGTCTGACAAAACGATGCTGATTGAAGGTGCAGGTGGACGAATAAGAGTGGTTGATTTCCCAGTGGAAAACATGTAATTGTTTTCCCATCGGTAATTAAATCGTCGTTGATGATATTTATTATAATGTCATATCATCCCGTAAATTTTACTCTGACCACTGGTCAGATTAAAAAGATACAATCAGCAGCAAAAAATGTTTTGGACTAAACATAACGTTGAATCTTCGGCGTCACAAGGCTCAGATAAACTGTCACTTGACAGAACGTCAACTCAAACGCTTTAATGACGCCAATTAATCAGCGACTGGTGTACGAATCGATGTTTCTGCTGGTGCCATTAAGGATACAGCCAAGATGGAGAATATATTTTCAATTCTTGCAGCTATACCAGCATTAATAGCCGAAATCTCTGCCCCCCCCCCTTCCGCTATTGCAAAAGCCACTGCTCTTGGTGCATTTGGAACTGCCACTGAATGACATTTAAAAAAGCTACAGGGCACGGATTAAAAACTTTTTCAAAATATGGGCGGGCAGGGTCAAAGATTGACCAGAAATACAACTTCTTTGCACGGTCTGGGTCTAAGGTTGCAAGGTACGTATAGCTAAAGAATCTCCAACAAGTAAAGATTACTATGTTTAATTTTGATTTACTCGATGCTGCTTAAAGATCAAATATCCAACCTTCTCATTAGTTTTTATGTGCAATCGATTATCTAACAAACCAAATCATGTCGAAACTGGTATCATTAATCTGGACTCGTAGTCCCGTCTTGGGCACTCACTGGGTTGAATATGCTGTATACCCAATTGGTATTGTTTATTTTGGTTCGTATAAGCTCTACCCTCAGCTTGTAGGTTTTAATTATAGCAATAGTGTGCAGAGCGTTTCACCGATCTGGTATTCCACGTTGCCAACACAAACAATGTATGTGGTGTAGACGTTCTTGCTGTACTTGATGCTGTATCAAGATCGTCCCATCTATCATCATCTATCAGAATGCTGATGAATTGGTTATAGTGTTTTGTAGGCATACACGTCCAATGAATTGGTTATATTGTTTTGTAGGCATACACGTCCAATGAATTGGTTATAGTGTTTTGTAGGCATACACGTCCATAAAACCATGATTGTTTGTCTCCATACTTGGCATGACCAATGCATAATCTAAGACAGCCAACAATAAGCCATATTCAGTTTGTAACATTATACATGTGTGACTGACCAATCAGCACTCTCTGTGTATGAGTCATAGTTCCACTGATACTATCTACAGGCACTGCCTCTCTGATAACTATCGGTGTTAAGACTTCACAGTAGTCACTTGTATATATTAAAGTTATTGATAGTTAGAACACGGCGTCTCATATTATGTTTTAACACAATAACACAACATGGTGTCAGAAGTGGGATATCATGATTGGAATAGGATATCATGGTTGGAATAGCATATCATGGTTGGAATAGCACATGGATCGTAAATGGATATCTTGAAACAATAACTTTACAATCCACGGAAGATTTTGCACGAATTTAAAACCATAAAAACGTTGAAAATTCTGCATACGAATTTAATACCACCGAAATGGATCTTTCCGGCGTGCCAACCCCTACCATGGACTGGGACAATTCTAACCTTACCACATCATGGGCTAAATTCCAACAACACTGTGCAATAATATTTAACGGACCGATGAGTAGAAGAAGTGATGCGGTTAAAGCCAACTACATTCTACTTTGGGTAGGCGACAAAGGTAGAGATATTTTTAACACATGGACTCTGACGGAGGAAGAAAAAAAGGACCCATCAACGCTATTTACAAAATTCAAACATCACGTGTAACCAAAATTAAATCCGGTCTTTGCAAGATTTAAATTTAACAATGAAATTCAAGGCTCCAGGACAATAGACCAGTATGTGACTTCATTGAAACTCTTAGCCAAGGACTGTCTCTTCAAAGACGAAGACGACATGATTCGTGATAGAATCGTTTTCGGGGTATCGTCATTAAAGATACGAGAAAAACTGATCAACGAAGCTGAAACGTTGACCTTGGAAAGGGCTATTAACATTGGTCAAAGCCATGAATATGCCCAGGAGCAGTTACAGACCATGTCTGCATCACCCAGACCAGAAGTACATGCGACAATTCAAAGACAGGCCAAGACAAAAGAACTACAGCTGAAGAAGAAATGGATCACGTCTTCCAGACAAAGCGTGAACGCGACCTGTGGACACTGCGGATACAAAACACAATCAAGCCATGACAAGTGCCCTGCGAAAGGAAAGACTTGCAATAAGTGTCATAAACTCAATCACTTTGAGAAAGTCTGTAGATCAAAAACGGTTAGTGTGATTAACAATGAATCTCAAAACCAGGATTTATTTATTGACAGTGTAAAAAGGGATATAGTTGCCAATGGACAGGCGTATGCGGCGATAGAGGTAGGACCTAATTTATTTTCTATTGATTTTAAATTGGATACTGGCTCCCAAGTTAACATCATACCCTCGCATATATTCCAAAAGCTAGGCATAAAACAACCTCTTAAATCTACATTAAACACACTATCTGCATATAACGGCAAATTATTGAACACAATGGGTACAGTCAATCTCACATGTAAACGCAATGAACATACACATGAACTCGAGTTCTACATTGTTAAAACGAGAGCACCACCTATACTTGGCTTACAGTCTTGTATGGAGTTAGGCTTAGTTAAATTTACATACTCTGTTCAGACACAGATGTCAGATTTACATTGTAACAAGAGTACATTTCTCACTAAGGTGGTTGTTCTCAAGGAATATGCCAAAGTATTCAACGGTATAGGTCTTTTCCCAGGGGAATGTACCATACACATCGACCCCAAAGCCATACCTGTATTGCACCCTCCACGGCGAGTACCTGTTGCACTTCAAGACAGACTCAAAACTGAACTTGATCGCATGGAAAATGAAAATATCATTGCCCAAGTTACATGACCTACAGCATGGGTAAATTCTATGGTTGTCGTCGAAAAGCAATCGGGTAAACTAAGGGTATGTCTCGACCCACAAGACCTTAACAGGACAATTTTGCGTCCCCATTACCCTATGCGCACATTAGATGATATCCTACCCCAATTATCAGGTGCAAAATACTTCACCAAATTGGATGCACGGTCAGGATATTGGGCAATATAACTGTCACGTGACTCTTCATACCTCACAACTTTCAACACCCCTTACAGCCGTTACTGTTTCTTACGTCTCCCATTTTGTTTGAAATCATCTCAAGATGAATTCCAAAGGCAGATCGATGAGAATTTTGAAGGTTTAAGTGGTATTGTTTCGATTTGTGACGATATACTAGTTTTTGGACGCACACGCGACGAACATGATACAAACTTAAGAAATATTCTCAAACGTTCCCTCGAAAAAGGAATCCGGCTAAATGAGGAAAAACTAGAAGTGGGTGTCACAGAAGTTCAGTACTTCGGGCACATTCTGTCAGCAGGTCTCAAATCCGACCCCGCCAAAGTAGCAGCGGTAAGGGAAATGGAACCCCCTCGTGACCGCGCGGAGTTAGAAACCATTCTTGGCATGGTTAACTACTTGTCCAAATTTGCCCCAAAATTGGCAGAGGTCACAAGTCCACTAAGACAACTGTTAGCCAAAACGTAGAGTTTTCATGGGACTCTCCTCAAATAGACGCATTTCAAAAGGTCAAACACATAATTACTATAAGCCCTGGACCTGTTCTGTTCTATTTTGACCCTAAGAAGCCACTGACTTTGCAAATTGACGCATCAAAATATGGGCTGGGTGCCGCCCTAATGCAAGATGATAAGCCCGTGGCTTATGCATCAAAATCCTTGACCACAACTGAGATTAATTACGCTCAGATAGAGAAAGACATGTTTGCTATACTGTTCGGATGCAAACGGTTTCATCAATACGTATACGCGAGAAAGGTACACGTTCAAACTGACCACCTTCTACTTGTCTCTATAATGAAAAAGCCCCTCTATGCAGCCCCACCGCGACTACAACGCATGCTTTTGCAACTACAGCGTTATGACCTTGAGGTAAAACATTACCAAGGTAAGAACATACCCGTAGCAGATACACTCTCCCGTAAGTTCTCATCGGATACATAACCTATCTGGTCTGACGGTATAGATATGCAGGTGCATATGGCGTTATCAGCATTACCTGTATCTGATCGTAGGAAGGAAGAAATTCAATCTCTCACTGAACAAGACCCCCAAATGGTCATACTGAAACAGGTCATAAGTGAAGGTTGGCCTGAAAAGAGGTCAAGCTGTCAATCAGAGATAATCGACTATTGGAATTATAGAGATACACTTTCAGTTGTAGATGGGTTAATCTTAAAAGGCCACAAGATAGTCATACCACAAACCCTCAGGCAGAAAATGCTAGAAACTGTACATTCAGGACATTTAGGTATTGAATAGTGTCTGAAAAGAGCCAGAGATGTTTTGTTTTGGCCAAGAATCTCAGCCGACATTTCCGATTTGGTGTCAAAATGCTCTATCTGCTTAGAGCGCAGAAGCTCTAACCAAAAGGAACCTCTCATTAATCATGACGTCCCTGAATACCCCTGGGAAAAAGTCGCCACAGACCTATTTACATGGGATAATAAAGAGTACATTGTTGTAGTAGATTATTTCAGTCGCTATTTCGAAGTTAAGGCACTCGTTAGCTCAAAAAGTTGCACTGTTATCAATCACATGAAAAGCATTTTCGCGCGCTTTGGAATACCGGAAGTCGTTGTCAGCGACAATCAAACATGCTATTCTTCTCGCGAGTTCGCAAGCTTCGCGAAAGAATGGGACTTTAAACACGTGACATCGAGTCCCACATACCCTCAGTCAAACGGCCTAGCAGAGAAAACAGTTCAAACTGTAAAGAGAATTCTCTCAAAAGCAAAAGCCGACGGCAGAGAACCACTTACTTATAGGCATATTAGAATACCGAGCCACTGCTCTTGATATCGGGTTCTCACCAGCAGAATTGTTGATGGGGAGACAGCTTAGATCAATTCTCCCAACAACCCGCGAAAAATTAATTCCAAAAACACCTATCACCGCTGAGGTCAGAAAGAAAATTACACTTTGTAAGAGGAAAACTAAGAATTATTATGACAAAAAACGCAAAACCACTAAAACCACTTAAGGAAGGGGAATCAGCCCGAGTTCAATTGAAAGGTCAAAAATGGGAACCTGCCGTAGTAGTAAGAAAACACAGCGAAAGGTCATATACAGTTCGCACCAAAGATGGTACCATTTATCGTCGCAATAGACGTTTACTCCTGAAAACTAATGAAATACCACCACCGCCCTCCCCTCAGATTGAACACACATCTTGTACAGTTGCATCACCACTCCCCGCAAATGCCAGTAAATCAATTTCAAAGTCAATGGAATCTAAATGTTTCAGCCAAAGTACGCCTGAGCCTGACGCAACGGTCTCATGGGTTCGTCCGCAAGGCGGATGTTACACACGTTCTGGGAGGCTAGGGAAACCAAAGATAACAGTGTCAGTGTAATATCAGTTCCAAAAACCTGGACATAACCTGGATATGACACAACTATGAAATCCGACACTCGCAAATAAGAGAAACTCAGCTAATAGAAATCTCATTATTGTAGCACAGTGTATGGTTTTGTTGATAAATACTGACGGTGATTCAAGATAAGTACCATCTATTTACATTAAATATCTATCAAACAAGCAATACGATTTCTTAAAATTGTATAATGCCTTCTCAGTCTGTCTCAGACATGTGTACGTAGTTAATTGTAATCATTGATATCAAAGACGCGCTTAATTCTGATATGTTAATTATAATGGCTTATGATTCATTTAGTTTGTTAAAAGTTTTATTAAAAAGTTTTCTTTGTAAGAAGAGAGATGTAACATTATACGTGTGTGACTGACCAATCAGCACTCTCTGTGTATGAGTCATAGTTCCACTGGTACTATCTACAGACACTGTCTCTCTGATAACTCTCGGTGTTAAGACTTCACAGTAGTCACTTGTATATATTAAAGTTATTGATAGAACACGGCGTCTCATATTAAGTTTTAACACAATAACACAACACAGTTACTCCTTTAACATCGCTGACAGTCATATAGAATTTGCTTTATGATTTTTGTTTTTGTTTTTTTCTTTTTTATTTTCCAGTTACATTTCCTTAACTCTTGTTAGATTATTATGCTTTAAGCACTCTGAGGAGATAAGACAATTTATTCTACGACCATGTTGTGAAGGTCATATACATTGAAACTTGGAGTGAAGATTTTTCTTAAAGTCTATTATTCCCTTATATTTTCTAAAGTGCTTGATAGATACATATCATAGATGGCATATATGATTACAATAATAAGACCAGTCATTCTACTTCTTGATTGATTTACCTATTGAAGTTAGTCACGGTCATAAAACCTGCTTTAAGGTCTTTGGTTTAATGTTTGTATTTGCTAGTACATCCTAAATCTCTGTGTTGAATTTATTCCGAACATGGAATGAGTCTTTGTAAAGCTAAGATAATTCCTGATTCAAGCTGTTCTTGGTCGACCTTTGATCTTAGGCTCAAGGCCACACCTATAAAGTTTAGGCTGATATTTTGATTACAGATGTCTGGTTGGTAATCTTGCACAGACTGTGTCATGGATGTTTTTCGTTTATGAGTGGAATTAATATAAATGTAAATCAATAAATACGCGGCAACACTGGCCCTTGTGACCTAGGGGTCATGGTCAAACTGTTTGCTGTAAGGTTTATGTTTGCTTGTTGCTCTTAATTCTCTTGATGAATTTCCTTCTTACTTTGAATAAATTATTAGAAAGCTATACAAATTCATTGTATATGATGACCTTACCTTTTGACCATTTGGTCACGTTCACACGATTTGGAAAAATGATTTTAATATGGAATGCACATGGAGGTCTTGCCTTCTTATTTATTTATTTGTTAAAAGGTTACACAGTCCTTAAGCTCCACCATATGTATTGGTCTAAACTCGTTACAATTATCCAGCAATGGTATCTCGAAATTTCTTTTAAGTAATTAAATTGATGTATACTGGTGAATTAACGTATGTATTTGTTTCGTTTCATTTTTCTTATCTTTTTAACTATAGGTGAGCCAGGAAATCCCTTCATAATAGAATGGGTTTTGAAACCCCTTTTTCTCGGAAATACATTGAAAAATATGTCAGAAATGGAGGATTACTTGGCAATCAACTGTTTAGATTTAGACTACACAGTTGTGAAACCCCCAGCTCTAAAGAATGCACAGTCGACAGGTATCTATCTATCTATCTATCTATCTATCTATCTATCTATCTATCTATCTATCTATCTATCTATCTATCTATCTGTCCGTCCGTCAGTCCGTCCGTCCATCTTTCTGTCCGTCCATATATATATATATATATATATATATATATATATATATATATATATATATATATATATATATATATATATATATATATATATATATATTCCGTCCATTGTATGCGTATATATATACCGTATGCATATTTCTATATACTTGTGCATTCATATACATGTATAAAACGAGTTATTTTGTTGCACACAAGTGTCGGATATAAAGTTTATTGTAGCAGACGCCTAGCAAGGCAGTGCACCGTAGAAGAAAACCAAATTTCGCTTGGTCTGATTTATTAATTTGAAATGTAATATAATTTTTATAGAAAAGAAATGTGTTCATGCTATTACCTTAATTCTCAAAGTGGACTTTAAGGACTCGTGCTTTGTCCAACACATGCACAGATATTTATTTATTTATTTATTTATTTATTTATTTATTTATTTATTTAAGGCGCGCTGGTGAAAACATTTGACGGTCAGTACGTCGCCGAAGGGTCGGGACAAATTACTCGAAGAGACGTTGCAAAGTTCATGCTTACTTGTGCAGTTGATAGATTATGGATAAAGAAGTTCGTGGCTGTTTCATTCTAGCCATGGTTGGAATGCTGATTCATCAAGAGACACAAAGCTCAGTCTAATGTATTGTTTAATTACTGGGGAGGAAATAAAACAAAAGTTGCTTTATTATCCATAATGTACCCCGAATGAGCATCGTGAACTTATACGTAGTTGGAATGGTTAAATGGATTTTGTGGTAGACCATGTAGAATAAAAGCGATAATATATGTAGACGAATACGGAACAAAATCTATTGATAGCAAATAAAGTGTCCACTGCCGTTGAAAATATTTTCAATAAACAATTTACTCATATTTGAAGTATTTTGTTTTCTTAATAACAGATTCCTATGAGAAACAGGTAGTGTAACTCAATCTTGTTTCGTTTTAATGCTTTCCAATTACCTAATATGAATCTACAATTAACTCCTTTAAGTTGTAATTAAGGTAGTTAACACTTAGGATGAAAACTGGTAAATGGCCAAATAGTTGTAACTAAACAATTACTGTTCAGCATGTATTGCAAAGTATGAATAACCTTATTTACGATACGTCTGATAGACCGATTTGTATGGAGTGTAGAGTGGCAAAAGAGATTAATGTTTGCTGAGTTTGATGGGTGTGTTAATGATTTGTATTAAAGTACTGAATGGTATTAAAGTTAAATATTTTCCAAGAATGTTTAAACCGATAAATCACACCCCGCCACCCTCTGTCTTTTTACTTATATCCGGTGTGTGGGTATGATGTCGCCTTTTCATTCAAATGTGCAATTTTGCATGTAAATCTTTACGGGACATACTTGCATACACTTTCGGCAGTTACCGATATTTTGTAACATCCGTATCTAGCTCGGAATTCAAACTAGCCACAGGGAAGCGGGTTTTGCTATTCCACGTGGATTTACAAAGTCGCGAAACAGAATTTTCTTTGGAAATACAATGTACATGTTATCCAAGGAACCCATCAGAAGATGGTAGCTCCACAGCAGCGAGAAATACTGGTAAGTGTATGAAATGTAAACCGATGTATGCAAACAAGATTGGCTGCCGTTTTAATAAATAGGCAATATCATCCTCTAAACGGCCAGTCAGTATCATAACGGGGTGGAGGGCTGATTTATCGGCCTGGGGCAATCTGGGTATGAAAATGGCTTGTATAGGGCTATTGAGTGTCGGGACAGGGAAATGTTTCCCGAGCCTGCTGGGTAGGAAAATGATTTGTATTATGGTAGTAAGTGGGTAAGAAATTGATCTGTAATGGGTTACTGAGTGGTGGTACAGGTAAATGTTTCCTAGCAAGCTGGGTATGAAAATGATTTGTATCGTGGAATTGAATGTTATTACCAGTAAATCTTTTCTGAGGAAGCTGGGTATGAAAATGATTTGTACTGGGTACTGACTGTTAGTATAAGGAACTATTTTTCTTTGGAGCAAGCTGGGTATGAAAACAATTTTGTATTGGGTATTAAGTGGAAATACAGGTAAATGTTTTCCGAACGTGCTGGGTATGTATTCTCTTCTGGCCAGTTCTAAAGTCTCATTATTGATAAACGTTCTTTGGATGTTCTCTATAGGATTCTTGAAGTCAGGACAAAAGACACTCCATTTGTAGCACCATGACATAATGGCAAAATTTATCATCCCGTCATATTTCAGCGAGTTTACAAGATAATGGTCTCACCGGTTAATTGACGTGAGAATGCTATGAAACGTTGCTCAATGTATTGTATACTGAATTAAAGACTGCATCCAGACAATCTATGGTCCTCTGTATCTATCAATGTATCATTGTATATATGTATGTATGTATGTATGTATGTATGTATGTATGTATGTATGTATGTATGTATGTATGTATGTATGTATGTATGTATGTATGTATGTATGTATGTATGTATGTATGTATGTATGTATGTATGTATGTATGTATCTATCTATCTATCTATCTATCTATCTATCTATCTATCTATCTATCTATCTATCTATCTATCTATCCCTCTGTGTGAGTGTGTATATATATATATATATATATATATATATATATATATATATATATATATATATATATATATATATATATATATATATAGTAAATTCCAAATTGTTAGGTCCATCTTTGTTTTGCTATTGTTAAATGTGGCAGAACACATTTCGCTAAACGCATGTACCATTAACGAGATTTATGGGAAATGGCTGCATTTACAGAGCCATAATGCACGGGTAGGTTCAGCCAACGTCAGGAGTTATTGATTTATAAATAAGAGCTTAGTTTGTTTAAACTTACAGGAACGGAGTTCAAGTTATGGTTGTATGGAAGCTGACAGTCGAGACATTGTTCAGGAAACAGTTGGTCGCCGTTTGTTGAAGTAGTATTAGGAAACCAGGTTTTCAACTCACTTTGTTTTTTTACCCTCCAAACAAGTATAAATTATCCCCCACCCCACCCCCTTTTCTTCCAAAATAAACCAGGTTTTCAACTCACCCTAGAGGAAAACCAGGTTTTCAACTCACTTTGTTTTTTTACCCTCCAAACAAGTATAAATTATAGTCCTAAATTATCCCCCACCCCACCCCCTTTTTTTTCAAAATAAAACAGGGTTTTGACTCACCCTCCCCCACCTCTTTTTTTCCCCCTACTACTACCTGTAAACAGGTATTTTGTAACCAAACAAAACAACAGGTGTTGGAATGCGATAAGCTCTTTACACAGAGGTGACTAATTTGTTAGAACAGCGCATGTGTGGAATACAATTATTCTAAAGACGGCAAACGGGTTTTACCACAAGATAACAGGATGAAAATTAAACTGTGCATTAGAACGTTTCAGTTAACAAGGTGGAAATTAAACTAGCATTAGAATGAAAATGATATTATTTTATATCTCGTTACCAATGATTAATGTTTCTACTGTTGATATTAAAAATATTTCACTATCACGACTATAGATACTAAATTTTACTTTACCACTCACACAGCGACGGGACTCAAACAGATCTTTCATTTCTGGTTTGTTCAGAGGATATTTTTTGTTGATAAAATATACCTTTGACCGATCGAGATCAATTGTGAGTTTAGTATAGTTTTGTTGGCTAATAGGGCTGTGAAAGTTTTTAAATTCCGCTAGCAACTTTTGATACAATTGTTCGAGATAATTGAAATACATGCTGTTATCAGATCTGATGAGCGAAAGTTTTAACTTGTCACATGTTCCATTAAAACATATACCTGATGTTTCATTATTAAATTCAACTGTCAATTGTTTACCGTCCATCATTAGATATTTGATGTTACTATTGTAGCTATTTGTCATTGTCAAATTTTCAAGCATTATTTTATAAGTTTAGATAAAATTTCAGTTGGAAAAGATAATGTCGAGTATAGATCTATCATCATAACAATACCCAAGGGCAAATGTATCTACCCCATTTTCACAATAGCGTTTGTCATCAAAATTATACAATCCACGTTTGATAATGACATCTGTTTCGAGTTTATGATGATTAGTTCGAATTGCCATAGCTCTCATAAAACTAACACCACCATCAAGCGCATACCTGTAGTCATCAAATTTCATAAACTTTTTAACAAAATTACGAGGCAGACCTTTGGCTTTTTTCGTTATTTTATTATTATCTAACAATACGGCATACATTTTACTACGTAATCCGATAAAGTATTTGATAGCGCTCGAGTTCATTTCATCTTTAAACTTACCAATAACCTTTTTATTTGTGTCGTCATGAAATTTACTGTCACGTGGATAATCGGAAAGATCAAACAGATGTCGATTATTGTACATGTCCTGATAGATGTCCTCACATTCAATTTCATACACGAGTGAATCAGTATCAGTAAACAATAATCTACTAGCCGGCCACTGATTTTTAACAAAAGTGTAATGAAAATCGTACATCATCCACTTTGATAAATCTAACACTGCAGCTCCAACATAGATCGGCTTGTTTAGTTTTAGATTTGTTTTTCTTCTTTGTATCGCAACAAGATTTTCATTAAATATTTTCATGCTCACAAAATCATCGTCTGACACAAGTTTGTTTCTGCGATTGACATCATTAACTATTTCAATATTTACACGTTTCCTAATATTCTCCATCGTCTTACCAAAAACGGAATTGTTCATCAGTTTAAAGAAGTTTTTCTCAAACTCTGTTTTTGCTGCAGCTCTTCTTGAAGTGTTGGAGTTAATATAACCTCTCATCCACGGCGACTGATTAAATTTTAGTACACGATGAACTTTTCTCAACACAAGACCAGCATCGACTGCTTGTTTTAAAACTTTGTAATGCAAAACATAATTTTTCTTATCAAGTAAATTTGGTACTAGTTTCTTGACCATGGAATGTTGCCTTGGTGATGCTAACGCTTGTTGTTCTTTTGATAACAAACTATAATCTATAACCATCGATTCCGCACAGAAAGGGTAATCGTTATGTAATTTGTGTAGCGAATTTGGATAATCAAGATCAACTTCAACGAAATAGGAAACATCGTCAGGTATCTTTTTTTCTGTCTCTGATAGAAATCGATCAACCGTGATCCAATAAAATCCGCTAAAAGGCATTGGTTCTGCCATCGAACCACCGTAAAGATTATTACAATCTAGATAAATTATATACTTCGAAGGAAGGTCAGGGTTATACTGTTTCAGGTATTTGTTGTTTGCTTCAGCATATTTTTTTGTTATCACGCTAATACCACCTCGGATACCTTTTTCGATAAAATTGAACATATCAACATCAGTCAGTAATTCTAACCTTACCTTACTAAACTTTAGCAAAGCATCCCATGACAACCCAGGGGCAGAATAATACCAGCAAGGATCTAGTCCATAATTATTATAACTCACTTCACGAAAACTTTCAAAAACATCTGCTAATAATAACACGTCAGTTTTCAGGTATAAATCATGATAATCACCAAAAGTCTCACAATCAAACTCTTTCCAGATATCTTGTGCATACCTGTACTCGTCATCAGTTATATTTTCATTTTTAAGTTGTGAGTAAAATTTGTCTTTGTCAGGTAAAGATATTTCATCAAATTTACTCCAATCGTCGAGGTATTCGTATGGAAAAACTCCTTTTTTAGCTAGTAGATTAAATTTATCTCCAAAACAGTCTCTTAGGTTATCAAATTTACTACAACCTTTTACTAGCTCATCTAACGAGGCTGCCATAAACTGCAGGCTGTCAATAAAACGCAATTTACCTAGCGTAACTGACATGTACTTTTCAAAATTATTTGGGATGCATTTGATGATGTTATCGAGTTTTAGACGAGCTTTTATCTCAGGATCACCAAAAGCTTCTACTATAATATGGCTATCATATCCTCGAAAATTGTGAAGAATAACCGGAATAAAATCTGGAGCATGAAATTTTAAATTACACTGATTATGAGCCGCTCCACGATACTGTCCAGTCAAATGACAATGGTCATGTACTTTTTTATCATCGTCAAAAGCTTTTTCACAAATATGACAAATTTCTGCTTGCTCGTGAGCGGATTCTTGTTGAGGTGTTAATTTTAACATTGGCGTTACTTTTTTCAAATGAGTAAATATATTATCAACTTCGTTAATCAACTGCTTGAGAAGCCAAACAGCTGGATTTTTACCACGATATAATTTGATTGATTTAGATAATCTAGAATCAGTACAACAAACTACCTTATACGCTACTCCACACGGAACATGATTTTGAACTTTTCTTGTACTCGATTGATTAGGATTATTTTCTACACCAAGTACAGGTTGAAGTAGGCATTCGAAATCAGCGTATATGACGAAAGGAATTTTTAGTTTGTGATTATGATGGACAAACTGTAACACACTATCTTTTTTAGATGGCATTGTTATTCTTTGCACATCACTACAGTACTGCAAATGCTTTTGCAATGTTTCATTGCTTGTACAGCCATGCAAGCAGCGGTAACAAAAGAACTTTTTGTTCTTATCCTTATTGTACTGTCTACCAACTAGTCCGTTAAAGTTTTTAATCCAAACATAATGATTTTTGTAGTACAGTAAATTTATAGTTGATTGTGAAGCTTTTTCTGAAATATCTCTCGGATATACGTCCTCCTTTTCATCTAGTCCGAAAACGTTAATTGAAACATTATTCTGCTTTTCAAATTTTGGTATTTGATTTTCTGCCACTGGAAAGTTAATATCTTTAAAATTTAATCTAGACACATGACTGATATACCTTTCAACACGAGTAGCGTTTTTTTCTGCTGGAAATAGTGCGGAAAGAACAGCCCATTGGAAACATTTGTTATCTACGTTTTTGATGTTTATACAACATCTTTTACTTTTTATTTTTGGTGGCAGGTCGACGTATGAACTACCTCGTAATACATTATATTTCATCGTGTGAAACAATATTCCTTTGATCATTTCAAACTTCCAACCCGAACCTAATTGACTAAATTCCTCTATTTTTTTTCCAATTTCTTGGTGTATTTCATCAGATAGTGATAATAGATCAGTCCCAAGCAAAACACGTCTCGATTTTGCGTTAATATAAGGTTCTGCAATTTCCTTGTTAGTTAATTCTTCCATTATAACTAACTTTGAAAATATAACATGATATTACACAAATAATCTGATACTTTTGTGTTTTTCGAGCTCACGTTTTACAATTGTCTGTAATAGGTGGTAAAGATTAGTTGCATTAAAATTTACTAAAACAATTTGATTATCAAACTGATAACTATTATCAAAACCTGCAAAAGCAGTCGCTATTTTATTAGGTTCTCCCATAAAGCTTCTCTTAGCTATATCACGCAATTTTAACATTATTATACTATAATGTAATATCTAATTGATAATTTTTTCACACTGCGCATGCGCTAAAAATCAATTAGAGATAAAAAATATCTCCTATAATATAATGACAGCAAATCTAACAAACACATGTGAGCAAGAAGCATATCAAGTTCACCCAAAACATAACTTTACCTCACACTGCGCATGCGCTAAAAATCAATTAGAGATAAAAAATATTACCTATAATATAATGACAGTAAATCTGACAAGCGCACGTGAGCAAGAGATTTATCAAATTCACCCAAAGTATAACTTATACGCTGGAAATGTAATTGGTTCGGTTATTAACATTAAAACTAGAATACCTGTTGGCAAATTAACGTCAGCGGGTTATAACATTAGTGTAAAGGGAGATAATGCTGAGAGGATTGCAATATTTAGAAAAGATTTTATTTACACGTTGTTCTGCGATGATATTCCAGAGGGACAGCGTGTATATCATTATAATGGTAAAGTCACTGATGATAATATTGAAAATTTATCCTTACAAGATGAGTTTCAGCCGCACCCAGTATTTGATTTATACGAGGCTAACGATCGCGGTATTATTAGAAATAGAAAAACTAAAAAAGTTCTTAGTAATATTAGCAATATGGGATATATTAGGGTAACTGTTAGAGGAACATCAACAAATCAAGTTCGTTATCTTGGTCATAGGTTTGTTTATGAGGTGTTCAATGGATCTATACCCAATGGTCTTGTTATTAATCACATCAATAATATACAAACTGATAATCGATTGGAAAATCTGGAGATAGTAACGCAACAGGAAAATGTGAGAAAAGGAAAAAATAGTAATGGTATTAATTTTAGATGCCCAATAAAACCTGTTATTTCAAAAAACCTCGAAACGGATGAGGAGATCGAATTCAAATCGATTTCAGCTGCGGCGAAATATTATAAGATAAATCCCGCAGTCGTAAAAATTATAGCTGATGGAGCAACAAAATCAACTTTTTCAAGAGAATACGATGCTAGGATTGGTTTTAGATATGATGATCAATAATATTTTGTAATTCGGTTTTAGTCAAGCAATGATGAGCAAATGCTATGATATCATCGTGATTAAATTTTAGCGTCGTTACTGCACTTTCATTAATTTTATTTTTTTCTGCTTCTGTTAGTAATATTTTATGAGAATCACCTTGCATTACAATAACATCAACACTATAACCCAACAAACATTTTCTTACCGCTTCAGCTAGTTCGTTATAATTTACTATATTAACTTTTTGGTGATATTTTATCTCATCGGTCATCTTATAATAATAAATTAGATAAAAATATATTATAATAATGGACTTGATGAAACGACTCGCTGAACTCTACGAAGAAGATACTAGTGATAAGGTCGTCAGTGATAAGGTCGTCAGTGATGATGTCATACATAGTATTACATTTTCCAAAGATTTTATAGACAAATCTGTTGGTTATAGCGAAGATGATATTTTATATAACAATGAATCTGATGATGATGGTGAAATAGTCACTGTTGCTGACAGATCTAATTACAGCAGATCAACAACTAAACGGTATAATGTCAAGTATCACATTGCTAAGCAGCTAATTAAATTTAATTTTACCATTGCCGAACAACAACTGTTCTGGCAGTTAATCAAACCTTTTTTAAATATCAAGATCCCAGGCCGACAGAAAAATATCAAATTCGATTTCATATTTGTCAAGATTTTTAATCTAATGACGATCTCTAACGATCGTAAGCAGTATCTAATATCATTATGTAAACCAGTAAAATGTAAATCTGTCAAACAAAAGTATGAGTTAATTTATAATAGCATTATATCATAATCTGCTTGGTTGGGATCCAACTGTTAAATTTATCACTATACCCACGCCATTTGACTAAACTTTTATCCCCTTTTTTTCTAATCACTTTCTCGATAACAAAAACATCCTGATCAGTTTTCTGTAGTTCTTGTTCATAAAAACTACCTACAATCGGTTCCCCTGCCAGATCTTTTAAAACGTACGTTACAGGTACTGTTAAAAGTACCTTATCAATTACAAAAACTTCTTCGCTCCAGTTCGGAGTAAATTCTTTTGCAAACACCTTTTTCATCAAAGAAATTCTAACTTTATCACCAACCTTAAATTTATGTCTGCGGTACATGTTTTCATTTGCTAATATTGGATTTTTAACAGCTTTTTTAGGTGTCATTTTGATGGTTCGATGTTTCGTGTTATTATATTCGCTTACGATTTGAGAAAGGTCATCGATGTACCTGTTGGTGTTTTTAGCTGTCATATGTTTGTGTATTTTCTCGTTTAGCGTGCGATTAAATCTCTCAACAACAACGCTTTTACCCTCATTTCCTGTAACATACCTTTTTATATTATTTTGTTCTAGAAACTGTTCAAACTTTTTGTTAAAAAACTCAGATCCATGATCAGTCCAGATTTTGTTTGGTTTTCTTTCTGTGCTTGTTATTATCTGCTTTAACGCATCAGTCATTGAAGTTCCTGTCTTATCTGAAACAGGTATACTGAAAGCGTATTTGCTAAAAACATCTATAACATTAAACAAATACCTTTTTGGAGCGCCATCAGCGCCAACGTTAAACTGAGCTAGATTGGATACATCCACCAAATCTATTGCCCAGATATCATCTACACCATTAGCGACAACTTTACGTCGTTGGAACTTTTTTTTTTAGGTCTGTGTAGTTCGACTGCAAGATCATCATATACTTTATTTCCCCAATCGTGAGGTGATTGACGAGACTCTCCGAGTCCAAGTTTATATTTTGCTCCAATTATTCCCTGAACAAATTTTCTATCAAAACGTTCTCGTAGATTTGTTGGCTCCATATCACGTAATTCGTCTAACATTACTTTATCACAATCTAATTTTGAGTTTTCATGATCACGATAACAGATATCATGACGCATTGCTATTGCATCCACTTGATTGTAAGGCTCTTGGCCTGGCAATGGATTGTCGTTTTCATCTAGTTGTTGATGTAGCGGATTCCATGGACCAGTATACCGATGTCCTGGCAATGTCCAACCGCCTTTTGGTTTTGGTAATTTTCCAATTAGTTTATGTATATCTATACCTGACCCTATTATTTCTCTGTTGTTACAACATTGACAGTATGCGACAATTTTATTTTGCTCAATACACAAATCTCTGTCAGAATCACAGTTGCATATCATTCTATATTTTTAGTCGTCGACTAAAATAATATTAGGATAACCAGATCCTAGCGACGTCGCTGGAGATACTATCGCTGGGGACGTTTTCTTTAAAAATGTATTTTTTCTTTTTCCACAGATTGCACAAATACTTTTTAATATTATCCTGTTGTTTTTTGTTTTTTCTGTTGTTTCATTAATACCTTCTGTTTTAGTTTTACACTTGAGACAGTATGTTGACATTATTATACTTATAAGTTTAGATAAAATTAATTGCGATCTCATCATTAGCGTGAGAAGGTTGCTTATCAAACTGTAAAATAAATTTTAAAAAATTAAGATTTCTACTCATCTGTCGGATAAACATAATACAATAATATCCGCAAGCAGACGTTCCAACAGGTTGGAGTTGATTTGACGAATAATATACTTTTGTAAATTTTTTTTTCATATACTTTTTTATTACATCGCTTGGAGGAAGTCCAAACGAGTCAAAATAATTATTATTATAAACTGCTACCCAATGCGTACCAGATCCGTCATTAAAATCTTGTATATTAATAACACATGAACTTACAGCAGATGGTGATTTTATTGCTGAGAGCTCATCTTTAGAATAAACTCCGTGAAATCCAGGAACCGCTTTTAACTTATCAATGATATCAAAATTACTCAACGGGGTCGACGAGTTCCTGGTAATGTTAGACCACGTCCGATTCCTAAAAGATTTGGCAGCAGACTTCCCGCTAGTCCCGCCAAAAGTGGAGCGAACGGAATAATTCCTCCTTGTTTTGTTTGATTGCATATGCATTTGCACTTTGGTGTTGGTGATTTTGTTTTTATTACTTTCTTTTTTTTTTGTTGTTGGTGATTTCTTTTTCTTTTGTGGCATTATAATATATTATTTACATAAAATTTACAATTTTTTTATTCCACTTCCACGAATGATACCATTACCTTCGACTGCTTTCTTCGTTGCGCCAGATATTGCTCCAGACGCTGCTGCTAGTCCTAATGTTCCCAACACCGGCAAAAGTTTAGGTATTATTGTACTAGTTAATACTGATAATGCCGGACCAAGAAAACCACCTTCTTTTGCCATCGCTGTCATTTGTGCAGCACTCAAATTTAAAACAAAAGTTTTTTTACGATCATACTTTTTTACTTGATTTTTTGTTAGCATTAATTTTGTTAAAACACCATCAGAAATATTAGGATTGATTTTTAATGATACCTGTTCTCGCTTTGCAGTAGCAGCTACTAATTTTTTAACTTGGCCATCAGTCAAATACACTTCTTTTACAATATACTTTGCCATTTTATATAACAACTGTAGATTAAACTTGAACTGTCATTTTACCTCCAATAGAATCTACCGTGATAAATCTATCACTAATCACTAATGCGTATACGTATAACGGCGCTACTGGAACCGCCCCAAGTGTCCAGGTAATTTCAATATCCGCTGTGCTGTCTACAGCTCGCTCGTTATGTTTACTAACATCAAAATGAAATATAGGATAAAGCGTACGAAATTCTTCTACTGATATTTGAGTTCCATCTTCAACATCTTGATATTTTTGTATTGCGTCAAGCAGGTACATGTACGGTCGAGAAATATTTTTATTAACATCATCAGCAAAATTACACTCGATAGCTCGTTCTGGATATTGCTTTGAATTTAATCTAGCGTATATTCGTCTGACATCAGAGTGATCAAATACTGCATTATTTTGTTGTTGGTTACCTCGTCGAGCTTGTTGTTGAAATACGACAAAGATATTTCTCGGCAGTTGTTCGCTTGATGTTGTTGTGACCCTCCACGTGTAGTCAGTAGTATTTGGAACCGCTGTCTGATATACCTTATGCTGCTTAAAGTAAATTCTGTTTGTATGCTTATCAAGCGTGTTATTTAGTTCTGACATTTTAGTGATTGATGGTGTTATACGTGGCATCCACAAAGAAAGTTTGTTTATGATAAACTGTACATCAGCCCCTCCAGATCTAAACAAGCAATCGTTTTGGTCTGCTCGATCTAAAATAAGAGTATGTTTTACTCCGCGAAATACTTTATCATAATCGCGACAAAAGCCGAAAATCATGCTTAGCGGAAGCATCATTGTAATTTGACGTGATCCTGCTGCAAGTTTTCTTCGCCTAGCAAAACCTTCGTTATAGCGTGGATTTCTCACATCAAGTGTGTTAAGAAGTAAATTTAACATCGCAGTACCGTCTGCAGCTGCAGCTGGTGGTGTTATATTTAGATTATTGAAAGCTGCTGTAAGAGAAACTCTTGTAGCGTTTGCATTAGCATCTGCAGCAGGTGCGACAATATCTAGTGCAGCAGCATTAGCAATGAGAAAATTTCTCACAATTACAGTATTTTCATCAGCATTAGCTCCATGTACTATAGCGCCTCTCTTTAAAAATTCTGTTGATTCAGCTATACCCCGTCCAGTATCTTTAAACCACATCATATTAGTTGCAGTTGATCTCGAGTAATCGTCGGAAAACGAAATAATATTTAAAATTGTACTTGCAACTTGTAGGTGACTTGAAATATCTTCTACAGTTTGATTGGCCAGTTGATATCTAGCACTTTTGAATAGACTCCAACCGTTATTTATAAGAGCTACTTCTGCTCCAACTGCAATTGCAGCAGGTGGATTAGCTACTGTCATAATCTGACCACGAACTTCTAACATAGCCTTATGTGGCAGTAGAAATACATCTTCATCTCTGGTGTTAAAGGTTCTAATACCAGTTTTATTTGGTTCGTTAGAATTTTCATCAAGGTACTCAACAAACTCGAATTCTGTCACATCGTTGTCGATGTCATAAGTTTCTGTTAACTCGAGATAATTTTTAACAGACATTTTATTTTATTAGATTATATAAAATTTTATTGCGGCACTGTTACTTTAGATATTAATTTTTGTATGATCTGCTCGCCCTTTGGTGATAATAATTTTTTTGTTGTTGTTATCATAGCTTTTTGAGTTTCTTTTGTTGGAGCGATTTCTGAGATAGCTTGTTTTATTTCAGATGCAGTCGGTGGATCTCCTTTTATTTTATTAGCTATTTTTTGTCCCACCGCAGTCCCAGCGGCAGATGCAGCCCCAGTTGCAAAAGCTTTACCCGCGTCAATAGCAATTGGTGCAACTTTACGCGCTAGTCCTGGAATATTTTTAATAACTTTAGTGAATATATTTCCAAAAAATCCTCCTACTATTTTTCTTCGATAAACTTTTTTTCTTTGTTTCATTATATTTGATGTTGCATAATTTTTACTTTTGCTCGCGTAGATGTAAATAATAAGTTACAATTTCATTACTAACATGTAACTGTTTTCCTGATTGATCTGTCAACTGCATCCTTATACTTGTTATTTGATCTTCAACGTTTAAAGGATAATATATAATATGTCGTGGAGTTATTTGCATGAGAGAACCTGGCGGGACTTCGGGTGAGAAACTGTAAATCGTTTGACCTTTGCTACCTTTTGATGTATAAGAGCCAGAAGCAGTAGAGCAATTTACTAATATTGTATTTACTTCTGTTATATTTGATGGCAGTTCACTGTCATATGTAATAGGCTGATCAAGTGCAGTGTAAGTTTTTTCAGTAAATCCTAACAGTTGTGCAATACTTCTTTCTCTTGGTTCAAGATTGATTGCTATATTTTTCAAAGTTATCCTAGTTCGCAATGTGTTATAATTTGCTGCTAATTCAAAATTATCAGCTACACCGTCAGCTTTTGTTATGAGCTCTTTGATCGTCTTGTTTAGATCTTCAATATTATAAGCTCCTTGCGGAATTTTTATTTTTTTTGTTGTAGATATTGTAGGTGTTGTAATCATAGTAAAATACATTTCATCATTAACATCATTTTTCACGTTAGGTATAGCATTCCAGCAAGTACAAGAAATTAATCCAATTTCATATTGTTTTGTAGGATCTAGTTCTATAGGTGGAATATAATTTACTGAAAAATTTGCGCTATCTTCTGTAGACTCGCTAGAGTTTAGTAATAATGTTGTTTGCATTCCTTTAATATTATATCATTTTACAAAATTAAGTCGCCGCGATTAAGTCGTGGTGTAAAGTTTCATATTCGTTAGATGTTAATAATTCACTCGATCTTAGATGATCAAGTATGTCAATGATTTCATTATCAAGTTCAACACTAACATTCCCAGCTTCCTTTGATGATATTAATAACATTAATCTACCTATCATTTCAGTAGTTGAAGTAAATACTTTTACACCAGTTCCTGTTTTTTCTTTTCTATATTTTTCTACACGAGATTTATCGAGTTTATCAAATTTTCTTTTAAAACTCCACCCTTTACCAAAAGGTTTTGCTCTGCTATTTTCTGCTGTTTTTTTAAACGTGAGAGCAATGACACCCTTTCTCATTCTTTCATAAAGTGGAATCATATTATTAATCTCTGTAACCATGTTTAATTCATCTTTAGCAGCAGCTCCGTCATTAAATATTACATCAAATTTATCGATTAATGCTTGATATTCTACATCAGTCCACTTGCTTATATCATCAATACCCCTTATATTTTCTTTGTTTAAAAAATCATTATATTCACTAACTTTTATCTCATCATTTGCTCTTTTTGTAAAATAAAATCTTTGATCTCCAACTTCCATAAACTTTACAGTAAGATCACCGACTCTTTGTTGCTCCTCTCTGATATCTTTTATGTCTCCTGATAAATTTGTTATAATATTTGTTATTCCTTGCGTTGTTAACTCTGCTAATCTTCGCTCAAGTTCCAGCGGATTGTTTATCAATCGATCTGTTTCTGCTTGTCTAGCCGCAGGATCAGCTATATTTGCTGTAAGTGCCTCAATCAGTTTTCTCTTTTCTTCATCAGATCTAGTAACAAGTTTTGCAGCAGCTGCTTCCTGTTGTTCTCTAACAATTCCAACCAAACCTTTTTCCTGTAGTTGCTTAAGTTCTTCTTCTGACAGTGGTTTAGTTTCAAGTTGTTTACCTAATAATGCTTCAGTAACCGGCTTGAAAATTGTAGCTGTTGTTTCTGTAGCAGTTACTTGCCCACGTCGCGCTTCTTGTACTTTTTGCTTAAGTGATACCTGAGATTGAGCAAGTTTTTTTAGATCTTCTATGTGTTGTCTGTATCTTGCTCGTTTGTCCATTATTATAATTATAAATTTTATAAAATTGAAACGCTTTATTGTAAGTAAGTGTTAATACAACAGCGAAACATTTTAGTTGGATCATTTGTAAGTTTATCAAACAAGAAAAAGTTGTATTTATCTTTTGTAGCATTACGGTAAAGTTCAATAAACTTATCTTTTGTCACGCCACCGCATTGCTCGCTTGCAATATTTCTAACGTCAACATTATCCAGTCCTGGAAATAAAATAAAACAACCCGTATTTCGCCTAATAAACCTATCAACATTATAAAATCCTTGAGCGAGATAAACAGAATTACACTGTTTGTTACGGGATAGTGAAAAATATGATCTTATTTTATTCATCTCCATGTTATTTAGCGGAATATCGTCAAAAACTACTATCTTATGTTCATCTGCATCAAGTTGATTAACTGGAATAAGATCTTCTGGCTGCCTAATTATAAAAAAATCTTCGCCAGCTTTAAGATCATCACGAAGTTTTTCATTATACTCACTTAATAACTCATATTTATCTTGCTGTGGATTGATTGTGTAAATATAAACTCTATCGTAGTTAAAATTATCACCAAGAAGCAAGTTCATAAGCAAATTTGTTTTCCCCGATCCAGTTCGCCCAACAATAAGATAATGACAATCAGGAAGTTCATTGTTATGTTTATGCTTCACTAGTCTCTCTGTATCAAAGTTTAGTATCGACGATTTTGCCATTTTGTATAATATTAAACTAGTGTTGATAATTTTATCTAGGATAGTAAATAATGAGCTACTATACAAAATTTGGAACACTATTAGAAGATTTATCCACAAAACGTTTTAAAGGTGACTTATCCAAATATGCAACTCTTGATCGGCTCAAAAATGAAATCAATAATTTACTAAATCTTACCAGCGTAGATCCAGATGAAGTTGTCATTTTCCAAGACAAAGAAGGACGATTAAAGACGAGTAATGTAAAACTGTCAGATGTAGTTGTACGAAATACTGCTGCGATTGCTAATAATATCGTTACTTTTAACAATCTAGGTAATATACAAGATTCTAGTAGGTCAGTTAATGATTTTGTTAAAAAAGATGGTGATGTATTTAGTGGGAATATTGTTATGAAACAAAATAAGATTATAGATCTTGGAAACCCAACTGAGGATGGGGATGCTGTCACTAAAAAATATGTCAATGATTGGGACGCTTTAATTATTAATGAAATCACAGCACTCAAAAATAATTTTACCAGTCACGTGAACACATTTTTAAGTTTTCGCAGAAGCATAAACAAAATTAGAGATGAATTTTTTGGAAATCCATCAAATGTTGACATTACACTCGCTAATATTAACACAAAACTCAATGATATTATTAGTGGAATTCCTAATATTGTTGAGAAAACAAATATGATTAAAATACCTCACAAACAGATTAAAAATATTGTGTATACTGTTGCATCTGGGTCTAGTACATGGACGAGGCAAAATAATTCTATCAAATACACTGCAGAAGTTACTGGTATGTATAGATTGTCAGTGCTTAGCAGTGCAAAGTTTAGAATATCTACCAAATATCTATCTCGTCATCTAAATGATGACTCATCTGGAGTATTATCTGTAATAATAAACCAAAATTCTGAAGAAGAATTTGTACTTGAACCAGTTGATAAAACTTTAAAATTAATAATTTTTCTCTGGTGTTTGGAATTTATAGCTGAACAACCAGCTCTTATTATGAATTAACCAAACATAGGACTATGTGAACTAATATTATAATGAAAAGAAGTATAGTTGATTTCAATCATATTTCAAAAGATATTCCAAAACAAGATGTGGACGCACTAATACAATACTACAAATATTATCACAAAAAACATTGGTGCGTTAAAAAATGTTATAAATACTACAACAAGATCCTTCGAGTAATATCATATCTACCATTGTTAATGACCAGTTCTGGTATAATTTCAAGTGGGATATCGTTAAATCCCTTTTTGTTAATTATATCTGGTATTGGTGTTTCACTTACAGCGGCGTGTAAAAAAGTAGAACCAAGACTTTTGATAAAGAAGCACGGTTGTTTAACATCAATTAAAACTTATAAGAAACTACTTGATCACATCCGGTCTTACCTACGAGGAGTTAAATATAATATGGATGATTTATTACGTGAATTTCGTATTATTGACAATATGTTAACAGACATTCTACCAATGAGGGTTAGCAAGTATGAAAAAAAATATCATAAAAAATATGAGTAACATAAAATTTTATCTAAACTTAAGATATAATATAACTAAAATAATATCATTTTCATTCTAATGCTAGTTTAATTTCCACCTTGTTAACTGAAACATTTTAATGCACAGTTTAATTTTCATCCTGTTATCTTGTGGTAAAAACCCGTTTGCCGTCTTTAGAATAATTGTATTCCACACATGCGCTGTTCTAACAAATTAGTCACCTCTGTATCAGAGCTTATAGCATTCCAACACCTGTTGTTTTGTTTGGTTACAAAATACCTGTTTACAGGTAGTAGTAGGGGGAAAAAAAGAGGTGGGGGAGGGTGAGTCAAAACCCTGTTTTATTTTGGAAAAAAAAGGGGGTGGGGTGGGGGATAATTTAGGACTATAATTTATACTTGTTTGGAGGGTAAAAAAACAAAGTGAGTTGAAAACCTGGTTTTCCTCTAGGGTGAGTTGAAAACCTGGTTTATTTTGGAAGAAAAGGGGGTGGGGTGGGGGATAATTTATACTTGTTTGGAGGGTAAAAAAACAAAGTGAGTTGAAAACCTGGTTTCCTAATACTACTGTTGATAGACATATCGTAGTGGTTCGATTCTTAGGAAAGCGGGAATTTTTATGTATTTCTGATGGTCCCGCTGTGAAGAGGGCATTGTTTCACATGGAAAACTCTTCAATTTAATTACGCAAAGATGAATTTTAAAAATCAGTTAACTCTTTTCCCTACGACGGGGAATATACAAAGAGAAGTTTCTGAGCGGTTTAATGAGTACATGGTGCATTAAAATGTATCCAGGGAAATGAAATGTCTGGGAAAATTGACAGACTCGTTCTGGAAGTAATAGCTTGGAAAAACAATGTATTTGCAGCAATCTTGTGTAATTCATTAATATTACTATGATGATTGTAGGATTTATTCCAATGTATCAGCGTGAATGTATTTGTTAAATTCGTAGATTTAATTTCTTTATATGGCATACATTTGTTGAGTTCGGTAATCAAAGTCCATACAACGATATTTTTCTTTATAAAAACGTTGACGACTTGTTGAACTTATAGTTCGCCTATTAAAAGAAAATGTGTATGTAGAGTTTTGTGCCTTCAAAGTGTACATAACTGAGATTGTATGTGACATAGATTAAATATATAAATAGTATGAACGCTGTATCAATGATATATAACTATACCACTCTTTGTTTGAATTTTTAATTAGTAGGAAACTATGCAAGATTAGTTTCATTTGAATTAGAAATTCATACATGTAGTGGTATAGCCTTAATACCAGGTGCATACTAATGCAAATGGTAAGGTAATGTTATAATTCGTTTGGTTCCCAGTTTCAGATGTTATTGGTCCTACTTTGTAGTTTGAACAACGATCTCACCTAAAAACACATTTATTATACAATGGTATAATCTGTTAGGTATCTGTTTATTATAACATTAACCTCTATTGATTAATGACAAAGTTTATCCTTACAGATTGCAACGATTTTATAAGACAAAAGTATGAGCGGTTTCAGGGCGTTGATGTGTAGAGTCCTGTGGACGGCCGTCAAAGATTATGTGATAATTTTGTATATGAGTGGATACTGAATTTATTTTACTGTTTGGTCAGGATTCCTGTCTGTTCCTATGTTTTAACGTTGAAATTCCTCTCTCAATGAAATGCGCACAGATGCACGTACGCACACATACATACATTAATTCTGCAGCTGGCAGCCTCGGGCAGAATGTCATCTGTGTCCCTGATTTTAAAGCTTGCCTGATTAGAAGAATATTCTAAACAGAAACCAATCTATAGAGCACACAGTACACTTGCGCCTTCTATCAGAAAAGAAAATAAATCCCAATCGATTTTTATCTAAACATTGTATTAACTCTCGTCAAAGTCTTATCATCCTTCATGGCTGGAAACCTTATTTAGAGCATATTCATACTTTAAACATTCTTATAGAGTGTTTGGCGATTGGTCTAATTGTGTTGTTTTGTTTTTTTGGACAGTGAGATATAGTGCTTCGTTATAATCACTGTCCAAACAATGATACATACAATAAAAGAGCCTATACTTTATAAAAGGTAAATGGGAAGATTAAACAAAATGGTTTCTATTCTTACAAATCTAACGATACTGACTTATACAAAACAGATTCTTGTCTCATATGGAACCTTAATTTGTATAAGCTTTCATTAATCGTTCTTTATTTATGTTCAATGTATAATTTTAAAAACTGTCCAATGTGAAATATGGCCTTTTTCTCAGAAAATATTCTAATCAATTGCTGACCATTTTATCGAATATTTGGGTGTTTTCTCTTATAACGAGTAATCATGCTCAACTGCAACTGACGATACAGTGCTGCTGTGCTTGACAGCAACTCACGATACAGTGTCATGCTTGACAGCAACTAAATATATAGTGCAACCGCGGCTGATAACTATTGACGATCGTGTCATGCTTGACTGAAACTGAAGATTTTGAGCCACTGTGGTTGACAGCAACTGACTATACATTGCCACCGTGTTTGACAGCAAATCATAGTGCCATCATTAGGTAAATAAATGACAGTTTTGTCTAATTTCGTTGCAGTCTACAGCATTAACATTTAAAATAAATTCCATTTAGCATTTCCATCAGTCAAAGGACCAAACTAAACCTTAAATATTCAGAATTACGTACCTTATGACAGTTGTACATATTGTATTATTCCTACCACTTTTTCATTCATCGATATTTTTTAAAGTGGACACTAGACATGACCACGGCAAAGGGAAATGTACATTTACCACTACGAAGGAACATTGGATAATGACCACGACAAGGGACATTGGATGCTGATCAAGACAAGGGGCATTAGACACTGACCACAACAAGTGACATTGGACACTGACCTCAACAAGGAGCATTGGATATCGACCACGACAAGGGTCATTGGACGCTGATCAAGACAAGGGGCACTAGACACTGACCACAACAAGAGACATTGGACACTGATAATGACAAGAAACAGTTTTCATATATTACCAATTGAATGATGAATGTTGTTGCCATTTATAACAATATATTCTGTGCGCGCGCACACACACACACACACACACACACACACACACACACAAACACACATTTTACTCCTTGCAGATATTCCGTTACTTCAGCCCTGTGCAAATCTTTGGTCATAAAATTAATTTGATCCATGAAAAATGTCAATTTTGAAATTTTCAAAAGTCAAAAATTTGCTGGAATGAAATTTTTTTACTGTCCAAAATGTATATTACAAAATCATAGAAAATAGTCAAAATTCTACTATTTAGAATACGTCATGTGAATACGAAGCAGTCTATTTGTTTATGTTCTATTTTTAGTACAGGAGTCATTTGGTTATACAAATTGTAAGTGCATACTTGGATGCTTGCCTCAAACACGTGAGCTAAACATAAGATGATAAGTGCTTAGTACAAGCTGCAGCACATACGTTGACCCTGTATACATACATGTT
Organism: Potamilus streckersoni; assembly: GCA_016746295.1. Taxonomy (NCBI): domain Eukaryota; kingdom Metazoa; phylum Mollusca; class Bivalvia; order Unionida; family Unionidae; genus Potamilus; species Potamilus streckersoni. The sequence goes on from JAEAOA010000123.1 coordinate 458,954, forward strand.
GCTAGAGAGTTAACATACGTACTTTGACCTCCGTTGTAACAATGTAAATATGTGCTAAATCCAGTGTAAACATTCGCAGTTGAAAACAATTTTTAAGTAGATGTGAATGCTTATTAACTTATTAAAAGCAAGACAAATTTCTCAAAGTGGGAATCTGCGCTGCTTACTTCAGTTAGTAAGATGGCGATGATAAATTGCTACATTTATTGGATATTCCTCTCAGCAGGTAAGTTCATATTAAGTAGCAATCTTCCGGCACAATGTGAAGACTTGGATTCAATGATCGCCCGCACAATGTGAAGACTTGGATTCAATGATCACCCGCACAATGTGAAGACTTGGATTCAATGATCACCCGCACAATGTGAAGACTTGGATTCAATGATTTATTGATTGATAAACTTGTCGGTCTTGGATTCAATGATTTATTGATTGATAAACTTGTCGGTTGATTTGTTGATTCACATATGCACATGCAAAACGACTTGGTGTAGAGGTAATGTTGGAATTTGTGGCAATGTTTTGAATATTCTACGGCAAATTTGGATTGATTATTTGATCATGTTGATTGATAATCTTGTTGGTAGATTGGTTGATTCATATCAGCACATGCAAAACCTTTTCATGCAGAGGACACTCTCAGAGATGTTCACAGTCAATACCGTACCAACTCTAATGACACAACTCTCATCATTTAAAAGTAAACAAAACGATTACAAGTCACTAAGAAAACCTTTAAACCGAAATCAAGAACAATGCCTCTCGTATGCTTTCAGTCATGAAAAAAATGGAATATGTTAGAAAAATTTAAAAAGAACTTTTTCACTTTATTTCGTTTCGCTTTGATTCTAGTTAATTATATGTTATGACCTCTCCGGTAGCCTAAATGCGTACAGCGCGCGATTCATGCGGGACGTCGCGAGCGTGAAACTAGACCGTCTCATACTAAATAATTTATACAAGTGTGCTAACGGCTACCTTTCTAGGCACTCAGCATTAAAAGATTAGACTTGGACTTGTGTCAGGATATTGTGGCTGGGTGGGACATCATTCTACATGTATGCGGCATGATGTCGCAGTGCAAGACATTACTATAAACTGCCACACTGCAGACGTTGCAACAATGTCATTGAACAATTGTTAACGCTTCGTTAAAAGATAAGATCAGACACTAACATACACAAATACACACTAATATGTCATAAGAGTGGAAATGTTTGGACAGTATGCAATTTATTTTTCTATGATTCATTCAATTAAAAGTATTGTTGGGAGTCAAAAGTTATAAATTGTGTTATTTAACAGCATTGCTTGCAAATTTGAACTAGAATAGCTACCTCCATGACATTTCCAAAGTTTGGGACATAGATTGAAATAAATATTTGTCAAGTTTTAATAATCAGACCTGTACTATTGAAATACATAGACACGAATACGTTCTTTACCAATTTCGGAATTTGTGTGTGACTTGTGCACTGAAGACCCTACCAAAAAAGAACAGAACTAGTTGACTTAGGTTTAAAAATGCATAATAACTTCTGAACAGTTTGGAAAGGAGTCCAAGTCGTTGCAGGTATCTAAACATAAGGATATAAACCACCTTACCTGATAGTAACAAGTTGATGGGTTTTTACGCAAACCTATTGACAAAACATTGGTTTGCATAAAACTGGTGTCACCTCGAGTAATAAATACTGTTTCAGGATGGTACCCGACTATTTCAAAGGCACAAGTGGCAGTATGCGACAAAAGAACTCTCGATGGTTGTTTGCAGACAATTGCATCCCTTATTGAGGACAATGATAATTTGATTTACCGGATCAAGGGTATGTGCAGGTATGTATGAATTACCTTCCGCCTTTATAAAAGAAGAAGAGAACTGAAGACTGCAATTCAGTTTCTACCACGCGTTTAGATAACATGAAATTTGATGCTTTCATAATTACATAAAACTTTCAGGTATATCGTTGCTAAGAAATTAAAGATTCTTGTACATTTATGAAAGATTTCACTCAAGCAGAGCTATGATTTAAACATACTGAGTTTTAGCTGACAGTCGCAGTACTTCGAACATATTCTGATTTCTTGATCAAGTATTCATCCGCTGCATAAAATTCCTTTCCTTGCATTTAAGGTGTGAAAGTTGTAGCTCGAACTTTAGCACCTAATTTATTAGTTTTGATATGTTTTAGTTTTGCACTAAATGGTTCTAGAGAATACAAGTTCATATTACTAATATCCTTAGGGGATGACGTAAACTATGACGTATATGATGTGCTTTCGTTCTTATGCTTTGCTCTTTTGTCATGTGGCACAAAAGACCTAAAGATTCACATTACATCTATTGAGGTGGCCTGATCTTGGATAATAAGAGAGTCAATGACAAGCTTGATAATACTTACCAAAACAAACAATATCGATCTTTAGAGTTTACATTACAATACTAGTAGTGTAATGGGGCCATAGGGGTCATAAATGGCCAAAGAAAGACAAACAGCCTGGGCTTGTATGGAGCACAGGTTTATGGAGACAAAAACGTACACAGGGCCTGTATAGGAAATATGGAAATTTTGTATAGAAACACGGGAATGTCACAGGTGGCATGAGGTCTCGGTACTGGACACTGACAACACTGTAGCAAGGAACTGACCTCAGTACACATACACACATAACTAATACTACTACTGTAGGGAGGGACACATACATAAACACATATATAACAATCGATGTTGTTGGCTTCAGTAGGTCTCGAGAGACGATGGAAATGCGAACATGAGAGGTGTCCCAGTTTGTAAGTGTGCAGCGTCTTCTGTGGCTATGGAGCCCTACACGGGAGTGGCAATCCTTGCTGAAGTTGCTGCACTTGAAGGTTGAGTCAGGTCTGGGTTGGAACTGCATTCTCTTCCTATAAGATCTTTTCTCATCAGCGGGCTGTCGTAACGTTTCCTAGCTGGCTTTCAGACCTGTGAACAGAGCATGTCGCCAGCTGGACTTGTCGAGGGCAAGCTCTTTCCATGTGTTGACATCGATCCCAAGAGCTCTCATGTCGTGCTTGCAGACATCCTTGAAGCGAAGATGTGGCCGTCCTATTGATCTTCTGCCAGATGCAAGCTTAGAGTAGATAAGATCTTTGGGATCCGTCCTTCATCCATTCGACGCACATGGCCCAGCCATCTGACGCGACGTTGGCGGAGGAGTGTGACCATGCTAATATATATCATATCTTCCTTGTATTCATTTTAGTGACAACGGAGTACAAGCAACGAGATGTGCGATACATGGTCTGGTAAACTGTCCAGACTATCTCAGTAAACCCACCGGTCATGACATGCAGCTTCACTTTTTAGAAGAGATCACGGTACAAGACCAAACTGATGCATGCTTCGTGTGGAATGGTAACATTTTTGCTCTTCCATCACTCTTCTCTTTTTCCTTAGACCAAAAATGATACACATACAGCATGGTACAAAAAATATAATCTACCTCTTCTTCCTCCTGCTTATGCTCGTTCCCTCCCCCTTATGCCAATTGCACGCATGCGTCGTATAGTGCAGTATTATGTTCTTTTTCTCCTCATCCTTCTACTTTTCCTTAGACTAAATCGATAAATGTTCCGCATGACATGGTAAACGTATTCTTACACCTCGTCATGATGTTCGTTGACTTCTCTCTAAGACGAGACTTGTTCATGGGCCGCACGGAAACAACTTATTTCTCCTCTGCCTTCGGCTCTTTCTATCACTTAGATCAGGTCTTATGAAATTTTAAAATTGGCCCCCCTCTCTTTCTTTGCGTTAGACAAAATCGGTTTGAAAAGTATCTTCTTTTACATGTACTCTTTGTTATTTTGTTTTCTTCTTAGGTGGAGAGTGTATGATCATTATATATCCTTGTATGAACGTCGAAGTGGTAAGAGTAACAGATCTTTCGCACTGTTATTATCACAGTTTCCCACAGTTATTATTCCACAATTTATCTAATTGTTTAATGCTAATTTGATCTTGATTTTGTGTCTTGCATGTGCCCTTATGTGATTCAAAGTGTTTGATTTAGCAGATAACCATACGGGATAAAAATAATATTCATTCATATAAATGCCTGTACAAGTTTTTGTTTCTTGATCTTGATGACAGAACCCATATCTAACGCAGTGGAGCCATTACCCTTTGAGCCTGAAATGGGTTTAATAAATAACACCTATGAGAGTAACGTCAGAAAATGTACTATATTCGCGTACCAATGATTATAAAATAAAGAAACATGGCAATGAAATAATTAAAAAATAAAGTATATAGTATCGACCGAATGGAAAATAATGAAGAAGAACAAATATATAATTATTTGGAATATTCAATAACTCGGTGACATTATCTTATTCAAACTCTAATGAGTCTCCTATTCCTATAGTTGACCACTATACAAACAGTTCTCGCTATAGTCAAAAACTATAATGTCATTTCTCTTTATAGCCAAACACTATAATGACATTTCTAATACATATGACCAATGTTTACTTGACATTTCATTTGACGCTTTTGACCGGATTTCCGGGCTCGGTGACTTTAACCACCCAAACCTACCATGCATGATCGCACCTCTCCCGGCGGACTTTCAGCAATCCTTAATACAGTAGCCTCTAGCTACATCTAGTTATCCACACCTAGTTATCCAAACCTAGTCAGCCGGATGCGAGAAAACAACTTTCCAAATAATCTGCTTTCTGATTATCATTCAGATTAATAATATCTGAGCGTTTATATCGAACCAATATCAACACATCTAAAATATTTCCTTATGTATGACTTTCTGTAATATACGAATGACATACCATTGATTGGCTAACAAAATATGATATGCCGAAACTAATATATACAAACATCTTTAATATTAGTTACAACAACAACAACAAAAAAAACTACAGACAGGAGTACTGCATATATGCACATATCTCTATCAATAATCTGAACCGTACCATCTGTCTCATCCAAATTGCATAAGCCATACACTCTTCGCAAATTAAACCAAAAGTATGATAAAACAATGCAAGCATAAATTATAACATTGAACGTGTTTTGCAAAACGGAACATTAATCTGAACTCAAAAGAATGTAGCTCACCCAGGTTGTTGGCTCGAACTAGGCAAAATATAATGGCAATCTCACCCCGACAGCTAAACGTACAAAGAGCTTTCCTCTAATTGCTGTCCAAATCTAGATCCCCATGTCATATATATGGACGCGTGCGGTAACATGAATTACGTACATACCGCGCAAGCAGTGTAGGTGTAACGCAATATAAGGAAACAGTACACTTAGACAAAAATTCTATGGTGAGGTAAACACCTTATCTTAAAATTTCTAGAATCTGTGGTTGTCTAGCCTAGCCATATCAAGTATTTCATAACACCATAATTTTAATAAATAAGGAGGACTAAATATATAATTTATATGAAGATTAACGTGACTTCAATGGTTAAACGCTTATCTTCCGTAAAAATAATCACGCTGACGATTAACTTTACCAGTGAAGCGTACCAGTAGCTCAAATGATTAGAGCGTCCGTCTTGGATACGGGAGGTCGCTGGTTCGAAACCAGCCGAGTTATGCAAAAATTCAGAAAAATGGTACATGTAGCTGTCATGCTTGTCACTCAGCATTAAGAACTTAGTGTTAGGACTGGTCGACATGGCGTCAGGATCATGTCACTAGGTGAGACATGATGCTGCATGTACGTATACGGCACGATGCCCCAGAGCCAGACATTAATATAAACTATACTGATATGACTAAAAGATTGTCACAGATAGTTTAAAATTCAAAGTACCACACATACATCTTTAATTGAATAAAAACTAATTCTGTGTGTAGCAGTTACATATTTATTTGTAAATATACAGACTGTGCCTTAACAGAAATCTCGGATGGGTCCGATTGGTTTCTATAACACAGAGGGAGGTATACAGGTAACTTTGTTTTAGTTGCTAGGAGGGGGTGCCGCCAAAGGTGAGAATTTGTACTAAATTTGTTGAATGACATTGATAGAAAGGAGAGTCATAGACAGATCGAGAGAATATTTTAATTTACTTACGTTATTACCGGATATATCTCAACGTGTGATACAAAAACGAGAGTGTCGATGTCATGAGTTCACCTTTCCTGTACCACAAGATGAAATATGTTTGACCTAAATGAAAACACATAACCTTCCCAAAAAAATCTTATCATATTTTAATATATGAAATAAGATGACTTTTGTGAGCATTGTTAAATGGAAGTAAGTTAAAACAAGGTTGTTCTCCTTACGATTACGTTTGTCAAGCCAGTTTTAATTTGTGTTTTATAAAGGACTGTTAATCTGAAATAGATAGAAAGTTTTCTTAGTTTTTCACCTTTTCAGTTGTTTCTTTTTTCACATTATTTATCTCGTAGTTGTACATCTTATGTGTTTTTTAAAGGTCTTTTTGACACTTGCTTTTAGCATAAATAATAGTATCATGTGAAATGTTTTGAAGTTAAATAGAACTGAAAACAGTAAACGAATGATGATGATGATGATATATATATATATATATATATATATATATATATATATATATATATATATATATATATATATATATATATATAAAGAATACAAATCATATGGCGAATAACAACCCTCTCAATCGTACTGGATCCACCAAGGGATCACGTGTGTCAGGGATTAATTAAAATATATGCAATAAACTGACGACAAACAGTACGAAACTAGTAACTAACTAGCCTAAGCGCTTTCGACTCTTAATGAGTCTTTTTCAAAGGCAAATACAACACATAGTTACGACAAACAAATAAACACAAAAACGTTGTGTTTGTAAACCTCTACATTTCTGTCTTCACATGTGCTAAAACTATAAATGCAACCAGCTTGTATAGACTAGTTGCGGAAACTGAAAACGTTGTATAATTCCCTAAAAGTCTACAAGCCAAAGCGACATCTATTTGTACTTTGTATACATATGTAACGCAGATTATATCCCGGATATTTTATTCTATACCAGTTATTCTTATAGTAAAAGTTGAAGGATAATAAGAAGATTTAGAAAATGTTAAATTCTACTAGTGCATAGTTTTCATTTTCTAGTCTTCTTGGTTTAGACCGCTTGGTTTCAATGTTCTAAGGCGGCGTATCCAGTATGATTCCTTTTCCTTCCTGGTTTCGGAACTCCAGCTGTGGTTGTTAGCAATAGCGATAAGTATTATATCACTGAAAGTGTGGCCAGGGGAGGAGAAGTGTTCTGCGACCGGGCTTCTGTACAGCTTTTTTGTCATCCAATCAGATCTATGAAGGTTTATCCTTTTGTGTAGCTTTTCAGTTTCTCCCACGTACTGAAGGCCACAGATCTTACATGTGATGAGATAAATCACATTCTCTGTTTTGCACGTTTTGTTTGGACCATGTATGTTTAGTTTTTCTTTAGTCAATGTGCTAGTGAATGTCTTGGTCTCTATCATATGTTGACAGGTTTTGCATCTTTTATCGCCACAGGGTCCAGATTGACTAGGTTGGTTTTGACTAGCGATTGGCGTTAGCTTGGCCCTGACTAGGATGTCCTTTAGGTTTTTTGGTCTCCGGTAAGCTACTACAGGTTTGTTCGGAAGTATTAGGTTTAGTATGTCTGACGATTGCACGGTTGGCCAGTGGTTTGCGATGATTTTACCTACTTTGGGATTGTCTGGGTGATAGGTCAAAATAAATGGTATCCTATCAACCTTTTCTTTCTGTCCATATCTGAGAAGGTCATCACGGTTTGTTTGTTTGGCCCTTTGGATTGCCTCCGCAATCAGGTCTTTGTCGTAGCCTCGGTAAATTAAATGTTTAGCCAGCTCTTCAGACCTTTCTAGGAATCTTTCATCGTCGGAGCAAATTCTGCGTATCCTCAGTGCCTGGCTATATGGAATGTTCTTAATGCAATGTTTTGGATGACAGCTGGTTGGGAGAAGATACTGTTGTTTGTCGGTTGGTTTCGAGTAGATGTATGTGTGTAATTTGTTTTCCACCAGTCTGGTTGTTGTGTCCAGGAAAACATGGTTTGAGTTGGAAATTTCTGCCGTGAATTTTATTGAAGGATGGAAGTTGTTTGCCTTTGATATGAAGTCATCCAGACTTTCTCTTCCATACTGCCACTTCATTTCTATACCATCGATAAAGCGTACCCACTGGTATGGTGTACGCTCAACCGATGCTAAGAGCTTTCCCTCAAGTTTTCCCATGAAAATGTTAGCATACGAAGGGGCCATTTTAGTACCCATTGCAGTTCCATTGATTTGTAGGTAGTTTTCTTCATTAAATTCAAAAATGTTGAGTTTTAGGACAAGCTCCAGGAGTTGGATTAAGAAGTGTGTGGGAGGATTGTTTACAGTTCTTGTTTCCCATGCTTCGCTACATGCCTGTAACCCTTCGTAGTGCGGTATGTTGGTGTACAAAGATGTGACGTCTAAGGAAGCAAGTAATGTATCTGGCAGTAATGGTTCACTAGCTTTGCTTTTTATGAGATAATCTGTCGTGTCTTGAAGATATGATGGTAATTTGTGGACATGTGGTCTCATAAAATGATCTAAATATTCTGATATCCTTTCTGTGGGGTGCCCGTTACCTGAGATTATAGGTCTGCCAGGGTTTCCTTGTTTGTGGATTTTGGGTAGAAGATAAAATCTACCTGCTCTTGGGTTTATTGGGCTTAAGTAGTTTTTGGTTTGCTGGTCTATGTGTCCGCTTTGGTACGCCTCGTCAATAACATTAGTGATGATTTTTGCATATTCCAGCGTTGGATCATGGTCCAGTTTTTGGTAGAACCTAGCGTCACTTAGTTGTCTACTTGCTTCACTAATGTAGTCTTCCCTATTCATAACGACAACAGCGGAACCCTTATCTGCAGGCTTAATTATTATGTCTGTTCTGCTTTTCAGGGAGTGCAGGGCATTCGTTTCTTCTTTTGTCAAATTAGAATATTTGTTAGTATGGTTGATATGTCTGGAAGTATCGTTTTCAACCGAGTTGATAAAGGCTTCCAGATTCGGAATTGAACTTTCTGGTGGGGTCCAGTTACTTTTCTTTCTAAATGTGGGTTGGTCGCAGCTTATATTTTCCTTTGATTTGTTTGGTGGTTGCAAGGCAAAATGGGCTTTGAGTCTTAGTCGGCGGATGAACTCTTGGGTGTCATTCTTAAGCTTCCCTCTGTCGTATGTTTTTGGACGGGGACAGAAACTCAAACCTTTCGATAAAAGTTTTTTTCTGCTTCAGTAAGTTCTAAATTGGAGATGTTGACTACTGTGTTAGTAACAGTTGCTTTATTGTTTGTTACAGAGTGCTTGCGATTCTTCCTTTTGCGTCGATTTTTCTTCTTACGGTTGTTTTTGGAAGAAATTTCATCAATTGAAGTTTCTTCACAACAGTCCTTTGGTTGTAGATCATGACTTCTAAGTTTTCTATCTCTGACTTTGTATAGTTTCGAAGAGAGTCTTTTTCATCTTTATTTAATTTGGAGTAAAACGTTTTCAATTGTTCTTCTGTTGAGACGGAATTGAGCTGATGTTTTAGTTCTTCAATGGTTGCTGATTTGGCTAGATATTGATGATTTACGTTTTTACTAAGTAGGGCTGTGAGTTTCATGGAAGCGTCGTGAGTTGTTTTATTCCATCTTTTGTTGAATCTGTTTGAACTCTTGCCAATAATTTGCGGTTTCACATGAATTTGAAGACCTTTAGTGACTGTAAAGGACATCCTTGTCAGGGCCAAGCTAACGCCAATCGCTAGTCAAAACCAACCTAGTCAATCTGGACCCTGTGGCGATAAAAGATGCAAAACCTGTCAACATATGATAGAGACCAAGACATTCACTAGCACAGTGACTAAAGAAAAACTAAACATACATGGTCCAAACAAAACGTGCAAAACAGAGAATGTGATTTATCTCATCACATGTAAGATCTGTGGCCTTCAGTACGTGGGAGAAACTGAAAAGCTACACAAAAGGATAAACCTTCATAGATCTGATTGGATGACAAAAAAGCTGTACAGAAGCCCGGTCGCAGAACACTTCTCCTCCCCTGGCCACACTTTCAGTGATATAATACTTAACGCTATTGCTAACAACCACAGCTGGAGTTCCGAAACCAGGAAGGAAAAGGAATCATACTGGATACGCCGCCTTAGAACATTGAAACCAAGCGGTCTAAACCAAGAAGACTAGAAAATGAAAACGATGCACTAGTAGAATTTAACATTTTCTAAATCTTCTTATTATCCTTCAATTTTTACTATAAGAATAACTGGTATAGAATAAAATATCCGGGATATAATCTGCGTTACATATGTACACAAAGTAAAAATAGATGTCGCTTTGGCTTGTAGACTTTTAGGGAATTATACAACGTTTTCAGTTTCCGCAACTAGTCTATACAAGCTGGTTGTATTTATAGTTTTAGCACATGTGAAGACAGAAATGTAGAGGTTTACAAACACAACGTTTTTGTGTTTATTTGTTTGTCGTAACTATGTATTGTATTTGCCTTTGAAAAAGACTCATTAAGAGTCGAAAGCGCTTAGGCTAGTTAGTTTATATATCGGCTCATTTTCATGCACAAGCAAGCTATGCACACATCCTCCAAAAAGGATGAAAAAATGTAGAAGGTAAGTACCAGGGGTAAAGGAAAACTCACTCTCGAAGTAATTGGATATTAACATTTACCTATATGAACAACACCGCCTGCTCTCTAATGAGACGTTCAAGGAATATGAATTAAATTATAATTATCAATTCATTCACATACATACACCCAACAGACGGAAATGTGTTTATCTTAAATTATAAATTCTATTTGAATGCATCAATATATAGCTGTCCTTATTTCAATTAAATCTTTGGTTCATTTGCCACCATACACGGGTGGTTCATAACCAGATACGCATTGATTCCCGTCTTGTCTAAATGAGTAGATTTCGGCATTATCACGTTATGCTCTTGCACTAGTTTAGCGAAACGCTTGTTTCTCCATCCAGGTATACCTGATGATGCTAAAGATAAATTGAACAGAGCTTACACCTCCAAATGGACGGAAGTATGTGTAATGATGACGTCATATAAAATAACCAAGGAACCGGATGGATCTCGTGACGTCTGTGGGTAAGGATGAATTCGCCTAATTTATTTTTTGCCACAATTTCTTCGATGCATCTTGAATTACCCTTCTTTTTCGAAATAAGCGGCAGCTTGCAAATTTAAAAAGTTGTCCCTCAAAATAATTGTAGGATGTGACAAAGACGGCGATGGAATCCATAACATTTTGTATTCAGTCTAAAAGAGATTTGATGTAAAACACTCTTTCTGCACATGATCATGGTATGATACCTATTCAGATGTATTCGTTATTATGAAAAACCAATATTATTTATCGTGATAAATCATAAACCATCATCAACACCATTCATTGTTTTGAATGATTCCAGGTGTACATTTTGATCCACATTTTGTTATTCAAAAGACTATGAGTATAAAACTTTCTAAAGTTATTTAGTAATTTATGTGTGTCTTGTTTATGTGTGCCTTGTTGTTCCAAAGAAACATTTAAACTTGGTAAACTAATACTTTAATACAATAATGAGAACCGTGAGAATAAACTTTATTTGAAAAATCTCCTCTACTAAATGGGATATATTAATTTTGCCATGTCGATAATTGTTCTTATAATGATGTAGTCGTAAAAGGAAGAAATGCAATTTTTTATTGTCATCAAATGATAATTAAAGTGATTTTAAGAATGCAAATCATCATGTGAAACAAAATTGTTTTCATCTGCATTATCAAGAGTTTGTCTATCTAATCAGTATTTTGTGCGCCTTATATTAAGTCTGAAATCCTTTGACAGATGCTAAAGATAAAATAGACAATAATTTGTTTGCATCTGCATTCATACTAATAGTCATATATATCTGCCCCTGACCGTTACTTCCTAAAGTTATAATTTTGTTGTTCAATCTTATTATTTTTTATTGAATCTAGTAGACACAAATCTTTCCAAATCAGAAAATGCTGAAGTCATTGAACTTGGAAAATGGCACGTACGAAAAGATATAGCTGTTGTCACTTGTTGGAATGTAGAAGTAGGTGGAAAGGACGTTTATTATCTAAAATGAACGTCCTTGCTATGAAAATAATGACATTTTAATAGTAAATTCTGAACGATCGAGATAACTTTAATTCTGCCGGATTGTTGTATTGCCAAATAAATTTCGCTGGAAGTTAATGATCAATACATTAGGCAGATTAACAAAATTAGTTGGTTTTGGTGAAGTATAACACCGACTGAAAAGAAATAATGCCTTAAAATAAAATAAAAAACATGACATTGTATTATGTAAAGGTCTTTTGATAAGTCCGTTGTAAGGGCGAAGAAAGGCACCTTGAAATCATTTCTAGCATCTAGCATTGTTGCCAGAGTAACAGACTGACTTCTTTGTCACAATGTGATGGACACATATGGCAAGACATAAGCACGACGACTCACCCTCTTGGTATAGGACCTACTTATATAATAGAGCCTTCTGTTGTACAAAGGGAAATGCTAAGGAAATTCACAAAGAAATAGATTCGAACCATATACACTATTTATACGTGTGATAGATAGTAAAAGAAGAAGAAAATAAATTACTGCTAACATAAGAATTCAACTTGATGAACATCTGAAGCAGTTCAAAGGTTATTCTTTACGCAAGAGCAAAAGAAAAGTGAATAGGTTATGTAAATATTATATTTTGGAGGTAATGTAATCAAAAACAAAATATATGACATTGGATACTGAAATTATGGCAAGCATGTAGAGAAAATATTCGTAAATCAAAATCGTTGCAAAGTGTTAAAAGCATATGGATACTGTTACGGTTCTATGGTCTTAAACTAAGTAACAGATAATAGAGAAAACCAAAACATTTTCTAAAATTCAGCGAATAATTTTTTTCCTCAAAATATAGTGTAAAAATTGAAAAAGAACATTTAGTAATGCAATACAACTTGAATCCCAAGGGACCCGAAAAGATTTATCATAAGTCCAGATGTATGAAATTACTACTGATTTCCAGTGGTTTTTTAAAATAAGGTTTAATATTAAATATGCAGACGTGCATGTAGTCTTGAATATACTTATATGTCCTTGGCTTGTAGTGTGGCGATGTGCTAACAGTCTCTTGATGTATCGAAAATATGTTCTTGTTTGAAATCACAAATAATTCCAAATTAATATTCCGGTCCAAGAATATGATCTATGAGCACTTTGTATTTTCACTGAATAACAATTTGAATAAATCATTCGCTCTAAATGGAATAATAAACTCAACAAAAAGACTGATTGCCTATGATGTTGAATGAAAGAATGAATAGCTTATATAAAATCGCGAGACACAAACAAGAACCGGGATGATGGTAAACGTTTTTTTCTAGAATATTCTATGTTGTCATCAAGATAAAGTCTTACTCAATTTATAGCAAAGAACATGGGAAACATCAGGTATACCAGGCTTATCACGAGGGGAATTCCAATGTCCTGGACTCAGATTAAGATAAATATATTAACTTCTGTTGATAATGATCCTAATATTTAATCCGCATTCATAGAGATATATTAACTATGTATTTTTTGTTTACAAAATAAAAAAATACTGGTCAAGTACACAATGAATTTGATTTTGGACAAGGTCAAATCCGAAATACAATTATACAGAACATAAAATCGTAGAGAAAAAATAACAAATACAAACGAAATATACATAACAACAAAATTAGTTGATATTAATCGTAATAAAATATTGAAAAAGAATGACAGAATGACTGAATAGTTAAACAACGGGACAAGTACAAAGGAATCCAAACAACGTCGCTAGTGCCGTTATAGTGGGAAACTGTTGAAAACAAAAGAACATTTTTACCTGGACATCAAACCGTGTAGGAAGAGACTATTAGGAACATTAATGCAAATTCCAATGCAAAAAATAATCACTATTTGAAGAAATTAAAAGAACCGTTTAAATAAAAGATGTTATCAACAGCTTCGAATTTAACGGTTGTTATGGTGAAAATGCAAACGTTTCTTCTAATTTGCAATGTTTAAAATATTTAGATGGGGTTTAAAAACAAAACGTGGCTGTAATGGTCTCTTGGGTGAAAATTGAACTATTTCTTTGGTTAATTTTGAACGGCTGCATAACTGTTAGTAGATATTTGTTTGAGATAACATAAATGAGCAGATATATTTTCATACTGTACTCATAATAGGGTGACTTGGAAATTTGAACAGAATACGTTTTTTCATTTCTTGCTTCGCGCTTTATATAATGCATTTTAGAATGAGTAAGTATGCTATTTCTATGTTTGGTCAATGGCACAACTACACAAAATAAAATAAAACTGAACAAAATAAAAATTAGATAATATGATAAAAAGATACTGAAGCTTGTACATGATTCATAAACTATTTAGAAAGTCTAATATAACAGGTTCTGCATTCATCCTTTTCAAGTAAATATGTTTTGTCCTAATATTGTATTTTAACGTTTCTAATTTGCCAAGTGTCACTTAAGCATCTACAGACGGAAACGCCTTACCATATCTAGTAGAAAGGACTATCAGCGTCATGCTCCGTGCTTTATGCTTAGTCCTGGAATTGGTCATTATGTCGTCTTTTGAGTTGCGGCCTTGGTGAACATGACATTAACAGCTCCAGTGTATTTATATTAGTATTTGATTTCATTACATAAAATGCATATTTTATAAACCATCGTGTTTGATTAAATCTTACAAGTATGTCAAGTTAATTGGCTCACTTCCTATCTACACTTGTATCAATGTAGTCAGTGCTCAATGTTTTCTAGCTTTACGCAGTACGTATTATATAGTTTAGATGTTGTTTTCTAGCATTTAATATATCAGCAAACATAATCTATAAACATTGTTATTTATGTTCCTCTAACCAACTATCGATCACAAAATTTGTTGGTCCTCTCCCTTCCTTAACAAGTTATACAGTCCTGATTTTGGTTGATAAATATACGTATTGCTGATCAAACTAAACTATTGCAGTAATATTTATTTGCTCTTTGACCTAGGCTTGCTATTTTAAATGTCAATTTAAAATTCCACAACCATATGTTGCCTTCTACACTGCACAGAATAAATGATTCTAAGAAATTAGTATGGCACTCTTTGCTACGTATCTATTCACAGTATTTATTTTTCCAAAAATTTTACATTGCATTCATTACAAGTATGTAATGGTTTCGTCATATATATATATATATATATATATATATATATATATATATATATATATATATATATATATATATATATATATATATATATATAAGAAGTGACTGCATCAACTACAGGGGCATATCACTTCTCAGCATCGTGGGTAAAGTCTTCGCTAGACTCATCCTGAACAGACTGCAGACGCTTGCTGACAGAGTGTATCCAGAGTCTCAATACTGGTTACGCGTAGAGAGTCCACAATCGACATGATCTTCTCCATCAGGCAACTGCTGGAGAAGTGCAGAGAACAACACAGACCCCTCTTCCTGGCTTTTATAGACCTCACCAAAGCATTCGATCTGGTCAACAGAGACGGACTCTTCAAAATCCTGACGAAGACTGGATGCCCTCCAAAGCTGTCAAGCATGGTCCAGTCCTTCCATAACAACATTAAAGGCAGTGCAGTATGATGGCTCATCGTCCGACCCATTCAACATCCACAGCGGTGCGAAACAAGGCTGTGTCCTTGCCCCCAGGCTCTTTGGCATCTTCTTCGCTTTTATGTTTAAGTACGCCTTCGGGACGTCCACAGAAAAGATCTACCTGCACACGTGTTCAGACGGCAGACTGTTCAACCAGGCACGACTGAAGGCAATGAGCAAAGTAAGGAAAGCAACCATTAGGGACATGCTCTTTGCAGATAATGCTGCTATAGTCACTCACACAGAAGCTGAACTAAAACGCCGGATGGACAGCTTTGCTAAAGCATGCGATGAATTCGGGTTGACCATCAGCCCAAAGAAAACCAACGTAATGGCTCAGGACGCGGAACCTTCAGCATCATCATCAACAACTACAAACTAGAAGTAGTCAGTGAGTTCACTTACCTTGGCTCTACCATCACCAACAACCTTTCATTCGACGCCGAGCTCAACAAGCGGATTGATAAGGCGTCAACAACTCTCTCTAGATTGTCACAGAGTGTGGAACAACAGCACGATGACACTGAACACTAAGTTCTCCGTATGCCGTGCCTGCGTGCTTAGCACTCTCCTGTACGCCAGCGAAACTTGGACCCTGTATGCCTCTCAGGAGTAACGACAGAGTGCCTTCCACATGCGTTGTCTCCATCGCATACTCGGGATCATTTGGAGCGATCGTGTGACAAACAACGAAGTGCTTCAACATGCCTAAATTCCCAGCATGGTCACACTCCTCCGCCAACGTCGGATCAGATGGCTGGGCTAAGTACGTCGAATGGATGACGGACGGATCCCCAAAGATCTTCTACACTCTAAGCTTGCCACTGGCAGAAGATCAATCGGACGGCCACATCTTCGCTTCAAGGATGTCTGCAAGCACGACATGAAAGCTCTTGGGATCGACGTCAACACCTGGAAAGAGCTTGCCCTCGACAAGTCCAGCTGGCGACATGCTCTGTTCTCTGGTCTGGAAGCCAGCGAGGAAAACGTACGACAGCGTGCTGATGAGAAAAGATCTCAGAGGAAGAGGATGCAGTTCCAACCCAGACCTGACTCAACCTTCAAGTGCAGCAGCTGCAGCAAGGATTGCCACTCCCGTGTGGGGCTCTGTAGCCACAGAAGACGCTGCACAACTACAAACTAGGACACCTCTCATGGGCGCATTTCCTTCGTCTCTCGAAACTAACGGAAGCCAAAACAACAATATATATTGTTTCTTCAAATATAGAAATTTTTGTCTCTCAATGTATTCGATATGGTAGCTTGATTACGGTGAGTTATTCATTTGACTGGATTCGATTCGATAGATTTTCCAGGACAAATGTATTTTTCACCATACTTTTATGTTATTCACACTTTGTAAATTATAGTTAGTTATTTATTAACGTCACTCCTGTAAAGCTATCACAGTCAATGCAGTGTTACTATATGTCAGTATTTAACATATGAAAATAAAATATGTCCAGTACTTGCCTAGATGGTCGAAACTTTAGTGATATACATATTGTCACTTTGGTGTTTGCAATTAATGCTGGATGTATGTATTTATTTAGCGTTAACATGATGAAGCCCATGCGTGTTAAAATGTGCATTATGTCTATCTCTTGCCACACTTTTGTCTATATGAATACTAATTGATAGTCAGCATAGTTCGTGCAAACATCGGGTATTTACTAACATGAAATCACGCCATAATTGGTTCTCACCAGATTTTATAACAAAACTTTAATGCTATAACTGCGCATTAATTAATCATTGTCTGGTGCATCATTTGGAATCTATCTGCTTGTATCGCTCAATAATAGTTGTTTTCCGTTTTCATTGTTAAATGCAAATTTATATTCTTTAAATACCTGTCATTTTATCGTCTTTTTCTTTATTTATGAGTGATTTACAATCTGCATCTCTAATGGTGGTCCCAACAAACCACCAATTCTCACTTGATAATTTACACATATGCTCATGCTAAAGATTCATAATGTTACTGTGCATTGTAATACTATAATGAGAGCACAAAGGTCTGTTTGCCCGAACGATAAAGAGGACCACAATGTTTTGGTAGTCATGAATTCATACCAACTGTTGGTTGCTGGTTGGTTGTTTCATTCTTTAGATCATTTTCAGCACTTTATTCAGCAGAAGCATGCGGACCAATGGGATTTTCGTACCTTTTCCAACGACAATTTTGTAGATCCGCCTGGTTGGCCATAGAACACAATTAGTTTTACTATATAATCTCTACATGTGTTTCTCAGTACTGAACTTTCCACTGGGTGACAATCAATACAAATCATATGTTAATCTAAAATACCTTCAAATATGACTTTACGGTGACGTTCTTGTCAAGGCTGACCTGCATTTTTTTGAGAGGCTGAATTGTAAACAAAACACTATGCAACGGAACACAGATTTCACTACCGGATCATCACCATGACCTTATTACTCAATGTGCACTGTCGCCGAAATACACACAGACAACCACACCATAAGCTCACATTCTAAAGAATAAACAATTGCCTTTAAATCCTTACCAAGAGTGCCAAAATCTAACTTTTGTATCACCATTAAACGGAGACAGGAAAAAGTGATCTAAATAGACTGGGTCTACATTCGTGGGTACTGAACCGGATATTATTAATTGTGTACTCATGCCGGTTGGCTAGTGTGGATCTAAAACCGCGATAACTGTATAACGAATATGAACATCAACTAACTGAACCACCACTCTGGCCATGACTGGTTGATCTCAGGAAAATACACCGATTTACACGAATTGTCTTGGAGTATGCTTCCAACGAATAGCAAAGCGATTGAATTTGGCAGCTAAAGCTTGATTCCAGGGCACTCAAAACATTTCTCTGGAAACATGGATAAATTTGACAGCTAACGAAGTGAGTCTAAAACACTAAACTGTCATTCCTGGGTGCAATTTAATATTTTCAGTATGATAAAGCATTGGTTACGTTAAGGAATTCTGATAGTTTACTGAGTTTCCTTAATCCTGTTTCAGATACATGAATCTAAACGACCAATGTGCTTTAAAGACGATTCACGAACAGTACCCCCAGTACGAGAAGAGTTTTAATGCGATCATGAATGCATCACTCGTATTTAGCTCGTGTGTGGAGCACAAACATGGTTTGTTAATACAAGGATGAATTTACATTGTTCTTCCACCAACTTAGTACCATCTGTCTGCCTGTCTGTCTGCCTCTCTCTGTCTCTCTCTGTCTCTCTCTCTCTCAATTTTTCTGTCTATCTCTCTTAACAAACAATTTAGTTATCAAAGTTATATATCAAATATTTGATGGGAACTTACATTATTAGGAAATGAATCCAAACTCGTCCATATAACGGTCCATAAAAGTCCTAAATGAATGAAACTTTCTTTATGTATTTTAATACCTGAAATGACTGGCTCTCCAATAACCATAAGATGGACAAGATGGTGTTGGCCTGACTTCCTTCGAACAATTCATAGCAGTTCCAGAATAATATTATGGTACAAATAATGAGCACTTTCTATTGACACTGGCCAGTCCAAACAAATGTTTTTCCTCTAGAGAATATCTAAGTGAAACATAAAATATGTCTGCAGAATTACAACAGGAACATAAGTGTTAATGACTTCAAAACTCAGAATGAATCTGATTACCTAAGTTTCTCATTAAATTCGTTGTATATTGTCACTGCACATATATATATGACAGCATATACTATTGAATTTACGTCGAATTAATCATATTCACTTAAATTAGCACAATCTATGGAAAGCCACACTATTATTCTGGAATCATTGATAACCCACAGTCACTGAGAAACTACGCCATAGGTGTCATTTTAAGTTTTATTATTGAGATTATTATTACTAATTATTATTACTAACACATTCGAAACCAATAATTTATAAACCCTATGTAATAATATGCTCAAGTCACATAGACCAGCCTAAAACAAAGATATGCTGTACACATTACAGCCACCACGAATAAGAATTAGAAAAAATTACGTAAAATCACATGTCACGAGTTACAAATATATATATATATATATATATATATATATATATATATATATATATATATATATATATATATATATATATATATATATATATATATATATATATATAAAGAATACAAATCATATGGCGAATAACAACCCTCTCAAGCATACTGGATCCACCAAGGGATCACGTTTGTCAGGGATTAATTAAAATAGATGCAATAAACTGACGACGAACAGTACGAAACTAGTAACTAACTAGCCTAAGCGCTTTCGACTCTTAATGAGTCTTTTTCAAAGGCAAATACAAAACATAGTTACGACAAACAAATAAACACAAAAACGTTGTGTTTGTAAACCTCTACATTTCTGTCTTCACATGTGCTAAAACTATAAATACAGCCAGCTTGTATAGACTAGTTGCGGAAACTGAAAACGTTGTATAATTCCCTAAAAGTCTACAAGCTAAAGCGACATCTATTTTTACTTTGTGTACATATGTAACGCAGATTATATCCCGGATATTTGATTCTACACCGGTTATTCTTATAGTAAAAATTGAATGATAATAAGATTTAGAAAATGTTAAATTCTACTAGTGCATAGTTTTCATTTTCTAGTCATCTTGGTTTAGACAGCTTGGTTTCAATGTTCTAAGGCGGCGTATCCAGTATGATTCCTTTTCCTTCCTGGTTTCGGAACTCCAGCTGTGGTTGTTAGCAATAGCGATAAGTATTATATCACTGAAAGTGTGGCATGGGGAGGAGAAGTGTTCTGCGACAGGGCTTCTGTACAGCTTTTTTGTCATCCAATCAGATCTATGAAGATTTATCCTTATGTGTAGCTTTTCAGTTTCTCCCACGTACTGAAGGCCACAGATCTATATGTGTGTGTGTGTGTGTGTGTGTGTGTGTGTGCTTTCACCATAGAAAAAGATGGTCCATAATTTGCTTTGTACAAGACCGTAAATATTGAGGTACAAATGACCATCACAGATGGGGCAGGTATATGATGACGTAATGCAATATTACTGTCAATATGGTAAAAAAAAATAGTAAAGGACGAGGGGATGCATAACTATTTCATATATAATTTCAATTATGATATGATTTTATTTGCTTTGATCTTTTGAGAAAAAAAAACAAATTAAACGCTCTTTTCTAGTTAGTCTTTGGAAACTTAATGATCGGATTATTAGTTGAATGAATTGTTCGAGCTGAGAAATCTTTAGCAAGAATTAATAACTATTTTATGTTTTTTCCAATTTCTTTGCAGGTCATAATGAGTCACGTGGTACAGCATTGCATATATCACTTTACTGCCTTTTAATTGCACTTTTGGCATTATTTAATGTGTAAATAAAAGCTCCACGAAAAGTAGTCATATTATAAACAAAGTCGTAATACTGCTATCACCGTTACCGTCACTACTACTACGAAAAGGATGACCATGTTGTGCTAAGCCTGAGCGGTATAGAGGTCATTTGCAATTTGTCTACATTGAGGTGATTAATACGAGACCTGTTAAATGTTGAGATACAAGGCACTACAGGAAATATTTCAGAAGTGAAGCGGAAACATTCACCACTGATGGCAATACAAACTATTTCCACATCACGAGTGAAATATTTCCTTATAACTTCACCAGAAAGGCAGGTTTTCTTTTATTATTTATTTTAAACGCAAATGCTTTAATTTGCATGGATTTGTCTCCTCACTTTTTGTAATACTATTAAAGGCTGCAGTACTTTATCGATGAAAAGAAGTTATGTAGTTTAACTATCACTTTAGGATAGTGACGTTTTTCATATTTATTCTACAAATTTAATTTGCAAATATTATGCTTCAAATTGTGTATTTTGAATTATTAAATGTTTTCATGGGAAACATTTTTATGCTATCATTTTTGCGGATTGATATAGTGAATGTTGCTGGAGTGGAAATGCAATAGCAACATGACTTCACGCCTGACTTCCCCATTGCTTTCATTCATGACTACGATTGGGATGAGAGCTAAAATTGCTTAATTAATCTTATTACATATATAGGTAATCAAAATATGTTTTCTAAAAAATGTAGATCATTTTGTCATGCAATAATAAACCACTCCTATGGGGGACAAAGAATATCGAATGGCAGCAATAGGTTATGAATGTTCACTCAAAGACAGTTTGCATGTACAAAAACTAATTATAAAAAGATAGCACTTAAAGCTGACTTGTTATTTTTATCGGTGTTCCGTATTAGGTATTTTTGATGGCGCAATTCATTTCTTTTATAAACGTATACTAGCACGTCGACAATCTTGA
Source organism: Potamilus streckersoni (assembly GCA_016746295.1). Lineage (NCBI taxonomy): Eukaryota > Metazoa > Mollusca > Bivalvia > Unionida > Unionidae > Potamilus > Potamilus streckersoni. Next base: position 481,029 of record JAEAOA010000123.1, read on the forward strand.
AACAGTATAAGATCAATTCATCCTGAGAAAAGTTGAAATCAAAGAATGAGGGGACATATTGGTCTAAATAAGGGAATACAGGTTAGGTTTGAATAACATATATAAGAGAGTATAGTTTTCCAATATGGAAAAAGTAAGTAGTTCTCAAAGTGATACCCCCTCTATGCCAATATGATTTTTATACCACTGATATATGTGTATCATCAGCTGAAGTCCCAAAATGCAGTAGGATGACAACACTGTATTATGTCGGAAACAACCAAACATTCATGTGCAGACATTATCTTACTCCCCTTCTCACTCTTCAGTCTTCTACGAGCTTGATCATACTGTGTTGTTTTTTTTTTTAATCACGAAACACATAGATAATTTTTCTGTCATATCTAACAAAATACCTTACGGACATTAAACAGTTGTGACACATACAAGTGTTATTTTATTAATTATTGGGCTAAACCACTTGATAAAGGCGACTAATTATATCTATCATATTTTACTCTTAACCCTATTCTCCATGAATTGTAAAAGAATACATGATTACATCAAGGTGATATACATTTTTTGAGTATTTTTGAGGATAATGTCAAGTGTTACATGGTTCCAAATCGGATTGCCCCACAATAGCACGAAATTTTTCATTGGTTCCCAACCCTTGAATGCAACATACTGCAAATTACAAGAATGAAATTTCATTAAAATACTCGGTTCCTCTTTTAGGAAAGTTCTTTAAGTCAAACTGAGCATTTAGGAGCCACAATTACTAGACAAGAAATGGAGCCCTACAAATCAAGATTTATACTTCCAGGCAAATTGAACGTAGACCTAGTGTATCACCTTGATCACAAAATGCAAGACAGCTTTCAAGGGTTTTGTTATACATATTTTTGATTTGCCTTGTTCAATGTGGGTCCCCATTCCCATCTTTTAGATAACATGGAGAAGTGAGGTCTGTTTTTATCATCAAGAGGTGTGAATTAAGTATTAAATAAGTTGCATTAAACCAGTATAGACCGGAATAAAGATTGATGTTTGTCTATAAAGTCTAAAGAAGAAACGCAAACACGATTTACCTTAATTTGATCGAATCAAAATAACCAGTGGAAACCAACATGAATATTCCTGCCTGCTACAATACACACAAACAGATATAAACGCTAATTTTTGTCACGGTAACAATTCAAGAATGAAATTCCTTACAACAAATATTGTTCACACCTGTTGGATCCTAAATAGCCAAAATGAATCCTTTTGAAAACTAGTACGAACGGGTTCCTTTCTTCTTTAAAACAAGTCTTCTTATACTTGTTGACGATGCGCGGTACATTAATGTAATTTGTATGAGATTCAAAACCAAATTAATGTCAAGCTAACTTAAAACATAAGATAGCATCAATTCTTCTGGATATGTTATGGATAAGTATAAGCAACTTTTGTCCCTGTGTTTAAGTAGAGCAAAAACGGCTCTGAGTGATTGAAGTAACATAAGATATAATAACTATCCAGCAAGGCTGTTCAGAGCTATATTCCTAGAAAGCATGATCTTACATCTTCTATCCATTTTTAAATATCTGTCATTTCCACAAATACGAACAAATGTTCAACACGTTCGACACATCTCTGCGTAGACGTTGCTGAAGCACACATTGTGCTGGAAGGCATTCACCTACCACCTAATAGTATTATCTGGTCAAGAGTTAAGTCACGTACCGCCCCATAAAGGTGTGTTGTTCAATGGTGTGTTGTTCTAGTATGACGTAGTAGTGACCTTATGACAGCGTTACGACACGTTTGAGTGTAATCCATATTTTGGTGTTCAAAGGACTAATGCTTATTTTGTTGATTAAGACTCCTACTTCTGAGGTAGTTTCAGATAGCAACCATTGAACGCTAAAAAAAAATTTCTCTCGGAGGCACCTAGGTAGACGTGATGTATTCATCTTTCAATTTCCATAGCACCATTTTTGTTCGTCGTTCCAATTGGCTGCCGAGCTGATGTTCCTTAGAGTACTCATTCATGTAAAAGCAAAGCTACTCAGCCATATCACGGAATATATGTATGGTCTATATTCCTTCTGTTTGATTGTGGTGTGTCTCACTTCAGGAATTTGCTCCTATCAAGACTAGCTTTTCTCGTATTAATGGAACAGTTAAGCTCCAGATTGACATCTGTGGAACGCAAAGCAGTAAGATTGTCTCCAAAGATCTTCAGTGGGTGAATTGTAAGGTCAACAGTGCCGCATTGTAATTTGTCTTCCTAATCATCAGTTTCACATCAACTGGAATGCGCTTTCTTCAATTCTCTAATGCCTTCGGGAATACAAAGTTCTTCATTAGCTTTGAACCCAGAAGTCGCCTTAGTTTGAAGGTATGTGTTTTGCTGTTTTGCCATCAACCTACTTTTGTCAAACTCTACCACATGTTGAGAAATTTCGAGGCGCAACCAAACATGACCTGTTGCCATAGGTTTTGCAATGATCTACGCAGTGTTCTTTTGGGTAGTCTACAAATTGCTCCCTAACACATCCTGAAAGACGCTAAGCAACTCATTCGGAACCAGTATGGCCTTTGGAGGTAGTGAATAGTCCATGTGCGCTACGTGAAGTTCCCCCTGCTACTAGTGATCGACCTCTTAGATTTAGATCTTGACTGGCTCTGCATAAGTCGCTTCGGGATTAGGTGGGTCTAACCACCAAACAATCGGCACTCTGCATCATCACCCAATCCTGGATGTTGTTAGAAAAATGATAGATTTTACAGCTGTTATACGCAGCTCTCTTATATAATGTAGCAGTTTGCTTTTGCGAATAGCCAACTTACAATCGAAACGGCGCCATGCATGTAGCAATATGTGTCTTCCTTTAAAGCCACGCAGTCGTCTCCATCCATTAATATCTCAGCTTATATTTTGAAATATATCTCAGATATTTTCTACCTCACGCTAGAGAATCGGGAGGAGTGTAGCGACGGCTCCTTGTAGAGTATATTGCAGTGGATCTCAAAGTAGGAAAACCGATACGTGTCCTGGACAGTATCAGAATAGGCATTCAATCGGCACATTCTGTGCCTCGAAATCCGGATAATAGATGATGTATGGGACACTCATTTGCAGATGGTTCCGGAAGGTTAAGATCTTCTTCCTAGCGTCTTTCCTGTGGATTTTCTATAGATCGATAGTAGAGACGTGGAGGACGAGTAACATGTTTGAATTATTTCCTTGTGGTCACTATGGTGTTGTCAGTAGGTGGTAAATGGTCCAACGTATGTGGACTAATCTCCTCGTTGATGCTTACTGGGTAAATACACATATTTCAGCGTCTTTCTAACATGCTATTATCGCAGAAAAGTAGACTCAAACAAAGTTTAGCTGTCCAGGACCCTGCAAGTACTTGCCTGGCCGGATATCATGTTCATTACCCTCGTGCAGGGCAGTTTTTGTTTTTGTTTTCTCTATCGATAGCAGACTGTGGTGCTATGCTTATGGGTGTTGGAATGCTGCACAGGCCGCAAAGTGGGTGGTATGTCGACTCACTGGTGACATTAGCATGGGCAAAAAGCCGCTCGATATCATCAACATTTAGTAAGGCGGTGGAGGTATTCCTGAAAGACTCCGTCACTTCTATCCTCTATCGCTTAGCTTTATCACCGTAGACCTTTTGCAGACATTGTACAAATTTCTCTACTGTGTTGCGAAAGACAAAACTAAACTTTATCCGTCAAATATCTCAAGGATAATGATACTAAATGCCAGAGCATTAATGAGTACCGAAGTATCGTTCACTAGGATTGTTTCTTATGGCAGAAAGTCGAAATATAGGGACTGCTAGCGTTATCAGCCCACACAGTTGGCAATGTTTACTTAACTTTGTGCTCAGGAAGCCTAGACTGTTTGTGGGACTAGAACTGGCAGATGGCCATTAATTGTCAGTATTACGCATAGCGCATCATCCGATTTACCGTGAGTTCTCTGCTCTCCGTAGGTAACTCATTCAGTAATTTCAAAGTGTATATCCTACTGCGTTCATGTAAGTTCATGTATATAGTGCTTTGTTGGTATTTTCGTTGTGGCCCTAATCTCTAAATAGATTTTCTGATTTCCATTTGATATGAATTAACTAGAATATACTGCAAACCATAACTATCACACGTTGACATTCTTGATTCGAATAATGTAACCTTCGCACACGTCCTGCATGGTAATCGCTTCTATTTTTTTTTTTTTTTTTTTTTTTTGCCTTTGCCGTGTGACTAGTACAGTAATCTATCATGCTAGTAAACTCTTCTTTACCATCAACATCAACACAGGAACTATAACTCTTATTCTTTTTAATATGCCAATAGCAGAACGTCTAAATAAAGATAATTAATCTATCTTGTGCTACGACTTAAACATGCTTGTATACATTTTTGAATCCCACCCGCTTTAAGACTGTTGGCGCTAGAATCCTGCCAAAGACGTATTGTGTCCATTTTTGCAGTCCTGTACATTACCCAATCGGAGATGGTGGGTATCTAGTAAAGTACCACAACAAAATTACGAGATTTTTGAGCAGCACCACCCACGCCAATGTTGGCAACTTTGGCTTCTCATTTCGTGCAAGCATTACGACGGTCTTACGCCCGATATTGGCGTCTCCACACATTATCACGAGATATTCGGTAAATGCCAGACAATGACCACCATATTAACCGCATTATCTGTGTTATCAAAGGATATTTCCCGTGGCGAACATTTTACTGTCATAAAAATACAATACTGAACTTTTATTATGTTAATTTTATTAATTTACACACACACACGCACACACACATACATACATATATATATATATATATATATATATATATATATATATATATATATATATATATATATATATATATATGGAGAGAGAGATTACTTTGTAAAATATCAGTGTTAGAGTCTCAATTCATTCAGAGTATGAATTCTTGTTGCGGGCTTCCTGATTTAGTTAATTATATAACTGTAGATTCTGCATCAATAATGTAATAGCTGCGTCAACGTCAAACAAGTAATTCCACCAACAGTAACAAATCGACGGTTTTTAATCTGCCAGAGCATATACTATGCCTATGCTATTTTACATAAAAAGGCAAACATATTACGAGGAGAAGCTCAATATTCAAAACAAAGGATGTGATGTTTTGTTGCGTATGAAAATCATTCTTGGATTTGATTCCTTCATGGACGAATTTAAAGTAATTTTGAAGATTCCAGACTAGATGATAACAATCCTTTATTTCTTTATTGTTGTGTTCATTTACAGTGTAGGTTACATACAGTGGTTGCCATCGAAAGAAATTAAGACTCTTGGTAAACGTTTATTGTGATGTGGGTCCAATAATAAAAGAAAACATCGACCTTGACATTTTTAATGAGGTGGGGCAGGATCTATCTAACACCACAAATCTCATTGTAATTTTTAGGGTCAGCATTTTACGTTGTAAGACAACATGTCATTGGACCAACCCTTCTGCAACCTCTATATCCGGTTACATACTTCTATGTATATCTTTATCACGTGTGTTACGTTTCATGACTGTAGGTCATAAGTGTCATGTACTATTTAACATATGTAATATAAATATTCTTTATAGCTGTATGTTTGTACTTTAAGATGAGGCCATTCTTGTACACTCTCATGTTCTGTGAGAAAATTTGCTAATAAATCCTGCCTCATGTTTAAAAATGTGTTCTGCAATCAGCAGTGATGTCACCGATAGGCATAGGCTTAGATACCGGAAACCTACCAGTGCTACTACACTATACAGTTTTCAAAGAGAGCACCTGTATCCAATCAGAATCAAGATAGTCAAATTTAGGATTGTCATGCAGCCGGACATTATTCTCTTACAATCATTGTGAAAATTGATCAGTGCACATTTGGACGTCGAAAGACTTGTGAGACACTAGAAATCACCCCGACAGCAAACTAGGCACTCGTAAAAGGTCGGGAAAGAAGCTCTTGGAACTTAGGACGAGATTTGAAAAAAAGGCTTCTGAGATCAAATATCTTCGCCCGAATCTGTTTCACTTTCCTAACTACGTGTCGTAATATTTATTCGTTATTATGTGCATTTGATTTAGTAGAACTTTGATCTTCTATGTACAGCTGAATTATCGGCATGTCGTAATATAGTAAATAGTAATTAGTAATATTTAAGACTAATTTTTGTAGTTTTTAGGATGAAATCGAAGTGGATAGTGTAATCTGTTGCATCGTGGTGCAGAACTGAATTTACTAGTGAGTGGTGTTCGAACTTGTATTTGTATTTATTTGTATTTGAATATATAGTGTCCATTATACAGAGTTAGATATTGTTGGTCTTGTGCACGTAAAATTATGCATTTTATATTTGCATATGTCTTTTATAATTTGTAAGGTGGGAGATGCGTAGGAATATTGTGGATGTTAATATTTTACTATATAACAAGAATTATGAATATGCGTGTATGTATCAGATGTTGCAATATTATTGTTGTTGTTATGGCCTTTGTTGTAGAAGAACAAGCGTGTATGGAATATTTAGATGTGAGTGTATGAGTTGAAGTAAAACATTTAATTACCATTATGCTGATGAAGGGTCTCGTAGAGTGTGATAATTATCCTGGTCGAAAACAAGGAGGCCAAATTGCACGTCCATTCTATTCCGCGGAAAGCTTTCCGATGAGATAGGACGTCACCCGACGATTAGAGAGGAGACGATGAAACGAGAAAAGCAAGTGGAATTAGGCAATTGTTCGAAGGCACCAGGGCCATGAGACAGAAGCAAAGGTACCTGAAGTACGGACAAAGAGAACGGGAGAACGAAAACAAGAATACCGGAAATACCGACAAGGAGACCTGGGAGAACGAAAACAAGGGTACCTGCTTTAACAACAAAGGAATACAAGGCGGAAATTACAGATGAGTAACATAGAAGGAACAAGGGAAGGAAACGCTCTCACCTTTAATTTCGCGTGATGAAATGAATGTCAATTTTAATAGATCTTGTACTGATTGGAAGAAATTGCATTTACAAATTGACCTGCAAGTAGAATACCGAGATATAGTTTATTAAATTGATATACTTTTCACTTATTATTTTTATAGTTTATACACCTAGACCGTCAGCTTTATTGACTGGGGCTCGGACATTTTTTAAACTTTCAAATTGTCTGTCCTTCTCCGGGGTTTGTAATAATTCCGTAGGTGGCTCGTGACATCAACAAATTGATAGTTTCAAACGTAATGATATATACATTTATAGACGTTAATGGATTCAGTTCATTTAAGAAGTTTTCCTTAGAAAACCCAGGTTAGTCTAGTTTCTCATATGTGGCGTGTTTAAGTAGTAGTTTTTTTTTCAAAATTATTCAACTTTGTATATATTATCTTGTTTTATTTCACTAAGATAATTCTATATTCTGTGTATCAAGTCTTCCAGTCTGTGAATTTCAGTAACATAAATTATTACTTTCCTAAATCAAGTCTAATTTGCTTCAGTTTTGCGTTGCAGTAATTTATTGTATGCAAAAGGAAAGGCTTGTCTAATCAGATGAAAATTTTGCCCTAATTGTCATTGACCTGCTGTATTATATGCACAAGGGGATATTTGCCGACATCGTGGCAGCATGATTAAAACATTGGTAAAGCTACGTAAAAAATCCAAATCACACACACGCGCACGGATAATATGGATTTAGAAATGTTTTCCAGGATTGTATTCTGGTCAACAAGTTCTGGTGGTTATTTTTTTTTTCTTTAACACACTTTCATGCCAAAGAAAATTGGGCGACATCCTTTCCCACGATAACACCCGAAATTGTAAAATAGCTATTAAATCAAATTTGTTTTCTATGTATGTATGCAAATTCGATTGTTGCATATTTACTTCTTGTTTGAAACATTTCAACTGTCATTTACATGAGCAGTTTTCACTATATGAAATGTTTTCAGTGATGCAACCCTCGGGCCAATGTACTAGTCTTCCTGTGGCTGTGGTGGTGATTTGAGTTTGATGGCCTTTCGCCAAAGCTGTGTCGTTCATTGTACCCGCTACCATTTTAGTATGAGTCCAAAGTTCTTCCAGGTGAACTGCCGCACTTCCCATGACTGGATGATGTTAAGCTTTTGTATGAATAATCTGCATAATGTTCTAGTGAATAAAAAAATAAAAAAATTTGACATATAAGCGGATGGGTCTTGAGCACCCAAATCTCCCTCATGGATACATAGATGTTTTACGCTTTATATAATGCGTTTTATTTGTTAAATCTTATCAATATTATACAAAATGTAGCTAATTTGCATCCAGATATGTGAATCTCAGTGAGAAAAATGGTAAACAGAATATTCACAATCAATACCACAGTACAAGAATGTTTTTGATTCGATAAACCACTAGTGGTCAGCCGGTAGGGTAACGGGTGGGTTGGGTGGGGGCAAACGCATTGCCAGCATTTTAAAATCTTAATAGCTGACCACTACATGTTTGCAGCTCGTGTCTCCACTCACATCACCACCACCAAAAAAAAAAATAAATTCTGTCGCCACTCATGTTTAGCATAAACAAGGCATACAAGGGTGACATTTGTTAAAATGGATGTCATGAGATGGGTATATGATAATCTGATTTAATGATGTTATATAATTAATGTGAATTCTTTAAAATATTTTTGTGATAATACTAACATTAGTAAATTATGTGGTTCATCGTTACTGAAGAAGTTTCTAATTTTTATATCATTTATCTGGCCTAAGATAAAATTTTATATACTTTGAATTCATGGCTGGAAGAAATAATGACATTCTGAGTCAATCTACAAGCATATTTTTATTGAAGCACTAATTTGATCATATAATATCGACAATGAAACAAATATTGTTTAAATTCAACTTTGTATGCTCAACCGTTTTAGAATCGAATCAACTGTCAGGTGACAGGTTTAACAAATTTATTAGCCGTACCTCATTTATTCATTGATTCTTCTCAAACTCACTTTTGGTAATGATCGCGCCGATGGGACAAACTTATCATGTAGGTCGTTCTCTGCTGCATAGGACATGTATACTGACCTCTTCTTGACGTCAAGAAAAAAGGCTATTTCCCTTAATTTGTCATATATATCTTAATGCAAAAGAGTATTAACACAGATAACAGTCATTTTAAGTGCTAATGACAGGTTACTGGATCATTTTGTATTTAATTGTGTCAGTGGGTCAGTTTAAGATTGAATTTTGACCCCATTGGTTATTTGATCAAATCTAGATAAAGTTCACCTAGAGTCATAAGTTAATCATATGCAGTTTTATGTGATAGCTCTCTCTCTCTCTCTCTCTCTCTCTCTCTCTCTCTCTCTCTCTCTCTCTCTCTCTCTCTCTCTCTCTCTCTCTCTCTCTCTCTCTCTCTCTCTCTCTCTCTCTCTCTCTCTCTCTCTCTCTCTCTCTCTCTCTCTCTCTCTCTCTCTCTCTCTCTCTCTCTCTGTTTATAACAATCCATAAACCCACAGTTTATATGTGTCATCTATCACCAGAAAACCCAGAAAACAATCATGTTATCATTAATATTTGTCGCGTATTCATTTATTATTGTTATTGAAATGTTCTGGTCTATTCGACACTGAAAATGTTCTATGGAATATAATCCACATTGTTAAGAGTTTATTATAGACTGTTTGGCGTTTTCTCTAATAGTGTTCCTTATGAATAAAATACTAAATCCAAATTTGAACAAACGTCCCACTAACGATACGTTAAATACCCTATATATTCTAATAACTAAATCGGAGTAGTAAATACATGCAAAAATCTCCTGTGTCGTATGAAAATTATTGATGAACATATCAAGCAGATAATCGAAAGGTTGTTCCATTTAGAACAGGGTCACTTTCGAACCTATCAATTCATATATATATATATATATATATATATATATATATATATATATATATATATATATATATATATATATATATATATATATATATATATATATAGTATGTACGCTGTATCAATGATATACTATTATAAGGAAACGAGGCCTGCTGATTTTCCTATTAATGAACAATTTGTACAACGAGTGTTATATCATTGAAACAGCGTACATACTGTACATATATTATATTTATATCACATACAAATACATATATTTGCCGTTTAAACCGTTTTTTATTTTTACTACAGGCAACCTTGTATTATTCTAGTGAATGAACTCCTCATATCTCGGAGTGTGTGAGCTGCAAAATTTACTTTTCTGCAGTAGTGGATATTTGGCACCGGGTCACAATTAGTACTGCCAGTTCAGTACTCACGAATGTAGTTCTAGTCTAATTTTCTTCTCTCATTTTGGTGGTGATAGAAGAGTTTTATTGATGCATTTTAGTAGTGATTTATATATAATTGTTTAGTCTTGAGAATATGCGTTTATTGTATGCTTCTCATAGTGAGTAATAAGGCATTGGTGATGATTGGTGATGATCCGGAAACGAAATCAGTGTTCCATTGCATGTTGCTATGTTTACAATTCAGCCTCTCAAAAAAATCTCACCAATAAACCCTTGACAAAACTTTCCCGAGAAGTCATCGTTGAAGGATTTTTTATAATAACATATTGGTTTTTGGAATCCGTCCGTCTTCGAGAGACTATGGTGTAGCTTCCGGTTTGAGTGTCTTATCTGCACCGTCGCGAATGGCTGAAGAGCCCGACCCTTGCGTGACAGTCTCTGTTTCACTTGCTGCAGATGAAGGTTGATTCTTGTTGAGGCTGCTATCAATTCGCCTTCCTAGTGGCTCTCTTTGTAGAGAGGTTCTCTTTTATCATTTTCTCGGCTTTCTGAGTACCTTGTCTGACAGCAAGTCGTCACTCGTAGCGATTGTTAGCACTGCTCTCTCGGCTGTTGACGCTGATGTTGGCAGTTTTCCTATCCTTCTTGCAGACGTCCTTGTATCGCCGTCCAGTCAGTCGTGTACCTTCTGCTTGCTCGCCGTATATCAGATCCTTGTGAATGCGGCCTGAATCAATTCTACTGAAGTGGCCGAGCCAGCGAATGCACCTCTCGTTGAGGATGGTGAACTGTTCATGCTTGCCCGTTCCATAACCTCAGTGTTGGGTACTTTGTCCTGCCACTGGATGCGCAGGCATCTCAGATGGAAGCTATTGAGTTTCCTTTCGTGGCTCGTGTAGGTCATCCATGGCTCGCTATTGTAGAGGAGTGTACTGATCACGCATGCCTGGTAGACACGCAGTTTGGTCTTCTCAGTGAGGTTGAGATTGTTTCAGATCCTCTGTTTCAGTCGCGTCATAACTGCTGCTGCATTAGCAATCTTGCCGTTCACCTCAGCATCAATAGAGAGCACTCTAGAGATGGTGGACCCAATGTATTTATACGTCTCAACAACTTCAAGGTTGTACCCATCAATGTTGATGGTTGGAGAGGAGTGTGCATCCTGCGTCATGACATTCGTCTTCTTCAAACTGATGGTCAGTCTGAACTCTTTACAGGCATGGGAAATGCGATATACTAGCTGATGAAGTTCATCTTCCATTTGTGATATCAAGGCTGCATAAATCGGCAAAGAGCAATTAAGTGATGAGAACCTGTGACTTTGGTCTTTGCACGGACACGTTTGGTGTTGAACAGTTTGCCATTAGTCCTGGTGTGGATGTACACTCCCTCGCTGAAGGTTTTAAAGGCGTACTGGAGGAGCATGGAGAAGAAGATGGCAAAGAGGGTTAGTGCAATGACACAACCCTGCTTCACTCCGCTGCTAACTGGGAAGTCCTCTTATATATGACACCGTTGAAGCACACTGTGCTTTGCGTATTCATGTGAAACGATGTGATGAAAGCGAGCAGTCAAGTGGGGGAGTAGCCGACCTTCTTCAGGAGCTTGAAGAGTCCACTCCGGTCAACCAAGTCAAAACGCTTTTGTCAGGTCGACGAAGGCAATGTAGAGGGGCATCTGCTTATCATGACACTTCTCCTGCAGTTGACGTAGGGAGAAGATCATGTCTACAGTTTACCGGCCAGCCCGGAAGCCACATTGGGATTCTGGGTAGATGCAAGAGGCTAAGGTCTGCAAGGGGACCAGTGAGATACGTGCGAAAACCTTTCCGACGATACTGAGGAGGGAGATGCCCCGGTAATTGTTACCTTTGTTCTTGTACAAAGTGACGATGTTGGCATCCCACATCACGTCCTGGAGGATGTGTCCCTGTTTCCAGCAGAGGAAGAGGAGTTCGTGCAAGGGCAGGAGTAGTGCTGGTTTCCCGTTCTTGAGGATTTCAGGTGAGATGTCGTCGCTCCCAGGCGCCTTCCCACAAGCGAGACAGTAGATTGCTTTGCTTAGCTCTTCCAGGGAGGGCAGAGTTTCTAGTTCCTCCATGTTTGGCAGATCTGGGATGGCGTTCAGGGCAGTATCGGTACGACGGTTTAGGTTGCATACAGCGCATGATAGTGCTCAAACGAGCGCTGAAGCTGTTTCTCCTGGTCTGTGATGACTACTCCCGCCTTGAACTTGAGGGGAGGACGGTCTTAAAAGATGGAAGAACTTTTGCCTTCTTGATGCCCTCGTACATGCCTCTTGTATCCCCAGTGTCAGCAGCTGTTTATATGCTTGTGCAGAGATTCATTCAATAGGTGTTGACACAGTGGCTGGCGGTCCGCTGTGCATTTTTCCTGGCAATCCTTTAGGCTTGCAGTGTACTAGGGCTAGTTGTAGCCTTGTAACCTTATAAGCCAGACGGGCGCCTTAAAACCAGTCGCTTCCGGTAGATGGGGCTCGTAAACCTTGATGATTGCTCATCTAGGAGAAGAAAACCTCTTATTCCAAACCTCCGCTGATTTGCGGCTATACCTACTCATGGGAACGTCTAAGGGAGTAAACTCCCGACAGAAAATCTGGACACGGAGTCCCTAGGGTTGTCTAACATTGACTCCAATGACATTTCGGCAACTCCTACAATGCTGTCGGTACCACGTTGTATCGGCATTTACCGTTCCATTGTGAGCATCAGCTGCATGGAGAGGGGTGATCTGCTGCATGTGCAACAGCTTATTCTCCATACTACCCTGCCCACGCCTTGTAGCTCCACTGGAGAGGACACGTAAGGTGTCGGCACAACACGGAAAGCAGCAATTTACCGGTTATAATCAATATCGTTATTGGCGTAGAACTTGGCGTCAGGGGTTGCTTCCGACGGTGGGAGAGACTGCCATGTCTCATTGCACAGCTACCGCCCGTCTCAAGCTGGCAGCCTACAGACAGTATGGTGCTGTCTCGTCATAGACTACCTGCTTCACTGGGTGCGTGGAGCTTAGGGAACATTTTTAACAAGTAGGCCAAAAATTCCGCACCAGGCAAGACTCAAAGAAGAGAAAAGAAGACTTCAGTTCTCCGTTTTGCAAGCTGGAACGTCCGAACCATGTATACTGGACCTACTGATGAGCTGAAGCAGATTGACGATGCACAGAAGATTGCCGTAATTGACAGTGAACTCTCCCGACTGAACCTCGACATTGCCTGCCTTCAGAATAACATATGATTTGTATTTATTATCACACAGTGGAAAGTTCAGTAATGAGAAACAAAGCTAGAGGATATATAGTACAATTAATTGTGTCCTTTGGCCATTTCCTAATCACCTCTTCATATTTATAAGTTGATTGTTGTATTTTCTTGGCTTCTAGTTTTTTCCCACATTTTCCCACATTGATTAAATCAATATAATACATACTTTTGATGTAAACATGAAATATTATTTTAATAATAGAAATAGAGCAATGTCAGCACTTGGAGAGCTACACCATTCAAATGAACGCAATTCCGTTCACCTTCAGGCAAATGTTTCGAAATTAATTAAGCTAGCTGACGTACCAGCAAGAGGTAATTAAAATATTGTGATATATTTACAGTTGATCCAAGTCATTTTTCTGCTCTCACTCTCTCTCTCTCCTCTCTCTCTCTCTCTCTCTCTCTCTCTCTCTCTCTCTCTCTCTCTCTCTCTCTCTCTCTCTCTCTCTCTCTCTCTCTCTCTCTCTCTCTCTCTCTCTCTCTCATTATTTAGTCGGTTTGACTTAGCTTTCTTAAGTCCAGGAATATTGTCGGAAAATACTTTACGTTCGTCATTTGATAGATTTTAGCCATTACCCTGCTACGATGGTAGAGAGAGAGAGAGAGAGAGAGAGAGAGAGAGAGAGAGAGAGAGAGAGAGAGAGAGAGAGAGAGAGAGAGAGAGAGAGAGAGAGAGAGAGAGAGAGAGAGAGAGAGAGAGAGAGAGGGGGAGGGAGCGCTTTGGACATTTTCATATTTAAATATTAATCGAATGTTTAAAACATTAATCGAATTTTTAGAACATTGAGAAATGTTTAAGAAAAAAAAAAAACTTAACATGAAATATATCCATTATGTGTACACGTCACTGAGGAATTTGCTGGTTTGCACCATTGTATCATTGAGAAACACTGTTGATAAATCCCAAGGAAAGTACAAACGAATCGTTACGACGAACTATATTCTTGTAGGTTCTGTGGAGTAATTTCTAGTTCAAGGTTTTAATCCAGTTCAAATTCCTTCTCTCATTCCACATTTCTTCGCAGTTTGTCCAATATGCTTGTGAGGGGAGGGGAGAAGAGAAAGTAGAAAGGATTGTGACAAAAATGTGTACCATATTAAATTAATTTAGAAAAGGGGGATTATTAATAATTTTCATTATTATATTTCATACATTACTAGTGACTAATTTGTGGAAATTGATCAATGATCTAGAATACACTACAGACCCTCGCGAAAACGTTTATTTATGCGTATTATTGCGCCATAGGCGGATCACAATTCTATATTGTTATAACAAATTGCTTTATACAATCACTTTAAATGTATGTGTGTATATATATATATATATATATATATATATATATATATATATATATATATATATATATATATATATATATATATATATATATATATATATATATATATATCGGATTACATCCCTGAGAGATATAAGATGATTTCAAAAATTCTGAGAGCCATGAATTTGCTGGTATAGAATGTTTCTTGATAGATATAGTATAATTTGACAAATGAAAGTCAAAACTCTTCAATAAAAATAAGTCAATTGAATGTATTGAGTCGTGTATCCAATGTATGTTAGTTTTGTATGTTTAGTATAACGTCCTCGTATTTTTAAACAATATTAGTACACATGTACTCCTTGCACGCCTGCTTCATACACGCTATGTTCGAATTCCTGAGACAAGCTGTAACGGCATCAGGAGGAGATTAGATACATAACTCCGGTATAAATTGGTCTGTTCATATATGTATGTAGATCCAGTACGGTGACCCTGAACTTGACGCACTTTATACATTGCTAGAAAGTCTACATGCTGGTATTATCTTTGTTCTCTGTAGTAACAATGGAAACGAGCGCTGATTCCAGTGTTTGAGTGTAGTTATCGGCATGAGAATCTTATTTATATACAAGCTAACACAATATAAAAATAGAAGCAAGAGGAAATTTACATGCTGTGGAAAATCTGCTCTGTTTCAGTTCGATGACGATGATAAATTGCTATGTTTCTGGGATATTACTCGCTGTAGGTAAGTTCACATCAACCCATTATGTGGTTGGCATAAGTGACCATTATAACGAATTTTTATGCTGGTCTTGTTATCGTCGTTCACATCGTTATCGTCATCGTTAATTTTATTGCCTATTCAAGCAAAGAGTGAAACATTACGTTTTCTGGTTTCAGCGAATATGGTGGCATTTATTTTAATATAATGTGCTGATGATTTGGACTGACTGGCTTATTATTTGGTTGATTTATAATGGCGCATCAGCACTTGTAAAAACAAAGGGTGCAGAGGTAATTGGGACATTAAAGGCGTGCTCAGAGACACTCTACGGTAGGCGATCAGGACTGTGTCTGGGGGATGTCATTCCCTATGAAGGTAGAAAGATTTTTTGTCAGGATGTATTAACAATCCTAGAAAGTTTGTAATGTGAGATCCCACGTAAAATCTTTTATACAAATACTCCTAGATCTCGATCTTGATTCTGTTACAGCACTTGGACCAATTTAAATTATTCAAGCAATTTATCAGTTCAATATCTTTCTGATATGAAAACCTATTGCTTTATTTTACCACGCTGTTCAATCTGTTATATTCTCCATTCCTACATTTGATAGAAGATGAGCTGGGCAGAAATAGGTCGAAATGTACGTGAAAGTACCCACATTTTGTAATTCATCCCTTTGCAAAGTAGAAGACGGCTGACATGTAATTGTATTAGGCTTACTTAACTCAACAGTGCATTTAATGTTACAGACGCGATATACTATTTACTGAGCAGTCAATGTTTACGGGGGTGGGGGACGTTGTTACAAGTCATTAATACACAAGTCGTTCCCTGCTACGTTAAATGTCATTACATAGTCTTCATTACCCTATCCTAATTACATGCGTGTTCAAAACTGTCCTTTACAGAAGAATTTGCAGCCGACATTTACTTGCTGGACCAATAAGTCTACGTCTTTACTCAGTATACTACCACACCCCCACCGTGCTCTTACTAATCAGTACCGTATAAATGCCATCTAGATACCGTATAAATGGCAATGATACACACGCCGTTGTCATAGCAATGAAAATATCTCGACGGTACCAATATGAGTGAGATAAAAATGTTAGAAAAACAGAACGATAAATATATTTATTTTCTCTTTCATTTCATATTGATCTTGTAGCGGCCATAATATGACATTTGTTTTTTAGACTTATACACTATATCCACTGTTTTATTATGTTTTTGTTCACATGTGAGCTATCTAAAGGCTTTTAAATCGGTAGACTGCATTGCGCCATACTCCATAAGTGCAGTTAAATAATCATGGCGGTCTACTTGACTTCTCGCATGCTTTTAGAATGTAGAACGAATAAACATTTGTAAATTTTTGTATTAGAGTTGTGCCATTTAAACATATATAAATGAATGCGACGATATTCATTTATATATGTTTAAATGGCACAACTCTAATACAAAAAATCTGGAGTATCAAAATATCCAAATAGTTTCTATAAAAAGTCAAAATAGGCGATTGATTTTGAAAATGGAATATATTTTAATGCTTAGAAATCCCAAAACAACTCAGTTTGTGAATGTGTGTGTGTTTGCATGTGTGTATGTGTGCATGAGTGTGTGTGTTTGCATGTGTATATGTGTTTACATGTGTGTGTGTTTGCAGGCGTGTGTGTGTGTTTGCATGTGTATATGTGTTTACATGCGTGTGTGTGTGTGTTTGCATGTGTATGTTTGTTTGCATGTGTTTACATGCGTGTGTGTTTTTTCCTGCGTGTATGTGTTTTTGCATGTGCATATTTGTTTACACGAGTATGTGTGTTTGCATGTGTATATGTGTTTACATGCGTGTGTGTGTTTGCATGTGTATATGTGTTTACGTGCTTGTTCATGCATTTGACATAGCTACTCATAAAATAATAGTATTGGACTTGTATTTATTTTGTAAGAAATGGGAAATAATATTTTAACAATCGGGAAGGAGGAAAGCTACGAACCATCTGATCAAAATGTAGAAAATAAAGAAAAATGTTCGTATTTATCACGTTGACAAAATGAATATATTTCATGGAAGTAGTCTCCTCTCAAATAACAAATATTTTTTTTTCAGCATGGTACCCGACAACTTCAATGGTTGCAGTGGCGGTATGCGAAAAGAGAACTCTCGATGGATGCTTGAAGACAATTTCATCACTTATTGAGGATGACGATAATTTGATTTACAGGATTAGTGCTATGTGCAGGTAAGAAAGATTTGTCATCACTGGTTACAACAGGAATTGAACGGTGTCAGACAAACCAAATTAAAATTAAATTTAATTTGATGATTTAATCTCTCTAGCATTTTCTACCAACAGAAGATTCTTGTAAATTTGTGAAAGCATTTGCCAAAGGGAAATTATATTTTCGAAAAAAAAAATGCATTTTAGAAAGCAGTCTCAATAGTATGCTTTAAACGATTTCTGAATTCCTGAACTGATATTTACAAGTTTAATTAATTTCATTCCTTACCTTGCATTTAAAGTTGACTGGTTGTATATCTAAGTCTAATGGCCGATTTATTACCTTTGAAAATATGTTTTGGTTTCTCTTGAACATTATTTTGAGAGGCTTCAAATTTGTATTAGTATTATACTTACTGGAACCAAAGCTGGTATATATAGGTGCTTTCATTTTAATGCTTTGCATTAATGTGACACATAAGGTCTGAAGATTAACAATATATTTAATTTGGTGACCTACAGTTTGAATATAATTTTTTCTTGGTAAATGGAAAATTTAATAAAATGTCTCAAAGCAATTCAAACAAAATAATTTCGTTCACGTTTGTAATATATTTGACAAAAAAATCCAGGTAGGTTGTCATTTTAGTTACTATTTCATAAATTCACCCAACCCATGGAGCACTAGAATGGTACCAACCACCAATATGACTAAATCGGTAACGGATCATGTGACGGGATAGGTATCATTAATTCCTTTTATAAGATTGTTGCCAAGAACTCCTTGGATACCGTTCTCACACACGCAAACTGCAGCGCTCTTTCTATATATTAGAGGCTCCTAAAGCTTTTTTATATATGTATTTTGGAAACACTTTACACCTCTTGATACCATAAAAAACTACATAAACTTCATATCATCACCTTTTCTCTCCTGTAAACTTTCTAGCGAGAGCGGACAACAAGCAACGAGATGTGCAATACGTGAGCTGGTAAACTGTCCAAACTATCTGAGTAAACCCACCGGTCATGACATGCAGCTTCACTTCTTAGAGGAGATTACGGTTCAAGACCAAACTGATGCATGCGTCGTATGGAGTGGTAACATCTGTTCCTCCTCTTTCTTCTTAACTATAAAAAACACTAATATGTATTTAAATAGCACTAATATGTATTTTAATAACACTAATATGTATTTATCTAACACTAATATGTATTTAACTAACACTAATATGTATTTAACTAACACTAATATGTATTTAACTAATGTATTTAACTAACACTAATATGCATTTAACTAACACTAATATGTATTTAACTAACACTAATATGTATTTAACTAACACTAATATGTATTTAACTAATACTAATATGTAATTAACTAACACTAATATGTATTTAACTGACACTAATATGTATTTAACTAACACTAATATGTATTTAACTAACACTAACATATATTTAACTAACACTAATATGTATTTAACTAACACTAATATGTATTTAACTAACACTAATATGTATTTAACTAACACTAATATGTATTTAACTAACACTAATGTGTATTTAACTAACATTAATGTGTATTTAACTAACACTAATGTGTATTTAACTAACACTAATATGTATTTAACTAACACTAATATGTATTTAACTAACACTAATATGTATTTAACTAACACTAATATGTATCTAACTAACACTAATATGTATTTAACTAACACTAATATGTATTTAACTAACACTAATATGTATTTTACTAACACTAATATGTATTTAACTAACACTAATATGTATTTAACTAACACTAATATGTATTTAACTAACACCAACATATATTTAACTAACACTAATATGTATTTAAGTAACACTAATATGTATTTAACTAACACTAATATGTATTTAACTAACACTAATATGTATTTAACTAACACTAATATGTATTTAACTAACACTAATATGTATCTAACTAACACTAATATGTATTTAACTAACACTAATATGTATTTAACTAACACTAATCTGTATTTAACTAACACTAATATGTATTTAACTAACACTAATATGTATTTAACTAACACTAATATGTATTTAACTAACACTAATATGTATTTAACTAACACTAACATATATTTAACTAACACTAATATGTATTTAAGTAACACTAATATGTATTTAACTAACACTAATATGTATTTAACTAACACTAATATGTATTTAACTAATACTTATGTGTATTTAACTAACATTAATGTGTATTTAACTAACACTAATATGTATTTAACTAACACTAATATGTATTTAACTAACACTAATATGTATTTAACTAACACTAATATGTATTTAACTAACACTAATATGTATTTAACTAACACTAATATGTATTAACTAACACTAATATGTATTTAACTAATACTAATATGTATTTAACTAACACTAATGTGTATTTAACTAACACTAATATGTATTAACTAACACTAATATGTATTTAACTAATACTAATATGTATTTAACTAACACTAACATGTATTTAACTAACACTAATATGTATTTAACTAACACTAATATGTATTTAACTAACACTAATATGTATTTAACTAACACTAATATGTATTTAACTAACACTAATATGTATTTAACTAATACTTATGTGTATTTAACTAACACTAATATGTATTTAACTAACACTAATATGTATTTAACTAACACTAATATGTATTTAACTAACACTAATATGTATTTAACTAATACTTATCTGTATTTAACTAACACTAATATGTATTTAACTAACACTAATATGTATTTAACTAACACTTATATGTATTTAACTAACACTAATATGTATTTAACTAACACTAATATGTATTTAACTAACACTAATATGTATGCCACTTGGAAACTCCTACTGATTATATTCTTCCTTCTCTTGCTTAGGTCAAACTTATTCATTTCCATTACAATCATCACCATGAAGACTAACTTTGGAAACCTACTTTATATGAAGCAGTGACCTATTTATTTCTAAATATTCACAGATATGTATGCCGCAAGCAAAACAGCAAATAATGACCTACAATTCCTTCATCATCATCATCATCATCATCATCATTATCATCATCATCATCATCATCATCATCATCATCATCATTATCATCATCATCATCATCATCATCCCCTTAACCCAAGAGCCCGTTTGGTCACCACTGTTGATCTTACAACCAATTATTTCCTGTTTTTTACTGCCCTTTGGGACTCTCAAATTCCATGCCTGTCCACTCCTTAATGTTGGCTTCCCATCTCTATTTCTGTTTGTCTCTTCATTTACACCCTCGAACTTTTCCTTGCAAGATTTTTTTTGTCCAGTCCAGATGATCTTAAGACATGAAGTACCACTTAATTTTGCGATTTTTTTTTACAGTGGTCAAGAAGCCTTCATTGGGTCCGATGACTCGTTGGATCCTGTTGTGGACTTATCGTTGGTTTCATGGTCAACATATATGAGATGCCCAAGGTCTTGTAGGTAATAAAGCATTTCGAAGGTTTGAATCCTTCTTTGTAGATCTGGTGTGAGCATCAATGTTTCACATGCATACAGAAAGATGTATGACAATCGAGCACATCAGCCTTATTTTGGAACCAAAAGCAATATTTGTATCTCTCCATATAGGTCTCAACCTAGTTATCACTGTTGTTGAGTGGATAATCCTGCAATGTAGTTCTGGTTTGGAGCCCTCGTCTGTGATAATTGATCTCAAGTACTTGAAGTTTGTGACTCTTTCCAGCTTCTGTCATGTGACCTTTATTTCTGCATTAATGCCATTGGATTTGGTTGTCATCAATTTGTTTTTCTCTAATCTCCATACCGTATGTTGTGGAGGTTATGTCTAGGCGCTCAACCAGGTCAGCCAATTGTTTTATCTCCTACTAAACCATCAATGTCATCTACGTAGCAAAGGTTGGTGATTGTTCTTCCTCCGATGTGGATGGTGCCCTTGTATTCACGCAAGGCATCCTCCATGATCCTTTCCACGAAAATGTTGAAGAGTGTAGATGACATTATACATCCCTGTTTGACTCCAACTGTTGTCCGAAACCAATATCCTCTGCTGACAATTGATGATGACAGCACTTGTGGCTTTGTCATAGAGGTGTTACAGAGGTGCTCAACAACCTGCATCAGGTTTGATCTGATGTTATACTTCCTCATAGTTTCCCATAAGGCTGCATGCCATACCATATCATATACCATTTTGAAATCTTTAAAGACGTGGTGTAGATTCTGCTGATGCTGACGGTATTTCTCGCAAAGGAGTCTGAGATTGAAGATTTGTTCTGTGGTGATCCTTCTTGATCGGAAACCAGCCTGCTCTTCAGCAATAATTTTCTCTACTTGAGGCTTTAGTCTGTTGAGAATTATTTTCGGCATGACTTTGCTCTGGTGACTGAACAAACGTATGGTTCTGCAGTTTTGGCAAAGCAGCATATTTCCTTTATGGGTCAGCACGTTGACCAAGGATTGAGTCCATGTGTTTGGCCATTCTCATGTCTGCCATATATTGATGCAGATTGTTGTTATGACTATGACTGTCTCTTAAATACTGCTTGAATGAGCTCTGCTGTTATGACGTCAATGCCGGCAGACTCTCCTTTTTTAATGAACTATTTCTACTTTATGATAAATATCGTTGTCATCCATTTCTTCTGCCTAACGGACATTTACTATTGCTGTATTTAGCTGAGTCTTAAGATTTTGCAATTCTAAGCAGTATTATGTCCCTTGCTTGAAGAACTCTTCATCTTCTCTGAGGTATTTTATTGATTTGTCTTGGGTGGTGGTAGTTTTCCATTGTTTACGGGTTGTGTGATCTTTCGCCAATTGATTTGTGTTTTTGCTATCATTTCTATTCAGACTATCTTCGATTTTGCACCATTATCTTTCCATCAAGGATTCCTTTGCTTCTTCATGCTTTTTCTGATCATGTTGTTCTCTCTGTATTTTCAGCTACTTCATGGTCTCTTTATCACTTTTTCTGGTCTCTTCTTTTGTCGTCTAGTTCAATATCATCTGTTGTGACCTTGTTTCTTTGTTCAACGATATTTACCAATTATCTCGCTAGCTGTGCTAGTCACAGCTGAGTTGAATGTGCTTGTTATGGACTCAGTTCAGTGTCTGCGCTGTCAAGGGTTATTATAGGTGCAAATTGACCACCTATCATTGCTTGGAAGGCTTGTGCGACTTTTCGATCTTTCAATTTCACTCATTCGTTATGTATCAAATGTATTAAATGTATTTGCAGTTCAGTTTATTAAACTCATTACTGTGATTTAGTTACAGTGGTATCGAGAACATATTTATGTCTATTCCCTCACAGTAACTCCGTTTGATCTTTAATTGTACCGTCATTCAGAGATCCAGAGACATCATCGCATCACAGGCGAAATTCTGCAATGCTTGGGGTTTTTTTTCTTCAGATTATCGCCGGTAAAAGAGAGAGAGAGAGAGAGAGAGAGAGAGAGAGAGAGAGAGAGAGAGAGAGAGAGAGAGAGAGAGAGAGAGAGAGAGAGACAGAGAGAGACAGAGAGAGAGAGAGAGACAGACAGACAGACAGACAGACAGAGAGTGAGAGGGGGTGTTATTGCTGTTCTTCTTTGTACTATAACTTTGATTCAGTTACTCGTTTACTGCTATATGCCCAAAGTTTGTAGTTCCTTTCATCACTCCATTGCATGCTTGAATATCATGCTACACTTGCACTTACAGTCAAGGACTCGAAATTAGCGGAACTCTTGTTTCTCTACCTAGGCATACCTGACAAGATTAAGGATACCCTGAGGTCCGTGTACAACTCCAAAATGACGGAAATATGTGTAATGATGGCGTCGTCTCAAATTACCCAAGAACCTGATGGATCATTTAACGCTTGTGGGTAAGAGTTATGTTGTGTTCATAGGATTACTGTTCATCCGTTGATGCATATTAAACTTATCCTTGTTTTAAAAAAGTGTTTACCTGCACATTTAAAATAAAATTATTTTGGAAAATACCTCCAAGATGCTAAAATGATATTTAATCGATAACATTTTGTATTTGGTATAATAACAAATGCTATTTCAACAATGAGTCACGAAACATATTTTTCTTGGTATGAGAACCCGTTAGATATATTTATCCGTGACCAAACTAATTAGTATTTATTGTGTTAAATAACAAACTGATAACTTGATCCATTCTTTCAGTTAATTGATTTAGCTGCTTGTTTTGAATGCTTATGTGAGATAGAGATAATAATGAAATATATGTTTGTTTGTGTCAACGTTCTGTTTTCAGCTTACGTACTTTTTAAAATACATTATTTAATTTATTGTTAGTTACACAATATTAATAGTATGGAAATTCGGTATATCAAACCAAATAAACATTTATTGTCAATATAATACGTCTGTGTACATCCTGTGCTATTTTCTGTGTTATTTGTTTCTTTTTATAAAGAAGAAGCTGACATTGTGTTGTGAAACGAATACGCTTTACTGGGACACACTGAGAATAAACCTTAATGTGCAAATCTTCTACAACAAGTGGAATTTATTTATTAAGCAGTGTAAATGTTCCTTCTACTTGTGAAAGAATACAGTTCAAGTCATGCAGTTGGCATTAACTGTTTGTGGTAAAGAAATTGAATCTTGCCGTGAATGACCATTTTTCTCGTTCACTGTAAGGACTTCCTCCAGATGTCACTTCTGAGTTCATGACAGTTATGTTAAATCTGAAATCTTTTAAAAGAGCACAAGGATACAATTGACCATCATTTGTTCAAATCTGAAAGGGTAATGATATTGTTTAGGTTTTTTTACATGTGCCGCAAAATGTATAGCTTGAATGACATTGATTTGTGTATTACCTTCACCCGATCATAACTTGTTCAAATCATCTTCACCGTGCTTTGTTTAATCCTCTTTTTCAAGCTAATCTCGTAACTCAGAACGTTGTTAGCAAATCAAGAAATTACTATAGTTATTCAACTTGAAACGACCATCGCTTCCCTAGGTTTCAGTAATGTATTTAACCTGTATTTTATCTAAGCTTATTACCAATACATTGTTAGCATTTCTTTCTACCTTCACTCCAAGCAATACTAACAGTCGGAATAGCTTAATTGGTAGACTGTCAGACTCTAATACAAAGGTAGCTGGTTGGATTTCTGCCCCCTAGACAGCTCCAGTCGCCTGCCTCTCATGTCCTTTGGAAATGTACTTAGCAACAATTGCCCCACGTAGTTTAACCGATTTAAACCGAATTTTTTTTTTTTTTTCAGATGGAAGTATTATGATACTGATCTGAATTCGTTGATAATGATGCTATTAATATATAGAACGAAAGACAGCTTAAACTGTGCTGGATGATTAGAATAGTAACACATGTTCAGATCGCAAAGGTTGAGTTAAATCACATTATGTAGTCTCATGCGTTTAAAGATTGTGTAATGTTGTATATTTCATATTTTTCGTTGACTTGCTTCTCACATTGTAAACGTAAAGGTGTTCCCAATGAACACCACACATTTGGTTCTGCCCTGAGTAAGTGTTTATTTAATGGGAAATATGGTCTCTGGTCGTAGGTCAAGAGCGTTAAAGTAGTTAGTTGTGAACAGACTAAAGGAAACCGGAATAATGACATATAGAACTACATAAACAGTCATATGTGATGGCATCGAAATTGCGGATATCAAGACCTCATACAAAAGTAAGGTGAAGACAACGGTAATTGTATATTTTCATATACCATGGTAAATTATTTTCTTAATTGGCTTGTTTCACTCAACAGTCATCTTTAGGTACAGTTCATTGTGCTCGTTAGAAGTTGAAAGATTTTTAAATATCTGAATTGGGTTTTTGAAGTTTCTAGTGATTTATTAGTGTCTTTTCTTCAGTTTAAATTTTACTTTGTTGTCTTCAAACTATAATTAGTCACAGGTTGATTTGTAAGCCATCATGCCAAAGACAGTTTATTCCTTTGAGTAGAAAAATCATAATTTGAAGTCCAATTAATTAAATAAATGAGATGAATTCATATTCCTCTGTATGCAGAAGCAAACAATGTAAAAATGGAGTCATTACTATAGACACTACAATACTGAACATACAGAAATCTTTTAACGTTTGACCAAAATTTCCTTTTAGTTTTCTATTTTTAATATCATCATTTTGCCCGGTAAACCCAAAACTCCTCAACTCCATATACCGAAACAAATTTCGACCACAATTTTCAATTTTACGTCTTATATAACTCCCACAAACCAGAATTTAATTCCAACTTGGAAATATATTTTACTTGTTAAATTCATTCCTTACGTTGTAATAGATTATTTACGGTTAGAATGTACTGTAGTTGTCTGATCTATGAGCAAGACCCAGAAAATATCCATAGAGCTCGTGACATTAAATATTACTTTAAGCTTTATGCCTGCATAGCTAAGAACTTACGTTATGTTAGTTATTCCAAAGTCTTTCCAGCATACAAAATGTCAAGCAAAAAGACAATGATTAATTAGTAAAGGCTTGATGGTAGGCCAGTTTAGTAAGACCATGTTTATTTGTCTATTATCTAGCCATTAATGACATTCATTATTGCACACGATCAATATAACATTGTTCGTTGGTTTGTTTGTTTGTTTAATAAAATGAACAAAAGAGCATTATTAACCAAACATGTGGCAAAGAAGTTTCAAAAAGTCAGATTCTTAATGACATACACTGAAGTTTAAGATCTCTTAAAGGGATTACACGACTTGGCGATTTCTAGGAATGAACTTTATTTTACCGTGGCACAATAAATTCAGTCACAAACACAAGCGGCGTTACTTAAAGGAAGTTTGTAAGAAAGCACCACTGTGCACAATTTTTTTTTTACGCCAGGCTCTGGAAGTGTGAACGATATGAATTATGCAGAGAATTGAAATAGTGTCGATTTTGATGCATAATTCTGATAGACTCAACCAAATTCTAAAAGCATTTTGTTCCTCAGATGTTTCTTTATGAGGTCAATTTCTTTACAATGTGTGTGTGTCTGTATGTGTGCGTTTTAAGTAGCAATCTAGACCAATCTATAATAATTGTCGTCAGATTTTAAAATATCTGACGATGACCACCGACCAATATTAATAATTGTTTGCATTGTGACACGACATACCGCCCACATAATTGCTTGGAAAGGCACACTAAAACAGTCTCCCATATCAAAGTAAATGACTGGCACGTATGACGAGGACTAGCCATTATCATTTAATTGACGGAAGATGGCGTTGATATGACATTTATTATAAAATAAAAAAATCTTTGATATTAACAGGAACATACATTTTACTGTAGATAATAAATTTGTAATCGATAATACTTGAAATCTTGCCAATATTTTGTTTTGGAATTATCACGTCACTGTGACATTATATAAATTTGCTGGAGAATATTAATTAATCAGTACAATAAACTGTTGAAAAAGGACTTTATTTGATAAGGTACGTTATTTAAAGTAAGCTTAAAGGAATATCGGATTAAATTGAACTCCAGAGCAAAATGTCGAACATTTTTGTTTTTAAAAATCTGAAGTAGGCCGTAATGGAACCAACGTATATTCAAGGCACACCCGCATAAGAGGTACAGTCTATTATTTTAGGCCTAAATCCTGTTACTTTAGAAACGGGGTTCTTCAGTATTTCTCTTGAGTCTATAAAAGGCGCATTGAAAACATGCCGATACCTAATATTTATAATCTGGATTTAAAGCACGTTATGAAATTGTTTTGTGTTCAGAAAATTCCATGTACCTCTATTTTCTTTTTCTCCAATCAAGCACCGATATCTTCTTGTTAATGTTGCACAATCTCTGGATATTTCGGCAATTTATATTTCATTTTTCGGTGTCTTTTATAACCTGATCTGTCAGTTTTAATTTACCAGAATAGTTGGGTTTTATTTTTAATCTTACTGGATGTCCAATGACACTAGTGAGAATATCTGCATTGTAAAAGTCAGTAGTTGTACACAATGAAATATACATTGGATTGACCTCAAACATGTTGTTTGCAAATTGTCTTTTAAAAAAGTACGTGAAAGATATGTTAAAAGTGTAAATAGTAAAACATTACATTCAGAACTAAAATAATCCGTTATTTATAATAAAGCAGTCAGATTAAATGCAAGAGACATTTTTTTATTTTTCCATCAACATTTGTCTTATTTTCAAGATCTCTGTTTTCCTTGATAATTGTTTATATTAGTGTGAAATATTTAACGTTGCCTCAAGGTTTTCTGATTGGATTTTTAACACATAGGTGGAACCAGCATCATACTTTTAAATAATACGTCTTTACATTTCTTCCTGCCATCATATTGTATAGATTGCAATCCCCTTATCATGTTTGTCACGTTTGCCATTTTGTAACTGACCTGACATGCTTTAGAACAGGCTCCCTTTGACCCTGTTTTTTTTTTTTTTTGCCTTGGTTATAATTGATACAAAGTAGCACTATATCTTTTAACCCTTTCATTATCTAAATAACTATTTTAACCACGCCTATTGCAACACATAAAATCGCTATTTTTGAAACAACTCAAAGCGTTCATATTTTTTAATGTTTATATGTAATGTGCATCCTTCGTCTTCGATGGAGAAATCTACTTTAGCAGATCATCTATTTTCGTGTCATAATCTTTACAACTGAGACATTACTGTTTAGCTAGTCGGGACATCCATTCCTGTTACGGGTACATATTCATATTTACTATCAAACTAGTCGGGACATCGTTTCTATGTTACGAATACATAAACTTATACATAACTGAACAGGAAGTAAGCATACATACATTATCATGAGTGACATGTTTATATATATATATATATATATATATATATATATATATATATATATATATATATATATATATATATATATATATATATATATATATATATATATCACTCACTAACAGTCGTTATTTATATATATATATATATATATATATATCTATATATATATATATATATATATATATATATATATATATATATATATATATTAATTATTGTTTAGTGTTCTATTAGTTTCTAGCATTAAATCTTGTTTATGTGTTTCATTAAGTGATTTATAAGCTGCATACCGTTCAAAATTTTACATTATGCTAAGTATTCATAAAGTTTGTGTACGTTGAACTTCTTGATGGTTGGTTGTTTCGGGTCGATTTGTTTTTGTTGGTTTTCTCGCTCTTTACGGTACTTTATGTGGCGCATGTAAATTGGAAGAAAGTGCCTTTCCTACCGACACACTTAAGCATCTGAACCTGGCTTGCTTGAGCGGGTAATGAACCCACGACCATTTGATTGTGAATTGAACGCTCTTCTAGCGTAAGAACCGCACTTCCGATCACTGCTTGATCTCACAAGTATAAATGAATTGTTTTCAACACGGATGTACCTGCAACTGATAGCAAAATGAAAGAGCCAGACTGAGCAACAGCTTGGTCTCAATCACCAAAATCTCCCACCTGGACACCTCGACATATTTCTGTATTATGTGTTGCCAATGTTACATCTTACCTACATTTCATTGAATTTATTTATCTTTTAGATATATCAATCTAAGGGACAAATGCGCTTTGCAGACGATTCACGAACAATACCCCCAATATGAGAGGGATACTACAGCGGTTATCAATGCGTCACTGGTTTTTAGCTCGTGCGTGGAGCACCGACATGGTTAGTTAATACGAGGACAAAATTATTGTTCTACCCTAACGATTATATATTGTACTCTAGGACCATTTACTAAACGGCATGAAATTTTGCATAATTTTCTGCAAATAGAGAAAAGTGGCCTAAGTGACTATCACATATTACTGAAATGGAATGGTACTACATTTTTAAACTAATTTATTATGTATGACTTATGTAACTTATGTAACGATTTTTGTTCTAATATGCCAAGCAATAATGAATTTTTATAATTTTCTCTTTTATAGCATAATGTTCACTTTTATAATATCGTTTTTCTGGTCTGATACATTTCTATATATAGTGAGAATGTATTACATTAAATTTACTTTGCTAGGAGTCGTTGGCAAATTGAAAGATGCTATATTATTTGAATGAATCGCATGGTTATGGAATTATTGATTAAAAAGTGTGTTTTTAATCTTTTGTCCAATTTATTTGCAGATAATAATGGATCAAGCAGAACGGCAAGGCTTATATTGCGTCACTATTACCTTTCTTCAGTATTGGTTTTTATATTGTTGAAGTAAAATGTGTACGAAAACAAGAACAACTTCCCTTACTTATATTTACAAGCAATGGAGATCGATATTTTGAAACAATTTTTTGTTTTCTAGATGGGAAATTTAATGTCCATATTAAAGATAACAATTTTTATTTAATTATATATGCAGATTAAAATGAAACTATGAAAGTGCTTCATTCATTACATTTCTTTCGATTCCGATGTTAAGTAATGGAAGTACATAATGAAACAAAAATATTAAAAAGTACTGCCATACGCGTAAATTCCTCTGCAGTTCATTAGGTGGACAAAAACATATCATACTTTACGAACTTTTCGTATTCGTATGGATGAGTTGATTATGTTGAAGACGTTAAGAAAGTTGAGGAACAAGAAACTAATACTGGTCAATCAGAACCGAGTAGAACATACAAAACAAAAGTTGTACGGAGTTTTTAAGCGAGCCGATATTTACATGGCTGGATACTTCAATAACAGTTAAAGTACTTAACCATGCTATAAAAATACTCAAAGAACCCATTTGAATAATAACAAATAATAAAATACCAGACCTTGATACATTTTATAAGTACATACATGATTGAGTCATTTCAACTTTTATCAAACTGCAAGCAGACATTTTAAGATTATATTTTAGAAGCAGAATATAGTTTTCATGTGATTCAGTTGCAAGTGGTTAACATATGATAAAGTTCTAGGAAAAGGCGTTTATTAGGAGAGTTGAGGCGTTATGTGCACATCATTATAAACTGGTTAAAACTGCTAAAGACACAAAAGCTATTCTTCTGAAAATATAATATTTATTGATTACCGATTGCGAACAAAAGAATAATAAGAAAGACTGGTTAATTTGAATAGGTGTAATTTCGCCTGTCATTTCCCTAATTCAGTTTTGTATTACCTTAATGCCCTTTTTGATCGCATTTAAAGCAAAACAATAAACATATTTCTGACTTGAGTTAAGCAGTTGCTACGAACACGTCAGGTATGAATAGAGATATTAAAGATATCTTCGAAACCGATTCCTCTCTTTGACTAATTAATAATTCCAGTTATAAAAGGGTTTTAAGTTATTCGAAGGTTTCATCACATCCATCAAGGATCAAGACAGGTGAACCATAAAGGAAACAAACGGTATGAATAAATCACGTTTAAAAAATAACATCAAAGAGGAATACTAATTTGTCTTTATCATTCATCTGTGCCTCTCAGAGAAATCCTTTAAATCATCATTACTATTGGCAGAAACCATGCATGCACAGACTAGGACAAATGCTTAAAAACGAAGATTTAAAAACTGCAAAATAAATAGGTAAATATTTGTATAATGCATATCAACTTAAATCTCTCTCTCTCTCTCTCTCTCTCTCTCTCTCTCTCTCTCTCTCTCTCTCTCTCTCTCTCTCTCTGTACGACAACAACAAGTACCACTACTACTATATAGTTGTACAAGAACTACCTGTATTATTGCCGCTACATCCGCCATTACTACGATAATGTTGTACAAGCTTTCAGCTGCATATGGGGACATTTGCTTATATTTTTATTTCTCTTTTGGCGATTAACATATTTGATATGTGAACTTCATAGAGATATGTGTACTTCACTGTGGCTTAAATGTTCAACTACTACTACTACTACTACAATGTCAATTCTTAAATCAGCTATGGTTTTATTCGGCATGACAATATATCAATGTTTCCTGACCTAATTCGGAAACTTCATCAGTACAAGACTTTAAAAATCTGTTTGACACTGTCACCGAATGAGTTAAAGACAAAATTAATTCAACGTAGAATTACATACAAATATCTGCACTGGATGGACTCATTTGTCATGTTTTTGCGGACATTGTGAAGTAGTAAATGTGTCTAACTGTGCAGTCAAAGGAATATCTTGAATACTAGAGGACATAATAGGAAAAGCAAGGCTTCTCTTTGTATATCAGAGATATCATGATTAAAAATAATTCAATTAAAATCCACCCTTAGATTAAGATACTACAAAATTACTAATAATAAACTAGGACTGTGGGCACGAACATGGGACCGGACATCCTATCCAAAATAATGAAACGTAACGGAGATAGCAAGAAAAAAAAAACATGCCGCAAACCGGTATGTCATATTCTTTAAAAAAATTGATTTCTTTAGAAAATCATATTCTAATGCGATATTTGGAAATTAAATTAATTAGACATCTGAATTGGAAAGATAAAATATAGGACGTATGAAACAATGCAAAATCGTTATAAAACCTTTTGAAATGACTAATTACAGGATGAACTTCACAGAGATCCAAATGCGTGCAGCCATATAACCTCAGTACTGAAGCAGCTGTCTTTGACACCATTACGCAACATACATAGTAAAAATAGATACCTATTTTTGCTACAAAGTTCTTTATAAATAAAGCAACACTGCCCTGATATACGGTCAAGCCACAATGGTACCAAACATATTTTCCAAGTTTTGATCAAATCAAAAGTAACCAGTTGAACTCAGCATACATACACACCTTACGCATAAACTGATAGCTACAAATTTAAAATATTTGTTTTTGCTTTATCCTAAGATCAGAGATTTAAATTCGTTACCACAAACATATTAATCACAACTAATGAAATCTTAGAAAACCAAACTGACGCCTTTTCAAAATTACTATCGACGCAACGGACACATTCTTTATCTAAACTAAGTCTATTTTTGTGATGGTAGATGTAGCGTGGTGTAAAATCAACTTTTTGATGATCCACCGAACAAATCAACTTCGTTTATAATGATAGTTAACAAAGATTGGGGGGGGCTCGTTTAATAATCTGTAGTCCTTGTGAAAAAGAGAAGTAAAGAAATCTTCAGTAAAATGTGACTCCGAGAAATTAAAGCTGCATTGTCTGAAATGAAATCAATACAAGAACTGTGTATCAAACACAGTGGCCAAACGAACTTTCTGGACGTTATCGATTACTGCCATCTCGACTCTATGTGAGAAAGCTTGCTATTAGCTTCCCGCTCAACAGGATGTCTCACACGCGGCGGGACCTTGTCGGTGGTTCTTACTCCTCCAAATATACTGGTACAAACGTGCACATGTTTGCAAGTCAGACTGGGAATTGTGGAGCCAAATCTTTTCAAGTGTCAAGTTCTGTCTTACAACGGCACTGTTTACTATGAAATAAATTCGATTTTATATCGACACGGGAAAATATAAACACCTTTTAATATAAATTTAAAAATCGTTTAAGATTTCAAAACTTGGCGGAAATTAAATGTTTTGGAATATCATCAAAAAAGCACAGGAAATCAGATATGAAATGTCACGTGAAAGTGGTGTTTTGAGAATACTCGATTTCTTCACCAAGATAATTTAATCTACTTTATACAACTTGTGGAACACATGGCTACACAAATGTAAATTCCATAATATTGGCACATAGTTTCAATTTAATCGAATGAGATTTCATTTCCGAATGGATAAAAGTTTATTTAAATTCTTTGGCACCAGAATTGTTTCCATATGTCAAGAAAGGTATAGCTATGTGACACAAAGTTGCTACATCTTATGCAACATTTCAGTAGCTGAATGGGAGATGGGGATATTTGCAACGACCCAACAGATAAAGTGTTTCACTGTTAAGTTTAGTAATGATGTGTTCTTCATTTGGACCCCATCGAAATAATAACTAAAATAGTTTCTTAATTGTATGAATAACTACGTATTATCACTAATAATAAACAAAATTAATATAAACTAAGTACAGATTGTGTTACTAAGCTAAAATGGTGCAACCTTTTGTAGACTAATCCGTCTGTAGCACAATATCATAGTGTTGTTTTTTTCGTGGTCATTGTGACAGAAACATAAAGATTGAGGTAGGCTAGGATCGCTTGAGCCTGGCAACTTGAAATAATTAATCTGATCTGTTTTGGGAATGATCTGAGTTTTAATCATGGATCACTTGTTTAGCGTTGCGAACCAGAGAAGAGAATAAAGTAGACCGAGGTCATATTGGTAAAATGACAAAAAGGAGACGAACCATAGAATAGTTTTTGGAAGTTGCAATCCATTTGAAATAGGTGTCATGGAGTGATATTGTGCAGGATAATTATTAATAGGGGCAGACTATAGGGAATTATTCTGACGTCGTTGGGAGTGATAAAGATTTTGGCGGGTAAAGTAGTAATCCTGAATGGCCAAGTTCAACGAAGTGTTCCCAGAAGGAATTCAGGGATGTTACAATAGTTTCCCTTGTTGAACTAGCCAGTCCAAGTTTTTCTACAGAAGGGAATGCTTGGCTCCGGAGAAAAGCAAGTCTGTATCGTTGTTGAATTGTTCAAAGGGCAATTGGGTCTGTAAGTTTTAGAGAAGCATATCCAGGAAAGGACAAAAGGAATTATCGGATGGTAAGCAAGCTAGAACTCGGATAAAGCACAAGGTTAGTATAAATTGCATATTATGTGTTCGTTGATGTCGGTTTATAATTAGTGCTGAATGTATTCATTTT
Source organism: Potamilus streckersoni (assembly GCA_016746295.1). NCBI lineage: Eukaryota > Metazoa > Mollusca > Bivalvia > Unionida > Unionidae > Potamilus > Potamilus streckersoni. The sequence goes on from JAEAOA010000123.1 coordinate 515,634, forward strand.
AAACCCATATTTCAATTCTCTTTCAGTTAAGAATTATTATGTACATGTTTATGATTCATGTGTGTAATAGTGTCTTATAATATTTCGTTATATGAACGAGTTTAGGTTTAGAAGCCCGATATATAGTAGGAATCATGTGCAATAAGATTTCATGTATTTCTTCTGATGTACACTGGGAGAAAAGTGCGAACCATACTTCTTAATTGATCTGTATCATAAATTATGAGGATTGTTTAATCTGTCTGCAAATCCGTGTCAATGAATCACTATTTAGGAAAGTTACATTAGTATGAAAAGGCGTACGATCTGTTAATTCGTGTATAATTAAGCTTTTAATTCTCTTTAACCGAGAATAAAGTTAACGTGTGGCTTTTTTCAGCTTGTAAATTTATAACCACAGTGGAGTGTGATGGTGTATTTAAAGATGTCTAATTATGTCAAGTTACTCAATTAAAAATATGATAGGCACTAAACAGACATATTTATGAAATATGATTTTTGTGTATTAAGTGCGAAAGAAGTCTGCTGGTTCTATTGAATTCGATAGACAGTATCTGACGAAAGAGAGTGGGGGCATTTTTTGATCGCAGGAGAAGAAACATGCTGACGTCTTTAGTGAGGGTAATATTTGTTCATATTTAAAAGAAATAGTTCTAAAATTACAAACATAAGACTGCACAGTAAGAGAACAGCCGGTAAACAAGAATTTTAAAGCCTGTTGAAGCCATCTAGAGAGAAGGGAAATAAACACCGACTGATGGACCAAAAGCACTAGGAGATTTTGTCATGACGGCAATCTGGGTTCGATCTGTCACAGCATTATATGAAATCTGTTATACCAGTGAATTTCACATAATTTTGTAACTATGTTACGCATAAAACCGTTTTATTAGGTCTTTACACCGAGCACTTTGTTTACATGAGTAATCAAATGAGGAGCCGTTGTTATTTTTCCTCAGTCTGTGCATGGCCGTGTTGTAACTGTTATTATTTGCCCTCAGTCTGTGCATGGCCGTGTTGTAACTGTTGTTATTTGCCCTAAGTCTGTATATGGCCGTGTTGTAACTGTTGTTATTTGCCCTCAGTCTGTATATGGCCGTGTTGTAACTGTTGTTATTTGCCCTAAGTCTGTATATGGCCGTATTGTAACTGTTGTTATTTGCCCTAAGTCTGTATATGGCCGTATTGTAACTGTTGTTATTTGCCCTCAGTCTGTATATGGCCGTGTTGTAACAGCTGTTTTTTGCCCTCAGTCTCTATATGGCCGTGTTGTAACTGTTGCTATTTGCCCTAAGTCTGTATATGGCCGTATTGTAACTGTTGTTATTTGCCCTCAGTCTGTATATGGCCGTGTTGCAACTGTTGTTATTTGCCTTAAGTCTGTATATGACCGTATTGTAACTGTTATTATTTGCCCTCAGTCTGTATATGGCCGTGTTGAAACTGTTGTTATTTGCTCTCAGTCTGTATATGGCCGTGTTGTAACAGCTGTTATTTGTCCTCAGTCTCTATATGGCCGTGTTGTAACTGTTGTTATTTGCCCTCAATCTGTATATGGCCGTGTTGTAACTTGTTATTTGCCCTCAGTCTGTATATGGCCGTGTTGTAACTGTTGTTTTTTGCCCTCAGTCTGTATATGGCCGTGTTGTAACTGTTATTTGCCCTCAGTCTGTATATGGCCGTGTTGTAACTGTTGTTATTTGCTTTCAGTCTGTATATGGCCGTGTTGTAACTGTTAATATTGTCTGATTTATACTACAAAACCCATCTGGTTTTATTACAGTGAGTGGCCAGGTACGCATCAATGTAAGTATATAATTGAACAGGAGGTAAAATGTGGAGGTATTTCTAACCATGCTTTGACATGAGTCCTTTAGTCTTTCCTACTGTGTCTAGAATTGTTGAACCTTCAAGACGATTTTAGCATTAAAGTATATGTTCTTCGTACATGTAATTTTGTAATTTTTGTGTCACGTTGCACACCAGATAATCTGAAAACCCGTCTTTAAACATTAGTTTCAAATATATAGTGATGAATCGTTCTCATTTCCTACAAGTAGACAATTATTGAATATTACATGATGTAAAAGTAATTAAAGGTTGGATATGCGATATGGAAATTTTAGTTGTGCTTTACTGAACACACAGACTGAACATCGAACGCCAGACCTAACACGTGAAATTCAACCTAATAAATGTTGGTATCGGAGGAAGAAGCAAGGTCCATCATTACTAGTACGTGTTTATGAGAATGTGTACACTTTGAGGAGAATGTCTGAGATTAAGATTGCGGTTATAGAATGTTCACACTCACTGCATACACGGTTATCAGTAACAGATAACAACACGAATAGTGCGAAGGTAATATATAGTAAATAGTATTATACATGTACCACCAATACCGAATTTAGGAGCTGCTTGATTTGTTGAGATGACGACCACGCGCTTTAGTTCTTTATTTGTCTGTTTAGGTAAGTAACATTATCTTTTCTGATTGATTAAACTAAATTTTATATACAATATTCATGACATTTGTTTTTAGCATTGTTTGCGCATGTCATTTAATTGATAGAATGTTTTTTATATTGGTTTTTATATTGGTTGTATCAGTGAATACTATCAAAACCAAAACCTTTATTTACGACTTCAACCTACGCTTCCTCTAGGTGCAAACATTAAAGACCCCATATAAATGGCACCAACGTAAGTTTTTATTAAATTGTGAAATCAGTCTGTCAGCAGCTCTTGAAAGAAAGCAGGCCAGTAAAAGTCGGATCAGTTAAAAATTAAACATGCACACATACAATAGTTGGAAACATTAACAAAGGAAACAATTTCGTAGGCTATTTAGATTTAATTCCCAGCACCGGGGTCATTCCCCCAGCTTTCACAATCTTAATCTAAACCGCAGTGTACGATGCATAATAACAGAGGCCAAAAAAGCACTTGTGTAAACTTGATCTGTGACCTTGACAATCACACACATGTCGCTGTTGGCTCTGTTAAAATTCACACGGAAGAAATAATTTAAACAAATGGGTAAATAAATAAATAATGAAGATAAATTGGGATTATTGAGAAATCTGGCATTATCATCTCGAATGAATTGAATTTGCTAATTCATTATGCTCCATTAATTACTCTACAAAATGTACAGAAATTGTGATCTATTCAAAAGTAACAACAACATTAACAATAATAACATAATAATAATAATAAGTATATCGCCTTTTACGCCATACAAGACATAAATAAACACACAAAATTAAAACGAAGAACCTATAGTTATATATATATATATATATATATATATATATATATATATATATATATATATATATATATATATATATATATATATAAAGAATACAAATCATATGGCGAATAACAACCCTCTCAAGCGTACTGGATCCACCAAGGGATCACGTTTGTCAGGGATTAATTAAAATAGATGCAATAAACTGACGACGAACAGTACGAAACTAGTAACTAACTAGCCTAAGCGCTTTCGACTCTTAATGAGTCTTTTTCAAAGGCAAATACAAAACATAGTTACGACAAACAAATAAACACAAAAACGTTGTGTTTGTAAACCTCTACATTTCTGTCTTCACATGTGCTAAAACTATAAATACAACCAGCTTGTATAGACTAGTTGCGGAAACTGAAAACGTTGTATAATTCTCTAAAAGTCTACAAGCCAAAGCGACATCTATTTTTACTTTGTGTACATATGTAACGCAGATTATATCCCGGATATTTGATTCTATACCGGTTATTCTTATAGTAAAAATTGAAGGATAATAAGAAGATTTAGAAAATGTTAAATTCTACTAGTGCATAGTTTTCATTTTCTAGTCTTCTTGGTTTAGACCGCTTGGTTTCAATGTTCTAAGGCGGCGTATCCAGTACGATTCCTTTTCCTTCCTGGTTTCGGAACTCCAGCTGTGGTTGTTAGCAATAGCGATAAGTATTATATCACTGAAAGTGTGGCCAGGGGAGGAGAAGTGTTCTGCGACCGGGCTTCTGTACAGCTTTTTTGTCATCCAATCAGATCTATGAAGGTTTATCCTTATGTGTAGCTTTTCAGTTTCTCCCACGTACTGAAGGCCACAGATCTTACATGTGATGAGATAAATCACATTCTCTGTTTTGCACATTTTGTTTGGACCATGTATGTTTAGTTTTTCTTTAGTCACTGTGCTAGTGAATGTCTTGGTCTCTATCATATGTTGACAGGTTTTGCATCTTTTATCGCCACAGGGTCCAGATTGACTAGTTTGGTTTTGACTAGCGATTGCTGTTAGCTTGGCCCTGACTAGGATGTCCTTTAGGTTTTTTGGTCTTCGGTAAGCTACTACAGGTTTGTTCGGAAGTATTAGGTTTAGTATGTCTGACGATTGCACGGTTGGCCAGTGGTTTGCGATGATTTTACCTACTTTGGGATTGTCTGGGTGATAGGTCAGAATAAATGGTATCCTATCAACCTTTTCTTTCTGTCCATATCTGAGTAGGTCATCACGGTTTGTTTGTTTGGTCCTTTGGATTGCCTCCGCAATCAGGTCTTTGTCGTAGCCTCGGTAAATTAAATGTTTAGCCAGCTCTTCAGACATTTCTAGGAATCTTTCATCGTCGGAGCAAATTCTGCGTATCCTCAGTGCCTGGCTATATGGAATGTTCTTAATGCAGTGTTTTGGATGACAGCTGGTTGGGAGAAGATACTGGTGTTTGTCGGTTGGTTTCGAGTAGATCTCTGTGTGTAATTAGTTTTCCACCAGTCTGGTTGTTGTGTCCAGGAAAACATGGTTGGAGTTGGAAATTTCTGCTGTGAATTTTATTGAAGGATGGAAGTTGTTTGATGGAAACAAGAACTGTAAACAATCCACCCACACACTTCTTAATCCAACTCCTGGAGCTTGTCCTAAAACTCAACAACTTTGAATTTAATGAAGAAAACTACCCACAAATCAATGGAACTGCAATGGGTACTAAAATGGCCCCTTCGTATGCTAACATTTTCATGGGAAAACTTGAGGGAAAGCTCTTAGCATCGGTTGAGCGTACACCATACCAGTGGGTACGCTTTATCGATGATATAGAAATGAAGTGGCAGTATGGAAGAGAAAGTCTGGATGACTTCATATCAAAGGCAAACAACTTCCATCCTTCAATAAAATTCACGGCAGAAATTTCCAACTCCAACCATGTTTTCCTGGACACAACAACCAGACTGGTGGAAAACAAATTACACACAGAGATCTACTCGAAACCAACCGACAAACACCAGTATCTTCTCCCAACCAGCTGTCATCCAAAACACTGCATTAAGAACATTCCATATAGCCAGGCACTGAGGATACGCAGAATTTGCTCCGACGATGAAAGATTCCTAGAAAGGTCTGAAGAGCTGGCTAAACATTTAATTTACCGAGGCTACGACAAAGACCTGATTGCGGAGGCAATCCAAAGGGCCAAACAAACAAACCGTGATGACCTACTCAGATATGGACAGAAAGAAAAGGTTGATAGGATACCATTTATTCTGACCTATCACCCAGACAATCCCAAAGTAGGTAAAATCATCGCAAACCACTGGCCAACCGTGCAATCGTCAGACATACTAAACCTAATACTTCCGAACAAACCTGTAGTAGCTTACCGAAGACCAAAAAACCTAAAGGACATCCTAGTCAGGGCCAAGCTAACAGCAATCGCTAGTCAAAACCAAACTAGTCAATCTGGACCCTGTGGCGATAAAAGATGCAAAACCTGTCAACATATGATAGAGACCAAGACATTCACTAGCACAGTGACTAAAGAAAAACTAAACATACATGGTCCAAACAAAATGTGCAAAACAGAGAATGTGATTTATCTCATCACATGTAAGATCTGTGGCCTTCAGTACGTGGGAGAAACTGAAAAGCTACACATAAGGATAAACCTTCATAGATCTGATTGGATGACAAAAAAGCTGTACAGAAGCCCGGTCGCAGAACACTTCTCCTCCCCTGGCCACACTTTCAGTGATATAATACTTATCGCTATTGCTAACAACCACAGCTGGAGTTCCGAAACCAGGAAGGAAAAGGAATCGTACTGGATACGCCGCCTTAGAACATTGAAACCAAGCGGTCTAAACCAAGAAGACTAGAAAATGAAAACTATGCACTAGTAGAATTTAACATTTTCTAAATCTTCTTATTATTCTTCAATTTTTACTATAAGAATAACCGGTATAGAATCAAATATCCGGGATATAATCTGCGTTACATATGTACACAAAGTAATAATAGATGTCGCTTTGGCTTGTAGACTTTTAGAGAATTATACAACGTTTTCAGTTTCCGCAACTAGTCTATACAAGCTGGTTGTATTTATAGTTTTAGCACATGTGAAGACAGAAATGTAGAGGTTTACAAACACAACGTTTTTGTTTATTTGTTTGTCGTAACTATGTTTTGTATTTGCCTTTGAAAAAGACTCATTAAGAGTCGAAAGCGCTTAGGCTAGTTAGTTACTAGTTTCGTACTGTTCGTCGTCAGTTTATTGCATCTATATATATATATATATATATATATATATATATATATATATATATATATATATATATATATATATATATATATATATATATAGTTAAATATATATATATATATATATATATATATATATATATATATATATATATATATATATATATATATATATATATATATATATATATTTAACTATATATATATAGTTATATATATATATATATATATATATATATATATATATATATATATATATATATATATATATATATATAGTTATAAATATATAGTTATAGTTATATATATATATATATATATATATATATATATATATATATATATATATATGCATGCATGCATGTGAGTGTGTGTCTGTGTGTGTGTGTTTGTTAGACTGGTGGCGTTCAAAATACACCAACCATTCCACTACGGTTCTTTGCTAGGGAATGACCTTCCGCGGTGTAATTTACCCAGTGTGGATGAATAAAAAGAAGAATGCAAATCTCTTAACAAGTATATTGAAGAAATAAAAGAACGAGCCCCCTTTCAATGAACACATATAAAATTTAGTCAATTTAACAACAGAATTTGAAATGAAAGAAATAAATTTCTTCTTGGTTACAAAAGAAGGAAAAAACGTACTAACATGTACTCAAATAAAACAACACAAATTGTAAAGTTACGATTACTTGTCAGTAACAGAATTAATTCAGTTTCGTCATAGTCTACGAGTCGTGAACTTTGAATTCAATGATTAACGAAATCATCACCTTTCTTATCCGGACATCGAATCTTCCGTTCGTCCCTGCTCTACCAACCTTTATCTAGTCGTATGGACCTGGGCTCTTGCCAGTCGAAACTTGATTTGACGATCGTCTCTAGACCCAGACTCTAGCTGAGGATTTCTCCTGATGAACGTATTTGGAATTTGCACAGGAAATTGTCAGGAAATTTCAGGAAGCTGTTTCCTTTTGCCGTTTCTTATTCGTTTTCCACGAACCTCCAGCGTATAATCTGTCTAATGTCTGAGACTACTATATGGCCCCTTACTCAATAAAGGGAAAAACGTACTTTTGTACGTTAGCCCGGAGTCCCTTTTGACTTCTCTCAAGTAAGATTGAAGACTGAAGAATTTTTCCAAAGCAAAACCCCCAATTCCTTGCAAGAGATACGCTCTTACGTTCCCATTAACCAATCCGAATCGACTGTTTCCTAAATCTTCTACGTTGAAATTTTTGATTGACAAAACAGCTAATCATGCCGTAATTAACGATCCTTTGAACAATCAATTATTGACGAGCTTCCCCTTTTAACGGGTTGATTTTGGGATAAGTGTTATGCGAAACCCTTGTCTCATAAGAGTTGACTCGGTCAAGTTTCCTCGCGTGGAACGAATTCCCTTTGACGTTCAGAAATGAAATGAAAATAGTCATATAACTGTCTCTCGCCCTTTCTACTTTAAGTTGACTTTGGTACAATTCATTTAATCAATACTTTTAAGGATTTTTAAAATTCGACACATCACTATATATATATATATATATATATATATATATATATATATATATATATATATATATATATATATATATATATATATATATATATATATATATATATATATATATACTCCACATATTTTACATATTTTACAAAATAACATGCATTTGAAGTGTTAGCATTAAGCATCTTGATATATCAATTGTACTGATGTATCAAATTGTGCTTTGCACTGGGCGTATGAATACGCAAAAAGGATGATATTTTTAATGGTTTATACTCTCTAAACATGGATATGAATTCCTTGGAATATTACATTTTGAAAAGCTAAATGAACAAGAAAATGCTTTTCGTGTAAAATATATTTATAATAATTAACATTTTTATACGAAAATATCAATCATACCCAATCCAGGAAATAAATATTATTGAGTTCCATCCTATGTCATCTGCTCTCATCTCTGTCAACACTGCTTGCTTCCGGTCTTCAAGACTGTGAGAAAGGAAACAATTAACATCTGATAGGAAGCAACATAATGAAACAACATTTAATCTACTTACCTTTGAATTCATTGAAGAGTTCGATGGCTGAGACATTTGTAAATGCAAATGATGATTCTTTGTCCAAATGTGAGCATGTTAAGGAAGACATCTTTGTACACCATAAACCTGATGATATGCTAAAATTTATAGAAAGTAAGCAGAAGGCAAACACTTTAAAAAGACAATATTTGATGTAGGCTAGTGACATCATTGTTGCAGTAAAAAAAATGAAATTAGAAATTTTCATGAAATACACTTGAAATATGCAAGTTTAATAATGAGAGGAATGACGCAGATTTTGCATTAACAAGGAAAGCTCTTTGTGCTAAGCAAACAGATTTAAAACCTAAAAGAAAAGGACATAAAACCAATCGGAATCAACCGAATAAATAAATGTCTTGTATTGCAAAAAAAAAATAAAAAAAATAATGGGGATGGAAGCACCGGAAGCCATTGTTAACACATTGTTGTGTAACAACTCTGTTCATTTTGGCCTAAGGAGTCTGCATTCAGAGAATATCACTGTAACATTTTGTTAATGAAGTATGTGTACGTAACCGATAGAAGCAGTAGAAAACAACAAGCTGAATAAGCAATCATTGTGTAAATGTTACTGAATAATGAATTCGCTAATTGAGAATACAGGAAGAAATATGAAACACAGTGAATTTTGTAATTCTTACGTAAAAACCACAAGTTTTGTTGAAATGAAACAAGTTTCGATTACAATAATAAAACAATATGATATAAATACCATCTTGACAGTTTTATAACCCATTTACTCTATCATTATTGCATCGTTTTAATTTATGTATTTATTATTTATGATTTCTTCAAGTAAAAAGCGTTTTCGTTACAGTTATGATGTGGAGTGTCTCTACAGCATGCACTGTAACCGATACTCTCAATACTTGTTTGACGAAGCTTTCATCCATCTTGAAGTACAACCTCAACAGTGTGTATCGGATAAAGCAGATGTGCTTGTAAGTTTGTTTAACTTTTTTCACTTTGTTTTAGATTTCCTTTAAAGCATTATTTACAATTTTATTCGATCATATTCTTAATTCTCACTGGAAGGTATTTGCTTATGAAGTACTTGAAACTTAAGATTTTCATAAAGCTGCTAAAATATAAAAAGATATGCACAGGTTATGATTGACGTCATCAACACATCATATTAGGGAGTGGATATGCAGCCCTGTATTGTTCGAAACATCCTTATTCCCGTAACTAACTTGAATATGAAAGACCTTGTCATGAAAAACACAAAGGATGCACAAGTCACATCGTTACAAGTAAATCCTAGAAGTGCGCTGAAAATATAAAATTAAGTCTATAGCTTGTTTAAACTTGACATAAAAAAGAGACCTAAATCAGATCTTTAATTGTTATTCATTATTCACAAAATTAAATAAAGGGCTGAGTTTCAAAGATCGGTCATTTTTCTATCATCAATCCATTAACCCAAGAGGTTATTGGGGCACAACAGTTAACTTTACAACCAATACTTCCCATCTATCCCTGTTCTCCATTACCCTTTGGGAATCTCCAAATCTCATCCTTGTCCACTCCTTAATTCCTTGATGTTGTATTCCCACCTTTTTCTGTCTGCCTCTTCTTCTGCACCCTCTCAGTGTGCCTTGCAAGATTATTTTTGCCAGTCCAAATGATCTTGAGATATGACTGTGCCACGTCAGTCTGAGCATTTTTTACAGTGGTCAAGAGGTCTTCATAGGATCTGATGGTTCGATAGTTACATTATTATATATGAGATGACAAAGATCTTGCGGTAGCATATCATTTCGAAGGCTTGAATCCTTCCTTGTAGATCTGATATGAGCGTCCATGTTTCACAGGCACACAGAAAGCTGGATATGACAATCAAGCGCATCAGTCTTATTTTGGAACCAAAAACAATGTCAGTATCCTTCCATATTGGTCTCAACCTTGTTTTTGCTGATGCTGTCTGGGCAATCCTGCAAAGTTGTTCTGTTTTGGAGCCCTCGTCTGTGATAGTTGATCCCAAATACTTGAAGCTTTCCAGCTTCTCTCCGCCGACTTTTATTTTTGCACTGATCCCATTGGTGTTGTTTGTCATCGTTTTCTTTTGCGTTAATATCCATAAAGTAAGGAGGTTGTGTCGAGGCGTTCAACCAAGTCGGGCAGTTCTTTTTCATCTCCTGCTAAACCATCAATATCATCTATGAAACAATGGTTGGTGTTTTAATAAATACCACATTTTTATTTCGAATCAACTTAACAGTTTTAAGGACATGGTAGATTAATCTCAAACATAATCGCTGATAGTTTACGCTACGTATTTAGCCATGATGGGCAAGCATATTTATGACACAGCATAATAACACCCTGTCTATTGCAGTTATAATGCTTCACCGATTCCCTGCTGCTTTAAAATTCATTTTGAAGCAGATACAAGTCACAAAAGCAAGTTAAATTACAGAGTAAATGTGATGTGAAGTGATTATGATTTTTAACGTAGCTTTAACAATTTTTCAGTCATATCTCCACGAGGTCTGCAGTGTGGCAGTTTATAGTGATGTCTAGCACTGGGGCATCGTGCCTCAGACATGTGGCATGATGTCCCATTCAGTCACATTATTCTGACACCAGGCCGACCAGTCCTAACTCTAACCTCTTAATGCTGAGAGTCAAGCGAGGCAGCTGTTAGTACCATTTTTGTAAGTCTTTGGTATGACTCGACCAGGGATCGAACCCACAACATCCCGCTTCCGAGGCGGACGCTCTAACCACTATGCCAACGGAGCGGTTACAGAGTAAATAAGGTAGATGAATTGAGATCATGAATATACATCGACGAACCACTTCATAATGCTCTAACTACTCCCAGAATCCGCCGCTTTTCAATACGGTATTATAACTATAAATGATTCATTACAAAAACTCAGAACATTATGCGGATTCTCCATTGTACTACTAAGACATTTATTCTTTTAAAAAAATACAAAATCAAAGTATCAAATCCAAATTTAATCCAACTCTCTAATAATTATCAAACAAATCGAGTCATTTGCAACGAATTGACAACTTATAGAATAACCGGAATAGACGTCATATAGTAAGGACAATGACTGGTTTTTAGACGTCATATAGTAAGAACAATGACTGGTTTTTAGAGGTCATATAGTAAGGACAATGACTGGTTTCTAGACAACATACAGTAAGGACAATGTCTGGTTTTTAGACGTCACATAGCAAGGACAATGACTTGTTTTTTGACGTCATATAGTAAGGACAATGACTGGTTTTTAAACGTCGTATAGTAAGGACTATGTCTGGATTTTAGACGTCTTATAGTAAGGAAAATGACTGGTTTTTAGACGTCATATAGTATGGACAATGACTGGTTTTTAGAGGTCATATAGTAAGGACAATGACTGGTTTCTAGACAACATACAGTAAGGACAATGTCTGGTTTTTAGACGTCACATAGCAAGGACAATGACTTGTTTTTTGACGTCATATAGTAAGGACAATGACTGGTTTTTAGACGTCATACAGTAAGGACTATGACTGGATTTTAGACGTCTTATAGTAAGGAAAATGACTGGTTTTTAGACGTCATACAGTAAGGACAATGTCTGGTTTTTAGATGTCATAAAGCAAGGACAATGACTGGTTTTTAGACGTCTTATAGTAAGGAAAATGGCTGGTTTTTAGACGTCATATAGCAAGGACAATGACTGGGTTTTAGACGTCATATAATAAGGACAATGACTGGGTTTTAGACGTCATATAGTAAGGACAATGACTGGGTTTTAGACGTCATATAGTAAGGACAATGACTGGGTTTTAGACGTCATATAGTAAGGACAATGACAGGTTTATAGACGTCATATAGTAAGGACAATGACTGGTTTTTAGAAGTCATATAGCAAGGACAATGACTGGTTTTTGGACGTCATTGTAAGGAAAATGACTGGTTTTTAGACGTCATATAGCAAGGACAATGACTGGTTTTTAGACGTCATATAGTAAGGACAATGACTGGTTTTTAGACGTCATATAGTAAGGACAATGACTGGTTTTTAGACCTCATATAGCAAGGACAATGACTGGTCATTAGACGTCATATAGTAAGGATAATGACTGGTTTTTAGACGTCATATAGTAAGGACAATGACTGGTTTTTAGTCGTCATATAGCAAGGACAATGACTGGTTTTCAGGCGTCATATTGTATGGACAATGACTGGTTTTTAGGCGTCGTATAGTAAGGACAATGACTGGTTTTTAGACGTCATATAGCAAGGACAATGACTGGTTTTTAGTCGTCATATAGTAAGGACAATGACTGGTTTTTAGACGTCATATAGTAAGGACAATGACTGGGTTTTAGACGTTATATAGTAAGGACAATGACTGGGTTTTAGACGTCATATAGTAAGGACAATGACTGTTCTTTAGACGTCATATAGTCAGGACGATGACTGGGTTTTAGACGTAATATAGTAAGGACAATGACTGGTTTTTAGACGTCATATAGTAAGGACAATGACTGGTTTATAGACGTCATATAGTATGGACAATGACTGGTTTTTAGACGTCATATAGTAAGGACAATGACTGGTTTTTAGACGTCATATAGTAAGGACAATGACTGGGTTTTAGACGTCATATAGTTAGTACAATGACTGGTTTTTAGACGTCATATAGTAAGGACAATGACTGGATTTTAGACGTCATATATTATGGTGAATGACTGGTCTCTAGACGTCATATAGTAAGGACAATGACTGGTTTTTAGACGTCATATAGTAAGGACAATGACTGGTTTTTAGACGTCATATAGTAAGGACAATGACTGGTTTTTAGACTTCATATAGTAAGGACAATGACTGGTTTTTAGACGTCATATAGTAAGGACAATGACTGGGTTTTAGACGTCATATAGTAAGGACAATGACTGGTCTTTAGACGTCATATAGTAAGGACAAAGACTGGCTTCTGGACGTCATAGTAAGGAAAATGACTGGTTTTTAGACGTCATATAGCAAGGACAATGACTGGTTTTTAGACGTCATATAGCAAGGACAATGACTGGTTTTTAGACGTCATATAGCAAAGAAAATGACTGGTTTTTAGACGTCATATAGCAAGGACAATGACTGGTTTTTAGACGTCATATAGTAAGGACAATGACTGGTTTTTAGACGTCATATAGAAAGGACAATGACTGGTTTTACTGATAAGGAGCTTTTGAATATATTGCATCCCATGTGTGAGAAGAACTCGTCGATTGTTGAAAATTATTAGACAAAATATTTCTTACAAAATGCAGAATATTTTTTGTAAAGACAAAACTGAAATAACGACTACATCGTTTAGTTTTAGTTAAATCCGTTAAAGCAGCTCATTTCCCTGAAAGGTCTTCAGTACGACAGCATTTGATCCGTCCAAAGTCACAATATCATCGGTATAATATTCCACAATCGGTATGAGACTAGTACAGATTTGTATTTGAAGGAGACAATGGAGCTGATAACCCTTCTGCTCTCATGTTGTGATCATCCAACGAATATGCTTCTTTCTAGTAATGTATCCACAATGCCAGTCGCGTTGTTTCAGTACAACAGTCATTAAGGGCTCAGCATGTAATGAAGTTTTATTCTTTGAATCTTTAAAATGTTATCAACTGTTAATGAATCTCTCTCTCTCTCTCTCTCTCTCTCTCTCTCTCTCTCTCTCTCTCTCTCTCTCTCTCTCTCTCTCTCTCTCTCTCACACACACACACACACACACACAGAAGCACACACACCAGCTATTTATTTCACGCATCTGTTAAGTGAATAGATAATAGATAAAGAAATGCAATATCAGTTACCGACATAACCTTGACATTTTCGCAATCTGTGGCATCCTTTTTCCTAGATACCCTTTGATAATTAACACACCGCCTTTAGTCGTTGAAACCCTGGCACAAGCCGAACCTTTGGACCGGCAACCAGCCATATCGCTGGCAAAGGTGTCAGCATCGTGTGATCTGCGGAGCACTTGACCTTTATACCCTACTGCTTGACATTTCAGTCTATGGTAAATATTTACCAGTAATTCACAAGTGGAAAATGTCAGGATAAAATACCTTGATTTATTTTGATGTGATATTCACACAGTTGTCTGGTTTCATTTGCTGCCCCCCTTCTCTCTCTCTCTCTCTCTCTCTCTCTCTCTCTCTCTCTCTCTCTCTCTCTCTCTCTCTCTCTCTCTCTCTCTCTCTCTCTCTCTCTCTCTCCGTGGGACATCAAAATTGTGTGAAATGAATGACATGAATGGATTTGTCCTTAGCATTCCTTAAAATGACAATAAAACATGTTTGTTTGTTAAGGATGCAGAGAAACGTAATAAGCTCGTACACAATATTTCTTCATATGATTATTCAAGAATTGAAAAATTGCAATTTTTTTTTTCAAATAACGCCATTTTATATCTGGTTTTTACGTTTTAAAATCACAGGCACGAAAACCGGAAAAACACAGTGTGCGCCATTGAAGGACTGCATCAATGTCCTAATCACCTTAACGTCACACATGAAAATTATTTCACATTTCTAGGAGAGATCACTGTGGACAACTTAAACAGAGCATGTGATATTTGGGACGGTAATAATACTTTACATAATTCTTATATTATGTACAAAAATGAAACTGATTTAGTCAAGGACTGTCTCTGTGTGTTTATTGTGGTGAGACGCAGAAGCTCATTGTGAGAATGAATGAAAATGTGAGCGATGTCGTCGTGATAAACTAGAAGATGTGGACATATCGAGCGACAAGGTATCCATAGTCGCGTGGTGCACAATGATTTTAAATGAGTTTGTCTTTGTTTTTTTTGGGGGGTGTCTTTTTTATTTTTAACGTAGTTTTATCAATTTGAGTCATCTACGATCTCTGCTGTATGACATTTTATAGTGATGTTTAGCACTGGGCCATAATACTGCAGAAATGTGGCATCATGTCCACCCCATTCACATTATCCTGACAACAGATCGATCAGCCCTAACGTTAACCTCGTACTGATGAGCGCCAAGTGAGGCAGCGGCTAGTGACAGTTTTATAAGTCTTTTGTATAATTCGGCCAGGGTTCGAATCCGCAACCTAACGCATAAGAGGCGGATACTTTAACCATTTTGACCGCCGATTTAGAACAAGAAACAAATGCAAAAAGCAGTTAAATCATAAATATTTTATAGAAAAAAGCTCCTTTTCTCCAGCCGGACGTGACACTGGGTGGACATGGCTGTTTCAGAGTGGTTCTGTCTAATGAAAGTTGCAGTCTTGAAAATTTGACACTAGTTTGATATGGCATCATCTTGAAAGCAATCTTTAATGAAAAATTAACTTTATTGATTTTAATTGATCGGTATCTAACAGCACTTTATCACATCCAAGGTTGTTCATGCCAAGACAATTGAATAACGTGTCTCGAGCATAGACACACTAACGAGAACCTCGCTTTTGCTTAAACAGGATTCAATACCAGACCATTATGATTGCTAGTCGCAAGCGCTAAACGATAAACCAGTTCCGACATTTACATTTTAAGTACATTATGAAAACCTGGCAAATTAGTTAGCTTCCATTTTTGCAAAATCACAAGAATTGATTAACTTCTTCCAAAAAAGAAATCTATGAGATAGAGATTTAATGTGATAGATTTGTCTGTGACAAACTATGTTTCCTATATATAGAAATTCCTTCAAGAACCGGACAAGAAAATAGCGAAGA
This sequence comes from Potamilus streckersoni, assembly GCA_016746295.1. Classification (NCBI taxonomy): domain Eukaryota; kingdom Metazoa; phylum Mollusca; class Bivalvia; order Unionida; family Unionidae; genus Potamilus; species Potamilus streckersoni. Next base: position 531,978 of record JAEAOA010000123.1, read on the forward strand.
TCAATTTATCCTTGTTTATGTTTTTAATCACACACATACATACATACATACATACATACATACATACATACATACATACATACATACATACATACATACATACATACATACATACATACATACATACATACATACATACATACATACATACATACATACATACATACATACATACATATATATATATATATATATATATATATATATATATATATATATATATATATATATATATATATATATATATATATATATATATATATAGCTATCAAGGTATATAGGATTTTTATTGCAAAGAATTATAAATATATACCAACAAGAACAGAAAGTGCTTACCTTGGATTCTATAGACGAATGCTTGACAATTGCAGGCGGAATTAAGAAATTAATACAAATAATAATATCATAAAGGTTAGTGAATTTTAATTCATACTCTACGAATTCTCGAACAAATTCGAGTACTAATTAAAACTCTCTAAGCTTTATCATATATATATTTTTATATTTATATATATATATATATATATATATATATATATATATATATATATATATATATATATATATATATATATATATATTTATATATATATATATATATATATATATATATATATATATATATATATATATATATATATATATATATATATATATATATATATATATATATAAACCAAATACAAATATTGTCCATTATCCGCAAGAAGGTGACATTTGGAACATAATTCTAATAGATTTAAAGGTTTAATTCCTGTAGAGGCAGCCATGTCAAGTTTCTCAAACACTACGGTTTTATGTTGTATTTGCTTGTCTTGTATATAGTTTTTATAAGGCTTGGAAAAAGACTGATTAAGAGTTGAAAACGCTCCGGCTAGTTAGATATTAGTTTTGCACTGTTGGTTTTCACTTTATTGCAATTATTTTAATGAATCCCTGATATATGTGATGCCTTGCTGGAACCAGTTCACTTGCGAGGATTGTTATTCCCCATATGAATTGTTTATGTATTGCATTGTATAATATTGTATTGAGTAATATATAATATCATATATGCATATCTTGGCTCAGGAATTGATGCGGACGTCAAGTCGTCAATAGAGAAGGTGTACGTCTCTAAGATGACAAATGTCTGTGTGCAGATGGGACCTATACATCTCGAGTTAGACGGGAGTCGTAATATTTGTAGGTACGTATGATGTTTTTTCTTTCGACTTGATTATGCATATATGTTTTTTAGATTAAAAAATTATCCTTCATTCGTCTATGGATCGAGAGACAAAAAAATGGCTGCGATCTACCAAATCTAACAAATAAGCCTCATATCATTCATATATATATATATATATATATATATATATATATATATATATATATATATATATATATATATATATATATATATATATATATATATCCTGTTTTGAATAATGAAACATAACAATACGTTACTTCTGAAACATTTAATTTTTGTGTGCCGATTTTTAATTTTTATTTAATTTTATCTATTATTTAATATTAACTAGCTACCTCAATCTAAGCAACCGTTGTGCTCTTCAAAATCTCCAAAGGGATTATCCTCAACATGTAGAGACATACAAATCCATGGAAGCGGCAGCCATGTTGTTCACTCATTGTGTAGACCATACCAAGTACAGTATTTCAGAAGGTATCTGATTTCCGCATTAACAAAAAAAACCCCAAAACACAATAGATAAAACGTTGCAGGTTATAGCTAACAGTTTTGGTGTATTAGAAACCGAAGTAGTTGGGATAATCAATTGGCATTATATTTATTACGTTATTATTTTGTTTCTTATAGAGTCAAAACATAAATAAACACTGCAACAGTAGGAAAAGACAGAAAAGAAGCGAGGAGGAAAGTAGCATACTCGTCTATGTAATTATTATATTGTCTAACATGAAGTAGATAAGGCGTTGCATGTGCTGATTTTATTCCAAATGAAAGAATTATTTCAGCAGCAGAGTGGGTGAACAGACCACTTTTAGATGTCTATTTCTGAAATCAATCCCTCCTATGAAAATGACACCAGACAATAACACTAAATCGAGGCATCTAATCGGATTAGCGCATTATCGTTATTTTTCTATCGATGCATGTAGGTCAAAATGGTATGCGTTTTCCTTCACCGATCCCTGGTGTAAAACAGCAAGACGTCATTGTTAGTCGTCACCCTCTCTTCTGCTGTTTGTGTAACAACTAGTAGCGGTCAGGTGACAGGTATCTCAACCAAACATTTTATTGAGACCTATGCGACGTTGCGATTGAGGATCATGTAAATTTATAATGATAAATCCAAGATGAATCGCTTGCGCATGTGATACATGTCCCTTGAATACCAAGTCTTTTGGATGTTTCTAAGTGTGTGGGTATCAACACATTAAAGACAACCAGAAAACTGCAGTTATTTCTGAACACGTTAGGAGGGGGGCTGAGTGTACGATTTGTCTAAAGTGCTCACTGTTACGAATTACTGCGTTGATTCGAGTCTCGGATTCGGCAAATGTGGGTATGTGAGAAAGCTTGCCAGTAGCTTCTCGTGAGTCGGTGGTTCTTTCTAGAGTTTTTCCGATTCTTCCTTCACTATATATACCGGCCGCCATGTTTAGCCTATATTGTGCTGAAAATGGCGTTAAGTCCTACAACAACTAGAACAACAACAACAACAACAATAACAACAACAAGAACAACAAATGATCACTTTAGGTATTTCCACATATCGCTGAAAAAGACATAATATCAGTGTTTATGTGTCTGCTTCGAAACATATCCGAGTTGGATTTGATTTTTTGTCTATAAAAAACATTATCGTATACTACGAGATTGTTGATGTTCTCGTTGCGATCATCTACCAATGGCACATCGTTGACGTCAGTGATAAAGTCAATAATATCATTGCCGTTTTCGTCCAATGACTTTGCGTTTTCATTAAAATCTTTAAGAACATCGCACAAAATAAACTTCAAAGTCTCCTCCCAACAATGGTGCATAATCCAGTTTTGAAAGCCAGCTTGGTTTGAAGAGTTTTACAAAATTGAATTCTAAACGTTGAATGCAGTCAAAATTTCTGGTACTTGAACATCACCAGTTTCGTCATCAAGAAAGAGAAAGATAAAAGCATGTTAACATGTAAACAATTTGTATAGTATAGTGGCCCCTTAACCCCACCCCACCCATTACGGCCACCCATTCTGCACCGAGGAAGTGGCCATATAAGGCGGGTGGTCGTTTCAGAGGGGGTCTATATTTGTGAGCAGTATCTGTAAGAGTTTGTATTAAGAAAGCTAGATGTGACTTCAAAGCATTTAAAATTTTCATTTAAATGCTATTAAAAATTTCTTCGTGTCTTAAGAACGGACTGATTTCAAGTTAACATACTTTAATAGTTATTATTCTTATGCGTGAAATGTGAGTGTATTGTTTGCATGCGCATTGTAAACGCCATTCTAACACACCGTTTAAGTGTTGCTGCATCCATTGCTTGTCATTTAGAATCATTCGTTTTCCATTTGCACCATTTCTCTCTACTGCAAAATATGTTTTCAACTTTAGGAATATAGATAACTGATGAATTTCTGCTCATTAATCATAAATGAAATGTTAAAATAATGATAACAAGTATTAATAGTCCCTGTTTTTTTAAAATGAAATTACAATGGTATATAATTTCATGGCAATCCTTTCTTTCTTATGTTCCTCTCTCCCTCGCGTTCTTTAGCGGAAAAAAATATGTAAAAATATGGAGTGAGAGAGAAAAACAAACTGCGCTAAACGCAAAAATTAAAATTTAACTTGCACCAAGTAACCTCCAAGAATATGCTTTGTCGTAATCGTATGTTTACACTTACCTTGTGATCTTTTTAGAGAGTTCATAAAAATAAATGATTCGTTGTTCTAATAGCTTGTGGATACTTTAAGTTAAATTTATCGGTTACGAGTAACACATACTGCAACTCATTTAGTGCTCTGAAGTTGTAGTTCTCTCTCTCTCTCTCTCTCTCTCTCTCTCTCTCTCTCTCTCTCTCTCTCTCTCTCTCTCTCTCTCTCATTTTTGTTAGATACGTGCGAGATCCCCAAAAAATACAAGCGCCGTGGACTTTTGCTTGTGTCCTACGACGATATCTCTGAAAGTATGATGGTAAAAATTAAGTCAAACCGTCTAAAGGAGAGAGAGAGAGAGAGAGAGAGAGAGAGAGAGAGAGAGAGAGAGAGCATTTTATAGTCTTTCGAAATATTAATTAGCAGAATAATTACTTAAATCAAATATAAATAAATTAAAATATTTTAAGTACTTCTTAATAATACACACACACATATATATATATATATATATATATATATATATATATATATATATATATATATATATATATATATATATATATATATATATACACACACACACACAAACACACACATATGTCTTATATTCGTTAAATTGTATGGCTACACAGAATTGACCGATTGTACGAATTGCATCTAGTCTGATCGGAATTATCCCTAATTGATCTGATTAGATACAATCTTGTTTTCGTAGCTGTTTTTTTTTTTGGGGGGTCTATAACCGATATTGACGGACTATTCTTAAAGCCGATATTACAAAGTTATATTATTGACAGCTGACGCGAGTCTATCACTCGGATATCCTTATGGACGGTGTGTATCCGAAAGATATTCGGAATATGATCTATTTATATATTAAATTGTAATTAGATTATGTATTATGTATAATTTCGTCAAGTAAAATGAGATTTCGTTACAGTTAAGATGGGAAGTGTTAACGCAGCGTGCGCTGTAACCGAAAATCTCGATGCTTGTTTGACAAGCCTATCATCAGTCTTGGAACACAACCGCAACAGTGTGCATCGTCTTAAGAGGATGTGCAGGTACGTTTGTTTCTGACATTTTATTAGCAAATTATCTTTAATGTTTGTTTGCATTTTAATTCAGTTAAATTCTTAATTCGCACTATCAGGCATTGTCTTGTGGAGTACCTAAAACAAAAGTACTTGTTGATGGTGATACGATATATACAAAATATGTGCAGTCTCTTATTCATCAAGAGTCTCCAACACGAGGCCAGCTTGCCGTATGAGGCCCGCCAAACCGGATTCTAGAGGCCGCAAAATTATGGTCGTTATAAGGGGACATGAGAGATAGCAAAAGTGGTACGGACCTTGGGCCATCGAAAATGGTCTTATGCGTCCCTAAAGGTGGTTAGAATATCACACCCCTAGTGTACATCAATAGAGGTGGATATACCACGCTATAAAACAGTGCCTCTTTAAGGTATAAGCCCGTGCCTAGGGCCTTGCGGTGGTCCAAAACCAAATTACGGTGTCGGTTGTGTTAGCAGTTTAGTACTATATTAATAAATTTAACAAAATGACATACATGTACATGGAAATACAATGCAATACTCTATATCTGAGACTGAGAGACTGGGAGCGCAATTCTGTTTACTTTGAGGGCCCCCAAACGTAATAAAACGGCTCCGCTATCAAAGATATGGTTGGTTTCACACATATCTTATCGTGTAAACAACTTGGTAGAACAAATTAAGGCATTATTTTAGCCTAGATAACTTGCAAAATGCTCTTTAGATTCTCAATGGTCCTTTAGATTCTCAATGGTCCTTACAATATCAGAATAATACATTTTAGGTGCTACAAACAAGCTGGGCGACCGGGAATACGTCCCCGTAAGGGGGGCCAAGCCGAACAACGCTTTTTGATTTTAAAAAAGAAAAATTCTGTTTGAACAAGAACTAGAAGTCCGGGTGTTTCATAAGCGCAGGGCTCGCGATCGCTATGTACGGCCCTGCAAACAGGCGAACGGGTAGACGGTGGTAGCGAAAGATTAAGTTGCACTGTTAATTTCACATTCAGTCGTCTTTGTACTAAAGAACGCTTTATACAGATGAGAAGCCCGAAAATCATTATTGGCTATGTGCGAAGACTGTGTGACAAAGCAGTTGCAGAAATTTATAGGGTTTTCATGTGCTTTTAGCTCTATTTTGCAGTACCTGATACATCTTTACCATCATATCTCTTTGAGAAAGAACCCGGGATAATTCCTGGAAGAACTACCCACCCACGGGAAGTTAACGCCAAGCTTTCACACTCAGCTAAGACGAGAATCGAACACACGTTGACAGAGGTGAGATGTTACAGATTTGCAAAGGCAAGAACCTTTGACCACTCCGCCAGCAAATAAACATATGTAAATAATTTCCTCATATAAATACTTATAAATTGAATAAATGCAATATTTTAAAATTACACGATGATTGATATTTAACGTTTACGTTTCTAAATCCCAGGCATGCAAACCAGAGACACACAGTGTGTGCCGTTCAAGGACTGCAGAAATGCCCTAAGCACCTAAATGAAACGATGAACGGTTATCTCACATTTCTACGAGAGATCACAGTGGAAGACCTAAATAAAGCATGCGCTATTTGGGACGGTAAAACTATTTAACGACTCTAAGTCTCAAAATATTTAACAGAAAAAAAAAACTTAAAGTTGCAGTTTAATTGAAATCAATAAGTTATTTATTGACATAAAACACAAAGTGCAAATTCTAGTGATATTATGCCAGAATTTGTAATGGTTTGGGGCTCTAGCATTCACTGTGTAAGTGTCATGGAAACTAGCACACCTATTCATTACGTCAACAAGTGGTGCGTATAGCTTTGTACCCTCTCGGTCTGATCATGAAAGTAGGTGTACTTGTTACTACTGACACTTAGAAAAGGCCCGTCGTCATCAAATCATCATCATCATCATCATCATCATCATCAAATCTAAGCAGCGGGGTCATGTGAGATCGTGCCCTTGTGACTTTACTAAAGGGGTACCCAAAACTAGGGCAATTCCCCCCAAAAAAACATCGCTAGACTAAAAATAAATCTCATTAGGTTCCTGGTTACGATAAAGACCTTCAGCCCTCCGAGTTTCTAAGTTTCGGTTACGGGTATTTAGGAATTCTCCTGAGGCTAATGTCTAAAATGAGACTCTTGGAACCTCATTAGGTTTATCTGATTATAACACGTGGAATGGTAGATCGAGTGTGACCCTGCTGTTTATATTTCGTTTTATTATTTATAAATATTTTTATTCGACCATGTTATCAATAAATGTCATTACATCATCTGCCCATCACGCTAATCGCTCATCCTTTTCAGTCGCGAATAACCATACCGACCCATAATTTGGTGATATATAAAAACCTAATTGTTTTAATATAATCACATATATTTTTACATTTTATACAAGTATAACTTGACGCAGATATATATATATATATATATATATATATATATATATATATATATATATATATATATATACAAATACATATATATATATATATATATATATATATATATATATATATATATATACAGAGAGAGAGAGAGAGAGAGAGAGAGAGATGCAATAAACTGACGACGAACAGTACGAAACTAGTAATTAACTAGCCTAAGCGCTTTCGACTCTAAATGAGTCTTTTTCGAGGGCAAATACAAAACATATATGCGACAAACAAATAAACACAAAAACGTTGTGTTTGTAAACCTCTACATGGCTGTCTTTACATGTGCTAAAACTATAAATACAACCAGCTGGTATAGACTAGTTGCGGTAACTAAAAACGTTGTATAATTCCCTAAAAGTCTAAAAGCCAAAGCGACATCTATTTTTACTTTTTGTACATTTACGTAACGCAGATTATATCCCGGAGATTTGATTCTATACCGGTTATTCTTATTGTAAAAATTGAAGGATAATAAGATTTAGAAAATGTTAAATTCTACTAGTGCATAGTTTTCATTTTCTAGTCTTCTCGGTTTAGACCGCTTGGTTTCAATGTTCTAAGGCGGCGTATCCAGTATGATTCCTTTTCCTTCCTGGTTTCGGAACTCCAGCTGTGGTTGTTAGCAATAAAGGTTGGCCATGTAGAGGTTTACAAACACAACGTTTTTGTGTTTATTTGTTTGTCGTATATATGTTTTGTATTTGCCTTTGAAAAAGACTCATTAAGAGTCGAAAGCGCTTAGGCTAGTTAGTTACTAGTTTAGTACTGTTCGTCGTCAGTTTATTGCATCTATTTTAATTAATCCCTGACACACGTGATCCCTTGGTGGATCCAGTACGCTTGAAAGGGTTGTTATTCGCCATATGATTTGTATTCTTTATATATATATATATATATATATATATATATATATATATATATATATATATATATATATATATATATATATATATATATATATATATATTTATATATATATATACAATAAACTGACGAGGAACAGTACGAAACTAGTAACTAACTAGCCTAAGCGCTTTCGACTCTTAATGAGTCTTTTTCAAAGGCAAATACAAATCATATATACGATAGACAAATAAACACAAAAACGTTGTGTTTGTAAACCTCTACATGGCTGTCTTCACATGTGCAAAAACTATAAATACAACCAGATTGTATAGACTAGATGCGGAAACAGAAAACGTTGTATAATTCCCTAAAAGTCTACAAGCCAAAGCGACATCTATTTTTACGTTTTGTACATATGTAACGAAGATTATATCCCGGATATTTGATTCTATACCGGTTATTCTTATAGTAAAAATTGAAGGATAATAAGAAGATTTAGAAAATGTTAAATTTTACTAGTGCATAGTTTTCATTTTCTAGTCTTCTTGGTTTAGACCGCTTGGTTTCAATGTTCTAAGGCGGCGTATCCAGTATATATATATATATATATATATATATATATATATATATATATATATATATATATATATATATATATATATATATATACACATATATATATACACATATATATATATAAATATACACACACACACATATATATATATATATATATATATATATATATATATATATATATATATATATATATATATATATATATATATATATATATATATATATATTTCTTTTGTTTGATCCCCAAAAATCTGCTGAACCAGAATCCTCCTCGTATTTGGATATAAATTTATATTTTCTGGAATAAGATGAGTCTGTGAAAAAATAAATATATTTTGAAGTAAGTGTGGTGTCAGAATAAATTTATTTTAAAGTGGGCGGTTTCGGAATATATTTGTTTTGAGCATCTTTGATAGAACATCATAAACCCTTAATACTACTTGTATGTATGTATGTATGTATGTATGTATGTATGTATGTATGTATGTATGTATGTATGTATGTATGTATGTATGTATGTATGTATGTATGTATGTATGTATGTGTGTATGTATGTTTGTATGTATATGTATGTATGCATGCATGCATGCATGTATGTATGACACTACCTATGTTTTGTATCAAAATCAAGTTCTGTTATATTTCAACCTTAGCTCACTTTTATAAACCCATATTCCAACATTATTGTCGCTATTTTATATCTGTGGTGTCCGCTTTCAATACTTTGTCGTTTCTATCCAAATTCGAATGAGGCACCTGTCAAATCTAAGTTCATTATATATATATATATATATATATATATATATATATATATATATATATATATATATATATATATATATCGATTCGTCCTTTTGCTTCAGGAATTGACGCGGACGTCAGGTCTTCAATAGAGAGGGTATGCGTATCTAAGATGACAAATGTCTGTGTCCAGATGGCAACTAAACATCTCGACTTAGACGGGAAACGAAACAGTTGTAGGCACGTTTTAATTTTCCTCCTCCTTTCGTCGTGCATGAATATTTTTTAGATTAAAACTGTAACCTTTATTGATCATTTTGGACCAAATAAAAAGAAAAAATAGCAAAAATCTAAAAACTGTTTCACATATCATTCGTACATGTTATGGGCAGATTTATTCGTACATGATATAGGCAGATTCTTTTGTACATGATATGGGCAGATTTATTCTTAGTCCAAGTTTCCTCTGACCCTTGACACCCCATTTTTGATGTTTGTTTTTTTATGCTGGGGTGTATGGTCAGAGTCTATTCCCTATTTAAAAAAGTTGGAATTTGCCGACACCATTTGGTGTCGGCATAGGGTACTCGCCAACTATCAGGCCGAGCAAACTTAAATGACCGTAGATTGATCCATAATTAAATTATATCGTAAGGGAAGTCATTTATCTTCTCATAAATTACAAGTATAACACCGATTTTGTCTTTAATCCGTTGTAAGACGAGACGAAAATACCGCGTTGATGAATTTTGACCTCGTTCGCATCATAGGCATTACTAGTCACATGACTAACCAAAGCTCGCGGCCGATATGCATGAACGTCACAGGTCAAATAGTCACATGATAACAAAAACCCGCTTTTTCCCATATCCTGTTTGGAGGACGGCAAATATGTCACTTCCATTGATAACAGATTTTATTACCTCATACTATAGCTCTTTAATATTAAAATAGTATCCTTTTTCTTAAAGTATCTCATTGGCAAGAGCTTCCATGTATTCGTCTTTACCTGCCATGTTGCAATATAGGTATGTGCACAAAAGCTTCCAATCCAATATTGCAGAAAGAAGGCAAAAACTTCGAAAATATCGAATGAAAGTCATGCAATGTCTACAATAACAAGAAATAACACGAAGTATGCAACATATTAATTGAGATAACAGCAGCCAGAAACATGTCGCTGTCCCATCTTGCTCGAAAGAGGCTGACTGATCACGTTGAAACTCCATGTCTACGCAGTTTGTTGTTATCATGTGACTATTTGACCAAATGGTGTCGGCAAATTCCTACTTTTTGATAGGGAATATAATCTGATCCTACACCGCAACATAAAAAATTAAATATCAAAAATGGGGTGTCAAGGGTCAGAAGGAACTCGGACTAATTCATTCGTACATAAATGGACAGCTTGACCTTTTTATTTTTGTTGCATAACCTGACAACTGCGTTGACCTGTGTCTGATTAATCTGTCTTTCTGGTGATGAATTTCAATTTTCTATAGGCAGTTATTTCTGACCCTACACCCCAACATAAATGCTCAAATATCGCAAAAGGGTTGGGAAGGGTCAGAGGACAATTGGATTACTGAACCGTAGTTGACATCATTAATGAAGTATACTTCCGGTAAAGGTACAAACCGCCTTGCTTTCGAAACCGACATTGTGACTCCTTTGAGTTTCACTAGATTTACTAAGTACAATAGAGAATTTGACATTTAAACATCGATTCACTTAATATACCTTTACATAACAATGTTCTGCTCATCAAACAAAGTTTAATTTGCATACTTGAAATAGTAGCTGTAACTACTGATATGCTCCAGTGACGCCGGAAGGCAAGGTGAAACCACTGATTGGTTAATAAATACCTAGAAGACAGGTGACCGATTATTACGTGGCATTTAGATAGAAAATTTGCCCAATGGAAATTAGAATGGCTGTCGTAACTAGTAACTAGGGATTGTTGAACTCAGGTAACTGTTAAGGAAGTTTTTCTATACGTAGTTTGCTCACTGCAACACGTGATTGCATCAAATACTTAAGAGTCAGAAAAAAAACCCTTTTGTTGCTGTCATTTACAAAACGAGAGGTATAATATGTGTAACAATAACAAACATAATACTTATAAATAACAATAATTGAATAATAACTGTTTCATTTTTCTATGTTACTGCTGGGTCTAAATTAAAATACATTATTCACGAACGTTAAGTTTTAATATAAGTTCGTTCAGGTCATGTTTTCATTAATATTTACCAGCCACCTGAATCAAAGGAACCGTTGTACTCTTGAAAATCTCCAAAGGGAACACCCTGAATATGTTGAGACCTATAAATCCATGGAGGCTGCCGCCATGCTGTTCACCCATTGTGTAGACCACAGCAAGCACCGTATTAAGGAAGGTACTCGCCTTTCCGATTTTCAAAACGCAAGAGATAAAACTTTGCTGGTTATCATTAATGCATCATTGATGTTGAGGAACCAAAATACTTAAAGACAACCAGTAGTTTTCGATTGAAGAATACCCACCTCTTTATGATTCCATACCGTGATATCAAACTGGGATCTCATTAATGCGAACTGGGTTAGTGTTATTCATCTCAATTTAATAATTTTCTTACAAAGCTAAATACAAAACTAAAAATTAAGCAGTAGAAGATGGACCAAAAGATGAGAGAAAGGAAAGAAACACACATGCAATTGTAAATTATTACATATTTTGTACTTCGGTCAAGGCGTGTGTCAGAAACAAATATATAGCCATGCTTATTTCAAAGGATTAATTCGATTCTAAGGTGATGCCTTCTTTGAACTGTAGGCTGATCAGTACTTTATTATTGCTATCGTTACTATTTCACATTTATATATCTATCTTCCTTATCTCACTGCATTCTTTACCATCTTCCTTCAATCTCATTCAGTCATCAAACATTTATGTATGTTTCCTGCCCTAAAGTGGAATATACACAGCTTTCTCTTTAGACTTAACTAAATTAGTCAAAAAACTCCCTAGATATGCGTTAACCCGACCGTCTGCCTATTCGTCAATGGAGGTTACTCGATATGCCATAACTCGGCCGTCTGCCTATTAGTCAATGAAACCCACTCGATATGCGATAACCCGACCGTCTGCCTATTAGTCCAAACAATTAATCTATTTGATTCATTGAGCTTTTGCTAGTTTTAGTGATCAGAATTCCTAAGTGTGCATTTTCAACAATCGGATTACTATGGCAGTGAAATTTTGTTGAGAATACATAGAAGAAACTTGATACACATTTATACAACATTAGTTTCATAATTAAACTGTGTCCAGTTTGGTTGTCTTGAAAGCGTTCCTTTCAACATCTAATGACATCACGGAGTGGTACTTCCCTTCTTATGTCCGAATACAAGACGGGCATTTTGAAAGGTCATTCCAAGTAAGTCTTAAAAGAAGGCCAAGCAAAGTCCATCATCAATTACCGAGAGGTACACTTGTGTAAAATATGTACACGGCGTGGTGAATGTCTGAAAGTATGCTTCCGTTGTTAGTTCAATACTACTATATATACGATAAACCCATAACAACACGAATAGGGAGAAGGAACTGAATAGTACACGGTATACCAATATATCACTGTTTCGGAGATTGGGAGCTGCACAAATTGTTGAGAAGACGACCATGCGCTTTATTCTATTATTTTGCTGTTTTTGTGAGTAACAATGCATTTTCTAATTGCTAAAATAATTTTTTTTATAATGTATATATTCATGTCATGTGTTTTAAGCATTATTTATGCAAGTCTTTTAAATGATATAATGTTAATGATATTCGTGATATAGGTGCATAGTGTTATATACGACTTCTACCTACGCTTGCTGCATCTGAAAATATTCCGCGTAAAAAGAGTCTTGTAATTCATTTTGTATTCAAACTCTTAAGTGCTTTAAAAATAAAATCATATTAATCAAACAAACGTTGGATACGAAATGTCATGTAGTTAACTACAACCTTTCATCCACGTACCACGTACAAAAATGGCACTAAATTTTACTTGTAAAATCATTGTTAATTGCTCTGACAAAATACTAGATCAGTCAAGGATGGAGAACGTAAAATAACACACACACACACACACAAACACAAAGACACATACACATAGACACACGCGCGGACACTTTAACACAATCAATAATTGAATAAAATGAGTCTGTTAATTTGAAATAATTCATGCATTATTTTTTTTCACAAGTAAAATTTATTTTTATGACAGTGATGGTGCCGCTGAGTGTCTCTACAGCATGCACTGTAACCGATACTCTCAATACTTGTCTGACGAACCTTTCGTCCATCTTGAAGTACAACCTCAACAGTGTGTATCGGATAAAACAGATATGTATGTAAGTACTACCTCAACATTGTGTATCGGATAAAACAGATATGTATGTAAGTACTACCTCAACAATGTTTATCGGATAAAACAGATGTGTAAGTACTACCTCAAAGCAGATGTGTAGGTTGGTATAAACTCAATAGATACAAATTCAACAGTGTGTATTGGATTAAACAGATGCGTTGGCTGGTATAAACTCAACCGTGTGTGTCGGATAAAGCAGATGTGTAGGTACGTTCAAATTCAAAAGCGTGTATTGGATAAAACAGATATGTATGTAAGTACAACCTCAACAGTGTGTATCAGATAAAGCAGATGTATATGTAAGTACAACCTCAACAGTGTATATCGGATAAAGCAGATATGTATGTAAGCACTACCTCAACAGTGTGTATCGGATAAAGCAGATCACTTACATTTAACTTCGATACAGTTTGATTTGGTATGAAAGATACACACCTTAATTTCAATTATTCTCCTCGATTGTCTTTGCTGTTGACGTCACCATGATGGGCATCCTTGTGACATCACTTAGTTGCACAATGTCTATCGCCGTTATATTGGTTTTAAGTCGTTGCTGCTATATAATTCATTTTGAAGCTGATACAAGCCATACAAAGCAAGTTAAACTACATAGTAAATAAGAAAGATGAACTAAGACCAAGGAGATAGGTCGATAAACCTCTGTATAATATGGAATCCTGTTAGGGCCAATCGCTCCATCGCTCCATCGTGTTGTATTTTACCGGGCGATGGAGCGATGAAGCGATGCGATGGAGCGATGAAGCGATGCGATGGGGAGATGGAGCGATGCGTTGGAGCGATGAAGCGATGCGATGGAGCGATTTAGCGATGCGATGGAGCGATGAAGCGATGTGATGGAGCGATGGAGCAATGGAGCGATGGTACTTTCATCGCTCCATCGCATCGCTTCATCACTCCATCGCGGATGAAAATAAACTACAAATCATACGTCACTAGATCTCCATATATATATATATATATATATAGAGAGAGAGAGAGAGAGAGAGAGAGAGAGAGACAGACAGACAGACAGACAGACAGACAGACAGACAAAGAGAGAGATAGATGCATATATATATATATATATATATATATATATATATATATATATATATATATATATATATATATATATATATATATATATATATATATATATATATATGCAGGAATAAAAGCAATTACGTGAGATTTTATCTCTTTTCAGACCGATCTTGGCTTCCTTGTGTTAGTGCAATGTAACAATTTTGTTTTATAAACAATTTGGGTTTACTTTATTTTTCATAGTTTTGTTAATGCAGTGTGTGATTGTCTACAATATCTTGCTCTAGTGTATGTACCTTGATGATAAATGATGATCCAACAGCAATCTGAGCACAGCGTTCTTGCAAAAAAAAAAATCCATACCTAATATTTTGTTCAAAGAATTTGACACGTTTTGAGTGGCATAATCTAATGCATTTTGTGCTGAATTGGATTAAATGATTTTCCTAACCAATCATACATAGCCTATATCTCACAATGGAACGAAACCTTAATACACAAATTTTCAAAATGCTTGTTGCCTTCATGTAATAGTCAATATTGTAATGCAGTACTCAACATAAAAGATTTATACGTATTTTTTAAAGACTTTTAATTTGAAATAAATACAAGAAATATTACTGCGATTATTTAACATTTAACTCACAATGAATATTCTATGTCGAAAACACAGCCTCCGTTACATTACTCGGTATCCAAGAACTTTGCAGCTATCCTCCTTTCCGCCTTAAAGTTCACAACATATTCATGGTTTACGTTTACCAACAAATTACTTAACTATCATATCTATGTGCGTGCGTACGTGCGTGTGTGTGTTGGTCAGAAAGGTGAGAAACACAATTCCTACTGATCATCACAAGAACTTAATTTATTCATATCCCCTGCAAAATAGAAATTCATTTGAAAGCTTATTCAACTTCTATGTAGACCTTTAAATTTCAATTAAACGCTTATTACTTTATTTTAAAAAGAATTGAAAAATATATTTTCTGCAAGTCCCGATTTCTTTCCAGCTTTAGAATGTTTCCATTTTAAATAGTTATTCTTTAAATTGCTTCAAGAAATGTCATTTTGTAAATTGGTTAAAAGTCACGTGATGTATAGTTTGTTCTTGTCCACTGTGCAAAATGCGATGGAGCAATGAAGCGATGCGATGGAACGATGCACTTACCATCGCTCCATCGCTCCATCGCATCGCTTCATCGCTCCATCGCATCGCTCCATCGCTCCATTGTATCGCTTCATCCCTCCATCGCATCGCTCCATCGCATCGCTCCATCGCTCCATCGCATCGCTTCATCGCATCATCGCATCGCTCCATCGCTCCATCGTGTAGTATTTCACGGTGCGATGGAGCGATGGAGCGGTACGATTTGTTTATCAAACCGATAACTATTGTCAAAACCTGCAAAAGCAGTCGCTTTTTTATCAGGTTCTCCCATAAGTCTCTTCTTGGCTATATCACGCAATTGTAACATTGCTACACTATAGTCTAATATCTAATTCATAATTTACCTCACACTGCGCATGTTTTAAAAAACTATTAAAGATTTTAAAAAATCATCTATAGTATAATGACAGCAAATCTGACAAGCGCACGTGAGCAAGAGGTATATCACGTTCACCCACAGTATAACCTATACGCTGGAAATGCATTAGGTTCGGTCATTAACATCAAAACTAGACTATCTGTTGGCGAATTGACTCCAGCGGGTTATAAGATTAGCGTCAAGGGAGATAATACCGAGAGGATTACAATGCTTAAAAAAGATTTTATTTACACGTTGTTCTGTGATGATATTCCAGAGGGACAGCGTGTATATCATGTGATCAGTAAAGTCACTGATGACAACATTGAAAACTTATCTTTAGAAGATGAGTTTCACCCGCATCTGGTCTTTGATTTATACGAGGCTAACGATTGCGGTATTACTAGAAACAGAAAAACTAAAAAATGTTCTTAGTTCTATGAACAATATGGGATATATCAGTGTAATTGTTAGAGGAACATCGACAAATCAAGTTCATTATCTTGGTCATAGGTTTGTTTACGATACGTTTAATGAATCTATACCCAAAGGTTTGGTTATCAATCACATCGATAACGTAAAGAATGACAATCGATTGGAAAATCTAGAACTAGTGACGCAACAGGAAAATATGAGAAAAGGACGAGGTGGTAAAGGTAGTAATTTTAGATGTCCAGCAAAACCTGTCATTTCGTTAAACCTCAAAACGGATGAGGAGATTAAATTTAAATCGATTTCAGCTGCGGCGAAATATTATAATGTAAATCCCGCATCAGTAAAATTTATAGCTGATAGAGTAACAAAATCAGCTTTTTCAAGCGAATACGATGCCAGGATTGTTTTTAGATATGATGATCAATAATATTTGATAGCTCGGTTTTAGTCAAGCAATGAGGAGAAAATGCTATGATATCATTATGATCAAATTTAGCGTCGTTACTGCACTTTCATTAATTTTATTTCTTTCTGCTGCTGTTAGCAATATTTTATGAGAATCACCTTGCATTATAATAACGTCAACAGAATGCGCACTATAACCCGACAAACATTGTCTTACCGCTTCGGCTAGCTCTTTGTAATTTACTATATTAACTTTGTGGCGATATTTTATCTCATCAGTCATCTTATAATAACAAAGTAGATAAAATATTATAATAATGGACTTGATGAAACGACTCGCTGAATTGTACGAAGAAGATACTAGTGATAAGGTCGCCAGCGATAAGGTCACGCATAGTATTATATTTTCCAAAGATTTCATAAACATATCTGTTTGTTATAGCGAAGATGATATTTTGTATAACAACAAATCTGATGATGATGGTGAAATAGTCACTATTGCTGACAGATCTAATTACAGCAGACCAACAACTGAACGATATAATATCAAGTATCACATTGCAAAAAAAAATAATGAAATTTAATTTTAACGTTGCTCAAAACAACTGTTTTGGCAGCTAATCAAACCTTTCTTAAACATCGAAATTCCAAGCCGACAGAAAAATATCAAATTCGATTTCATATTTGTCAAGATTTTTAATCTAATGACGATCCCTGATGATCGCAGACAATATCTAATATCGTTATGTAAACCAGTAAAAGGTAAAACTGTCAAACAAAAGTATGAGGAAATTTATAATAGCATTATATCATAATCTGCTTGGTTGGAATCCAATTGTTAAATTGATCGCTATACCCATGCCATTTGACTAAACTTTTATCTCCTTTTTTCCTAATCACTTTTTCAATAACAAAAATATTCTGCTCAGTTTTCTGTAGTTCTTGTTCGTCAAAACTACCTACAATAAATTCCCCTGCCAGATCTTTTAACACGTATGTTACAGCTATTGTCGAAAGAACTTTATCAACCACAAATACTTCTTCACTCCAGTTCGGAGTAAATCCTTTTGCAAATACCTTTTTTATCAAAGATATTCTAACTTTATCACCAACCTTAAATTTATGTCTGCGGTACATGTTTGCATTTGCTAATATCGGATTTTTAATAGCATTATTGGGTGACATTTTGATGTTTCGATGTTTCGTGTTATTATATTCACCTACGATTCGAGAAAGTTCATCGATGTACCTGTTGGTGTTTTTAGCTGTCATATGTTTGTGTATTTTTTCGTTTAGCGTGCGATTAAATCTCTCAACAACAACGCTTTTACCTTCGTTTCCTGTAAAATATTCTTTTATATTATTTTGTACTAGAAGCTGCTCAAACTTGTTGTTAAAAATCTCAGATCAGTGATCAGTCCAGATTTTATTTGGTTTTCTTTCTGTGCTCGTTATTATTTGTTTTAACGCATCAGTCATTGAAGTCCCTGTCTTATCCGAAACAGGTACACTGAAAGCGTATTTACTAAAAAAGTCTATAACATTAAACAAATACCTTTTTGGATCACCATCAGCGCCAACGTTAAACTGATCCAGATTGGATACATCCACCAAATCTATTGCCTAGATATCATCTACAGCGTTTGCGACAACTTTACGTCGTGCGAACTTTTTTTTAGGTCTGTGTAGTTTGACTGCAAGATCATCGTATACTTTTTTCCAAGTCCTAATTTATATTTTGTTCCAATCATTCCCTGAACAAATCTTCTATCAAAACGTTCTCGTAGATTTGTTGTCTCCATATCACGTAATTCGTCTAACATTACTTTATCACAATCTGATTTCGAGTTTTCATGATCACGATAACAGATATCATGACGCATCGCTATTTCATCCACTTGATTGTAAGGCACTTGTCCTGGCAACGGATTATCGTTTTCATCTAGTTGTTGATATAGCGGATTGTAAGGTCCTGTATACCGATGACATGGCAAAGTCCAACCGCCTTTTGGTTTTGGTAATTTTCTAATAATTTTGTGTATATCTATACCTGTACCTATTATTTCTCTGTTGTTACAACATTGACAGTATGCGACAATTTTATTTTGCTCAAGACACAAATCTCTGTCAGTCACAGTTGCATATCATTCTATGTTTTTAGTCGTCTACTAAAATAATATCAGGATAACCAGATTCTAGCGACGTCTCTCGGGACATTGTCGCTGGGGATGTTTTCTTTAAAAACATAATTTTTCTTTTTCCGCAGACTGCACAAATACTTTTTAATATTATCCTGTTGTTTTTTGGTTTTTTTCTGTTGTTTCATTAATATTTTCTGTTTTACTTCTACACTTGAGACAATATGTTGACATTATTATATTTTTAAGTTTAGATAAAATTAATTGCGATCTCATCATTAGCGTGAGAAGGTTGCTTATCAAACTGTAAAATAAATTTTAAAAAATTGAGATTTCTGCTCATCTGTCGGATAAACATAACACAATAATATCCGCAAGCAGATGTTGCAACAGGTTGGAGTTGATTTTATGAATAATACACCTTCTTATATTTTTTTTCATATACTTTTTTTTATTACATCTCTTGTAGGAAGTCCAAACGAGTCGAAATAGTTATTATTATAAACTGCTACCCAATGTGTACAGGATCCGTCATTGAAATCTTGTATATTAATAACACACGAACTTACAGCTGACGGTGATTTTATTACTGCGAGGACATCTTTAGAATAAACTCTGTGAAATCCAGGAACTGCTTTTAACTTATCGATTATATTAAAATTACTCAGCGGGGTGGTCGAGTTCCTGATAATGTTAGGCCACGTCCGATTCCTAAAAGAATTGGCAGCAGACTTCCCGCTAGTCTCGCCAAAAGTGGAGCGAACGGAATAATTCCTCCTTCTTTTGTTTGATTGCATATGCATTTGCATTTTGTTGTTGGCGATTTTGTTGTTTTCTTTTTTTGTTTTCTTTTTTTCTGGCGATTTTGTTTTTGGCGATTTCTTTTTCCGTTGTGGAATTATAATATATCATTTACATAAAATTGACAATATTTTTATTCCACTTCCACGAATGATACCATTACCCTCAACAGCTTTCCTCGTTGCGCCAGAGACTGCTCCTGACATCGCCGCTAATCCTAATGTTCCCAAAACCAGCAAAACTTTAGGTATTATTGTGCTAGCTAATACTGATAATGCCGGACCAAGAAAACCACCTTTGACGACAATATCGTTTGCCATCGCTGTCATTTGTGCAGCACTTAAATTTAAAACAAAAGGTTTTTTACGACCATCCTTCTTTACTTGATATTTTGTTAGCAATAATTTTGTTAAAACACCATCAGAAATATTAGGATTGATTTTTAATGATACCTGTTCTCACTTTGCAATAGCAGCTACTAATTTCTTTAACTTATCCATCAGTCAAATAAACTTATTTTACAATATATTTTGCCATTTTATATAACAACTGTAGATTAAACTTAAACTGTTACTTTACCTCCAATAGAATCTACCGTGATAAATCTATCACTAATCACTAATGCGTATACGTATAACGGTGCTACTGGAACGTCTCCAAGTGTCCAGGTAATTTCAATATCCGCTGTGCTGTCTACAGCTCGCTCGTTATGTTTACTAACACCAAAATGAAAAATAGGATAAAGTGTACGAAATTCCTCTGATGATATCTGAGTTCCATATTCAACATCTTGATACTTTTGCATTGCTTCAAGCAGATACATGTACGGTCGAGAAATATTTTCATTAACGTCATCAGCAAAATTGCATTCCATAGCTCGTTCTGGATAATGCTTTGAATTTAGTCTAGCGTATATTCGTCTGACATTAGCGTGGTCAAATATTGCATTATTTTGTTGTTGGTTGTTTCGTCGGGCGTGCTGTTGAAATACAACAAATATTTGTCTCGGCATTTGTTCGCTTGATGTTGTTGTGACACGCCACGTGTAGCCCGTAGTATTTGGAACCACTGTCTGATATATTTTATGCTGCTTAAAATAAATTCTGTTTGTATGCTTATCAAGCGTGCTATTTAGTTCTGACATTTTAGTAATTGATGGTGTTATACGTGGCATCCACAGAGCAAGTTTGTTTATGATAAACTGTACATCAGCCCCTCCAGATCTAAACAAGCAATTGTTTTGTTCTGCTCGATCTAACAAAAATCGTATGTTTAACCCCGCGAAATAGTTTATCATATTCGCGACAAAAGCCGAAAATCATGCTTAGTAATGCATCATTGTAATTTGACGTGATCCTGCTGTAAGTTTTCTTCGCCTAGCAAAACCTTCGTTATAACGCGGATTTCTCACATCAAGTGTGTTAAGAAGTAAATTTAACATCGCAGTACCATTTGCATCTGCAGCTGGTGGTTTTATATATAGATTATTAAAAGCTGCTGTAAGGGAAACTCTTGTAGCGTCTGCATTAGCAGCTGCACCTGGTGCGGCAATGCCTAGCGCGTCTGCATTAGCAATGAGAAAATTTCTTACAATTACATTTGCATCAGCATCAGCTCCGTGTACTATAGCACCTCTCTTCAAAAGTTCAGTTGATTCAGCTATACCCCGTCCAGTATCTTTAAACCACATCATGTTGGTTGCTGTTGATTTCGAGCAATCGTCGGAAAATGAAATAGCATTTAAAATTGTACTTGCAACTTGTAGATGACCTGAAATATCTTCTATAGTTTGATTGGCCAGTTGGTATCTAGCACATTTGAATAAACTCCAGCCGTTATTTATAAGAGCTACTTCTGCTCCAACTGAAATTGCAGCAGGTGGATTGGCTACTGTCATAATTTGACCACGAACTTCCAACATAGCCTTATGAGGCAGTAGAAAAACATCTTCGTCTCTGGTGTTAAAGGTTCTGATACCAGCTTTATTTGGTTCGTTAGAATTCTCATCGAGTTACTCAACATACTCAAATTCTGTCACATAGTTGTCGATGTCATGAGTTTCTGTTAAATCGAGATAATTGTTAGCAGAAATTTTTATTTTATTAAATTACTTAAAATTTTATTGCGGCTCTGTTACTTTAGATATTAATTTTTGTATGATCTGCTGGCCCTTTGGTGATAATAATTTTTTTTGTTGTTGTTATCATAGCTCGTTGAGTTTGTTTTGTTGGAGCGATTTCTGAGATATCTTGTTTTATTTCAGATACAGTCGGTGGATCTCCTTTTATTTAATCAGCTATTTTTTGTCCCACTGCAGTCCCAGCGGCAGATGCAGCCCCAGTTGCAAAAGCTTTACCCGCGTCGATAGCAATTGGTGCAACTTTACGCGCTATACCCGAAACATTTTCAATAACTTTAGTAAATATATATCCAAAAAATCATCCTATTATTTTTCTTCGATAATTTTTTTCTTTGTTTCATTATATTTAATGTTGCATAATTTTTTACTTTTGCTCGCGTAGATGTAAATAATAAGTTACAACTTCATTATTAACATGCAACTGTTCTTCAGATTGATCTGTCAACTGCATTATTATACTTGATATTTGATCTTAAACGTTTAAAGGATAATAGATAATATGTCGTAGAGTTATTTGCATGAGAGAACCTGGCGGAACTTCTGGTGAAAATCTGTAAATCGTTTGACCCTTGCTACCTTTTGATGTATAAGAGCCAGAAGCAATAGAGCAACTTACTAATATTGTATTTACTTCTGTTATATTTGCTGGAAGTTCACTGTCATACGTAATAGGCTGTTCAAGTGCATTGTAACTTATTTTAGTAAATCCTAACAGTTGTGCAATACTTCTTTCTCTTCGTTCAAGATCAATTAACATATTTTTCAAAGTTATCCTAGCTCGTAATGTGTTATAATTCGCTGCCAACTGAAAATTATCAGCCACACCGCCAGCTTTTGTTATGAGCTCTCTGATTGTCCTGTCTATGTCAGTAATATTATAAGCTCCTTGTGGAATTTTTGTGTTTTTTTCTTGTAGATATTGAAGAACTTGTAAACGTAGTAAACCACATTTCATCGTTAACATCAGTTTTCACGTTAGGCATAGCATTCCAGCAAGTACAAGAGATTAATCCAATCTCATATTGTTTTGCAGGATCTAGTTGTATAGGCGGAATATAATTTACTGAAAAATTTGCGCTAGCTATCGCAGACTCACTAGAGTTTAGCAATAATGTTGTTTGCATTCCTTTTATATTAAATTATTTTTACAAAATTAAGTCGCGGTGTAAAGTTTCATATTCGTCAGATGTTAATAATCCGCTCGATCTTAGATGACCAAGTATGTCAATGATTTCATTATCAAGTTCAACACTATCATTTTCAGCTTCTTTTGATGATATTAATAACATTAATCTACCTATCATTTCAGTAGTTGTTGTAAATATTTTTACACCAGGTCCTGTTCTTACTTCTCTACTTTTTTCTTCTACACGAGATTTATTGAATCTAGTAAATTTTTTTAAAAAATTATCCCCGGACCAAAAGGTGTTGGTCTACTTCTGTCTGCTGTTTTTTTTTTAAACATGAAAGCAATAATACTATGTCTCATTCTATCATAAAGTGGATGCACATCCTCAATTTCTGTAACCGTGTTCATTTCATCTTTAGCAGCAATTCGTTCTCTTAATATTTCATCTAATATATCGATTTATGTTTGATATTCTGCATCAGTCCACCTGCTTATATTATTAATATCTCTTATATTTTCTTTCTTTAAAACAATCATCATATTCACTATCTTTTATCGCATTATTTGCTCTTTTTATAAAATGAAGTCTTTGATCTCCAACTTCCATAAACTGATAAATTTTGTATAATATTTGTTATTCCTTGCGTTGTTAACTCGGCCAATCTTCGCTCAAGTGCTCGCGGATTATTTATCAATCGATCTGTTTCAGCTTGTCTAGCAGCGGGATCAGCTATATTTGCTGTAAGCGCTTCAGTTAGTTTTCTTTTTTCTTCATCAGATCTAGTAACAATTTTTGCAGCAGCTACTTGCTGTTGCTCTTTAACAATTCCAACCAAACCTTTTTCTTGCAGTTGTTTAAGTTCTTCTTCTGATGGTTGTTTAGTGTCAGGTTGTTTATCTAATAGTGCTTCAGTAAGTGGCTTGAAATTTGTAGCTGTTGCTTCTGTAGCAGTCACTTGTCGACGTCGTGCTTGTTGTACTTTTTGCTTAATCGATGCCTGAGATTGAGCAAGTTTTTTTTTAGATCTTCAATATTTTGTCTATATCTTGCTCGTTTGTCCATTATTATTTTTATAAATTTTATAAAATTAAAACCCCTTACTGTAAGTAAGTGTTAATACAACAGCGAAACATTTTAGTTGGATCATGTGTAAATTTATCAAAAAAGAAAAAGTTGTATTTATCTTTTGTAGCATTAAGGTAAAGTTCAATAAACTTATCTAACGTCAGCATTTTCCAGTCCTGGAAATATTATAAAACAACCAGTATTTCGTCTAATAAATCTGTCAACATTAAAACAACCTTGAGCAAGATAAACAGAACTACACTGTTTGTTACGCGACAGTGAGAAATATGATCTTATTTTGTCCATCTCCATGTTATTTAGCGGAATATCGTCAAAAACTACTATCTTGTGTTCATCTTCGTCAAGTTGATTAACTGGAATAAGATCTTCTGGCTGCCTAATTATAAAAAATCTTCACCAGCTTTAAGATCATCACGAAGCTTATCGTTATACTCGCTTAATAACTCGTACTTATCTTGCTGTGGATTGATCGTGTAAATATAAACTCTGTCATAGTTAACATTATCACCAGGAAGCAAGTTCATAAGCAAATTTGCTTTTCCTTTCCAGTTCGCCCAACAATAAGATAATGACAATCAGGAAGTTCATTGTTATGATTGTGCTTCACCAGTCTCTCTGTATCAAAGTTAAATATCGACGGTGTTGCCATTTTGTATAATATTAAACTAGTGTTGATAATTTTATGTATGACAGTAAATAATGAGTTACTATACAAAATTTGGAACACTATAAGATTTATCCACAGAACGTTATCAAGGTGATTTATCCAAGTACGCAACTCTTGACCAGCTCAAAAATGAAATCAATAATTTACTAAATGTTGCCAGTGTAGATATAAATGTAGTAGTTATTTTCCAGGACAAAGAAGGACGATTAAAGACGAGTAATGTAAAGCTGTTAGATGTACTTGTACGAAATCCAAGTTGGAATATTGTTATGAAACAAAAGAAGATTACAAATCTTGGAAACCCAACTAAAGACGGTGACACTGCCATTAAAAAATACGTCGATGATGAGGACGTTCCAATCAGTAATGAAATCACAGCGCTCAAAAATGAATTTACCAGTCTCATGATCACGTTTACAACTTTTCGCAGAAACATAAACACAAACCTCAATGATATTATTAGTGAAATTCCTCACAAACAGATTAAAAATATTGTGTATACTGTTGCTTCTGGGTCTGGTACATGGACAAAGCAAAATAAATCTATCAAATACACTGCGGAGTTTGCTGGTATTTATAGATTCACAGTGATTAGCATTGAAATTTTTAATATATTAACCAGATCTCCATTGCGTAATTTGAATACGAATTCTGGAACTGTATCTATATTATTACTAAAAGATTTTGAAGAAGAAATTATACTCGAACCGGTTAATACAATTCTAGTCGAAGTCGGTTATAATTGGTGTTTGGAATTTAGAGCTGAAACATTATAATAACCAGGCCTGGGGATTATGTAAACAAATATTATAATGAAAAGAAATATAGTTGATTTCAACCATATTTCAAAAGATATTCCAGTACAGAATGTGGAACCACTAAGACAATACTACAAATGTTATCACAAAAACTTTGGTGCGTAAAAAAACGATACAAATACTACAACAAGATCCTTCGAGTAATATCATATCTACCGTTGTTAGTGACCAGTTCTGGTATAATTTCAAGTGGGGTATCATTAAATCTATTTTTGTTAATTATATCCGGTATTGGTGTTTCACTTACAGCGGCGTGTAAAAAAGTAGAGCCAAGACTGTTAACAAAGAAGCATGGATGTTTAACATCTGTTCTAACTTACAAGAAACTACTTGATCAGATCCGGTCTTACCTACGAGGAGTCAAATATAATATGGATGATTTATTACGTGAATTTCGTATTATTGACAATATGTTAACTGACATCCTACCAATGAGGGTTAGCAAGTATGAAACAAATTATCCAAAAATAGTATGAGTACCGTATAATTTTATCTAAACTTAAGATATAATAATACTTACCTTTATCATTTTCATTCTAATGCGCATTTAATTTCCGCCTTGCACATGTTAACTGAAGTCGCCACGCTCTAATGCACACTAAGGATCTACACACAGGTGATCACGTGTAAGGTAATAGCATCCTTGTTTCACTACCTGTAAACTGCAGTATAAAAACCAGGTAAACCGATGACTAACAGTCATCTGTAAAATAGAGAGAGAAAGGCTAAACTGATAGATCTTATCTTTTCCGACTGAAATTTTATCTAAAGTAAAGAAATAATGTTTGAAAAATTTAACAGTAGTAAAATCTAATAGAACATGAGGTATAAAATAATATAAATTACCTTTCTCGCGTTTGTTCTAATGCGTAGTTTAATTTCCGCCTTCCACGTGTTAACTGGAATCGCCACGCTCTAATGCGTAGTTTTATTTCCACCCTGTACAGCACACGTTATCTGATGAAAAGCTAGCGGCAGACTGATAATAAAACCCGTCTTGCTTTTTCGTGAACATTCCACGCATGCGCCTGTTCTAACAAATTCGACAGCCTCTGTATGACACGAGCTTACCTGGATGACTCACTCCCTGCACCTGTTCTTTTGTAAAATACGTGATACCACCTTTTGTAGTATAATGACAGAGCTTCTGGATAGTATAAGGAAGTTTACCTGAATACCGATCATATAAAAAAACACTGTAATACCAGAGGAAGGGGTGAGTTAGAAACCTTACTAATACTTTTGTAAAAAAAGGGGGGGGGTTAGTTTAGGACTATAAATTGTATTTGTTTGGAGGGGTAAAAGAGGGGTTCGATCTAGAAATCTGGTTTTCCTTTACTACTATTTCTACATATTACATATTTTACAGTTAGTAAACTATTTTTTTTAAAAAAAAAATAAAGTTCGTTTTCCTGAAAGACCACAATACTGCAGTCTTTATGTCGTCAAAATTCAAAATATAAGCCTTAAAAATAATAGTGTAAGTCATTATCAAACCAGTAAAGGTTTGTGTTAGAAGGGATTTTGGAGACGATAAACCATCTTGCTCATTTGTTCCCGCATCGAGGTAGCGTGATTGTGGTGTTATCTACATCTATACAGAATCATGGTTGATATCTATGCTGCGACAATTGTCGTCAAGCCAGTCACGTAATGTTTTAATATTAATACAGTGGCTGATCGCAGCCTTCAATAAGTAATGATATTTATTGTTTCCACTTTGCGAGTTTATGAACTTTTGATTAGTTACGTCGAACAATGTTTAATTTTGCAAAGACACACTTGCGCATACACACACGCGTGAACGCGTTATTATATCATGCATCCGTTACTGTACGTGAGGAGAAGAATAACATAATAAGCAATATTAATGGTACCGAGGCAACCCGGACCTTATCGCATATGCGGCAAATTTTTCTTGCGATATGTTGAACTGGCTAGATCATGATATTTTTTGGCAATTAACGTACCGCCTTATGTTATTCAACCCTAACACGTGCCGTGCCTATGAACCGCTGACAGTGCAATCGCTGGAAAAGGCGTGAGCATTGCATGATTTACAGGCCATTGTACATCATCTTTCAAACGCTAATTCAAATAGTCTTATCTTGAATCATTTTAAACCATTTTTTACAAAATTTGCTGAATAACGTTGTTATGATTCAATGTCCTAAACTGTGTAACTTATATAATTGAAACCATCAAGTTTAGTAAAATCAAGAAATAATTTATTTCTCTAAAGGTGAAAATTTAAGAGACCTCTCTCTCTCTCTCTCTCTCTCTCTCTCTCTCTCTCTCTCTCTCTCTCTCTCTCTCTCTCTCTCTCTCTCTCTCTCTCTCTCTCTCTCTCATAACACAAACACACATGTGCGCGTATCAAATATAATTTTGCCAATCAAAATTCTAAATACGACAGATGAGTCATTATACATGCAAACCAGCAGAACTGTGTCAAATATCACAGCCACACAAACGGTACAATATATAAATACAAAGAAAAGATCAAGATAAAACACAACTCTATTTATGATATACACATGGGAAAGATGGAAGGCAAAGAAAAAAATGAGTTGTTTTGATGTGAAAATATAGTTAATGGTTAAAGACAGTGCGCAAAGAAATGAAATCTTTATTTTACCTACCTTTTTTTGGTCTACATGGAATAATATTAAACATCCTGGTTGGTATTAAAGTATCTTAAGGAAAGTCAGCTTAATATATTTTAAGGAACGGCTGTCCGTCAACTTGTTTCTGAGTCCAAAAAATGTCCGATATTATAAGTCCCATTCCGAATATAAAGCTCATCGCATACCAGTCACATTCAGCCATCTTGACTCTAGGGCCAAACCGAGCATGGCAGGAGTTGAGATGTCATAGAAGCAGTGTTGACTGTGAACGGAGCAAAGTAGCAACAGATTAATGTTGTTGTTGTTGTTATAAGTTTAATGCCTTTCTGAGGTCTGTAAATGTGGTGGAAGAAGAATCCCGTAACTGGGAAGAACCACAGACATACGAGAAGCTGCTGGCAAACTTTTTGACATAGCGACTCTTTGTTTAATATATCTTTTCCAGAATATACAACTTATGTTGCAGAGATATATCAAGAAAAAAAAATAAACGTGTTTGTTTTTGAAGAAAAAGGATAGTCTGCTGCTTTGATTTGTATAAAATGGTTTAGAAAATTTCAGTTCAACCAAATCGTATGTATATATTCTCTAATCAATAAATATATTGGTCATCTGATTCTACAGGTATGTTGTTGCCATCTTGATTTGTTATATAAATGCAAAATGATTTAGGAGTTCAATTGTTTCATAGCAATAATTAATTAGTTCAAACTAACAGCTTTACAGTCGAAGGTTCTTTTCCATTCATATCTTTCTAATATACAATGACATTGCGTACATAATTTCCTAAATTGTTTCATGTGTAAATTTTAAAAATCGTTACGATCATTTCTGTTGTTGAAATTATTGTTTTGCACATTCAAATGTATATATTTTTGATAGAATATAGATAAAATGGTAAACTTATAAACGTAAAATATGGGGTTTTATAAAATATGAATAAAATGGTAAACTTATAAACGCAAAATATGGGATTTCCGCTAATGTCATGGCTGAACTAGAACAACCTAACAGACCGCTACTAGAGAGTTTTCAAACGAAAATAAGTATCAACACAATGGGAACAAACTGTTGGGTTCTCCAAAGTTCCGTGCTAACCATTTACTATTTCTTACTTAAATCAACAATATAGCAGTCTATTTCAACTCTAATTCGAGATTATTTATTGATAATACTTCTTTTGGAACTTCTTCAACAGATCTTTTGGAAGTATTGATGATTATAAATAATGATCCTGAAAACCCGACCGCATAAGGAAGCGATTGACATATTACTTGCAGTACTTCGATAATTGATAATCATGTGACTGACATTTTACTTGCAGTACTTCGATAATTGATAAGCATGAGACTGACATATTGCTTGCAGTACTTCGATAATTGATAAGCATGTGACTGACATATTGCTTGCAGTACTTCGATAATTGATAAGCATGTGACTGACGTACTGCTTGCAGTACTTCGATAATTGATAAGCATGTGACTGACATATTGCTTGCAGTATTTCGGTAAATGATATTTCGTAAATTGCGAACACTAAAACTGATTCTTTCTTTTTGATGTTGTCATGTGATAATATTATTTCGCTCCCAGTCCATAATTGCAGACACTTAAAGCTGATATAATCTTCTGATGCCAAAAAACTTATCATATTTTTATTGCTATCCAGAATTCTTATAAATATATATCTATGTTGCACGTGACCAAAATATCATTCCACATAATTACTGTTCGTATGTCCAATTTATAATATGCTTCTGATGTTTGGGGGATAATTGCTCAATATACTCATTTATTTTTCTTGAGATTCGCATAATGCAAAAACTGGTTAGAAACTTTATGCACAAAGAAGTCTAAAGGAGACATTACGCATAAAGTATTCGATTATAAATAATCAAGTACCTAATACTTAAGCGATCTTCTTCTACAGTCCGATGCGACACTGAAAAGATCACACCAATCCGAAGGCTTCAGAGTTTTCAAACTTTATGATTCCTACCGGTCGGTCTTTGGATATTTCTCACTAACGACATTGGAAATTTTTCTCCTTCACTTTCTATTTTAAAATATATAAAAATATGTTTCTTTAATCCAATCAACGGTCCACTTCCTTCTTGAATATCGGAAAACGTTACCTAAATATCTTACAACTCAACGCAGAATAATGTAATCACCTCAAATCCTACCTATTCAGGCTTAATGTAAATACCTTTACGATGTGTACATGTGGCTATGGTAACGAAGATGTTGAAAATAGTTTTCCTTTTACCCTTTATTTATTACTGAAATATTCCAGTTTGTATCGCTCAACACATTCTTATTAGAACTCTAGAAATATTAGTGAAAGCTGACGTTGAACAAAATGAACGAATGAAACTCGTGAATGTTTATACTTACAGTTATACTCAGAGTTCTTTATCTACATTAAAAACGAAATAAATAACAGTGATTATTTCCAATTCAATTTCTTCTATGCCTGTATGTCTCTGTCTGTTTGTCTTTCTTATACACACACACACACATATATATATATATATATATATATATATATATATATATATATATATATATATATATATATATATATATATATATATATATATATATATATATATATATGCTTAAGAAAGTGATAATATAACGTGTTCAAAACAAAATGTATTTAGTGCATAATCGTAATAGACACTTCCGTAATAATTCTTCATATTATTGCTCATTAGGTCACAATTTGGTTTACATCTAATTTTTAACTTCTTACATCACAGTCACGAAAACCAGAGACATACAGTATGCGGCATTGAAGGAGTGCAGAAATGTCCTACGCACCTAAATGACACCGAAGATTTTCTTTCATTTCTACGGGAAATCACGGTGGACGACCTGAATACAGCTTGTACCATTTGGGACGGTAATACTTAGAGGAAGATAGCTTAACTGACAGTTTCTATATTGCCATGAGTTATGGATATACAAACAAATGTCAATACTAATCCCGTCATCGATTTATATTAAAACGTTCTCAGATTATGTATTGTGATAAACAGTAAGTTGACATTTTGGAGAAAAAAAATCTGCATTGCGATATCGTGAAGGTAAGCTAATGAAAGCTGGCATATCTGGTGAAATCGTAAGAGTAATCTCACAATGCCCACTGGTATCTAATCAACAAATATAGAAATAGACTCTGAACAACATGAAATCTCAGTCTTAAAAAAGCTTCTTTCACAGTCACCCCATATGTTATCTTTCACCAGTTACCTAAAGTACGTAGTTTTCGAGCTGACCTTACCGTTTTCGAGGGTTAAATCTAAGTTTTAAAGGTAGCAGTCTGGAATAATATGCTCTTAGATAATACGAGAAATGAAAATTGAACTTGAATTGTTTGTTAAATGTTTGGTGTCTATCAACTCATCATCAGATACAAGTGTCAAGGCAGCTGAAATAAAGTATCTTGACAAAGACACACCAATCGGTCAGCTCGGTATGGTCTGGATAGGAATCGAACCAACATCTAACCGAAGGCTAGTCAGATAAGCGTGCCACTAAGTCGCAGCAGTTCCAAAATTAAACCTCAAAATGGGAAGAACAGCGATTTGATAGAAGACAAATTAAAAAACTTCCATTTTTGCAGAAACTTACTCAGGCCACAAATGGCCGAAGAACTGAATGATTTATTCCAGGGGGCCCTGAGTGGCCGAGTGGTCTAAAGCGCTGTCCGTTACGGATTACTGCCATCTCAATTCTGTCTGCGTGTGTTCGAGTCTAGGATTCGACGAATGTGGATATGTGAGAAAGCTAGCCTGTAGCCTGTGGGTCGGTGTTTCTTTCCGGTGATTTACCGGTTTCTTCCTCCACCATTAATACATATTTGCCATGAGTAGCCTATCGTGTGATGAAAAATGGCGTTAAGCCCAACAACAAGAGCAACAGCAAAAAATTCTTTCAGACTTAGGAAACGATTACGAAAGATGCGTTAAATGTTTCAGATTATAATATAACCACCCATAATTTCTATTAATTACAATGTTGAGACTAGAGAGATAAAAGGAAGGATGACATTTTGCTTTTTCCTTTCTTTTTTCAGGATAGATATATTTTACATCAATGAAAATCAAGCTAGAGATCTTATCTCTTCCAATTTTCTCTAATTAATTAGTTATTTAAATTATTTAATTTACGTTTGGTGATTGTGAGACATCCTATAAGTTCATTTTACACATTATGGACATCAAAAAGTGTTTCGAAAATCAAAACAGTTTATTTTAATTGATAAAATAAATCAAACATTTTAATTGTTTCTTTCTTAAAACTGTTCGCCTTTTCCATGGATAATAGATCCTATTTTAAACATATCTATTGTTTGTTATTTATTCAAATTTTGCTTGGATCACTTCGTTTTCTATAGAGTTGTGTTCTATGTGCAAAAATATACTTATTTATTATTATATGCCTGTGATGACGTGAGTTTATATATGCTTATCGCTTTTCCTACGTTTCGACCTGGGGCAATTTCTGTTTTGCTCTCACACTAACTTCCATTGCTCATTTTCCAACTTTATTACTGTATAATTGTAGTGTTCTTCGTTTGCACACCTACATTTTCTTTTCTTTTTCAAACACAGCATAGGCATACCATTTTTGCTTCAGGTGCTGACGTGGAGGCAAAGTCTGCCATTGAGAAGGTGTACGTCTCTAAGATGACAATGATCTGCATACAGATGGGACCTAGGTATCTGGACTCAGACGGGAGACTTAATGTTTGTAGGCACGTTAAATTTTTCTTTCTACTTGAGTATACATCTATATTTATGCGATAATAAATGATATTTCAGCTTTCTTATTGGATACCATCGTAATAAATTAAAGCGATCTATCAAAATCTAGGTAGTATTTGATATTTCACTCATTCAAACGTTCGCACACAGCAAACCTTGGATCATTCCGATATTGAAAAGTCGGTAAGCTCCTATCCTATCGTCCTTCTTATAGAAAGATATATGAAAATGTAAAAAAAAAACTAATTAAATTTGATACTTATAAACAATAATTGTATATTACTTAGTTGTCATGTCTCTGTTACCTTTCTGATTCGTATTTTAATTTTTAAAATTAATAACCAATTTTCTATTTTGCATTTTTCCTGCAAACCTATTATTTTAAATTTGCTATCATTCAGGATATATGTTTTCCATTATTTTACACTAGCTATCTGAATCAAAACAACCGTTGTACTCTTGAAAATCTTCAAAGGACCTACCCTCAATATGTTGGGACCTACAAGTCAATAGAAAGGGCCGCCATGTTGTTCACTCATTGTGTGGACCACAGCAACTACAGTATTTCAGAAGGTACTCAATTTTGTAAAAAAAAATATAATCTAAGAATATTGCAGGTTCTACTCGGAGACAACCAGATTCTACTGGAAATTGAACAAAGAAAGTATATAAAAATTACTCAATTTATCCGAATCCGGTGGGTGTGATTCTATAAAAAATATTATTTGTAGTTTCATTTCCTATAGAGCTAAATACGGAAAATAAATGTAGCAGTATACATTTACATATAGCAGTATACATTTACATGTAGCAGAATACATTTAAATGTAGCAGTATACATTTACATGTAGCAGTATACATTTACATTAAGGAAAGGAAGTAAAGAAAAGTTATTGGAGAATACCGTACTTGCCTTTTCAAATGATTAATTTCTTTTTTTTTTTTATACCTCAGTGAAGATACATGAGTTCGAAACGAACACATAGCCAAGCGTACTCATGAAAGTTTGTTTTCTCTTGACACACTCAAAGCACAATGTTATCTTCAATTATGTAACTCTTGAAAGGGTACACTAGTCTGGCCTTGTGGAATTTTATATTTGACTTATCTTCATGGCAAAAGGTAAATTTTCCCCTTTCAAAATAGATTGAATATTTCTCTAATCAACATAAGGTTCTTAGATTAAATACGGCGCATAGCGTATCTATGTATCATTTTATAGTACTTTAGACCACAACATAAGAAATATGAGATTGGTTGTATTCATGCATCCTTTTATAGTAATTCAGACCAGAACATAATGAATATGAGATTAGTTGTATCTATGTATCATTTTTATAGTACTTCAGACCACAACATAATGAATATGAGATTAGTTGTATCTATGTATCATTTTTATAGTACTTCAGACCACAACATAATGAATATGAGATTCGTTGTATTTATGTATTATTTTTCTGGTGCTTCAGACCACAACATAATGAATATGAGCAATTTATCTTTATTATGCAAGAGCTGGTATCGAGTTATTAATGTAACAGAGGGGAACTGGTCAGTAATTTTTATTATTATTATTATTATTATTATTATTATTATTATTATTATTATTATTATTATTATTATTATTATTATTGTTGTTGTTATTATTGTTGTTGTTGTTGTTGATATTATTATTAGTAGTAGTAGTAATAGTAATAGTAGTAGTAGTAGTAGTAGTAGTAGTAGTAGTAGTAGTAGTAGTAGTAGTAGTAGTATATGAGCATTAGCTATTTGATTTTGCTTTGATGTTCGGAAAGTGTATAATTCCTAATGGAAAATACATAAAGACTGAATACTAGATGCATATATTTGAGTTTTTACTTTGAGTTCTTATCCTCATTAGCAATAATCTTTACTTTGATAATGGGGCTTTGGAGAGTGATAGAGACACAAAACTGCAAGCATTGAAAAAAAAAGCCTAGACATATTTTAATTTTTTTGTTGCATAATAATATCAAATATTATCTCATAAGCATTTATAGTTAACGTATTTTGCGATTTAGTTAAAATCTTCGATGACGGAATATGAAAACTTTGGTGTTGTTGGAGGTGGGGGTAGTGAAAGTAAAGGACTTTGAACTTCAATTCAGGTAGCATCGATTATGTATCATTTTAGTTTGAAAATATACAAAGTGATTAAACAAATCTTTTAGTTGACACTATGTACTTTTCGACATCCTTACAAATCTTTTTGTTGACCTTAGATAATTGCATGGTCTTACTCATTAATAACGAAGTTGTCTTTATTATAGTACGTAGTTCCAATTCTGCATATCCCATAATATGATATTAAGTAAAGTCATAAAGACAATACTTTTCGGGTTTTTGGTTACACACGTAAACTTATAGCAATATGACACGTAGTTGATAAATATGTCGTCATGTAATAATGTACTACCTATTTGAAATCTTGTGTTAATAATTTGTGCTAACCTCTCACCTCCACAGATTCCCAATTTTAAGTTTGATTTAAGAGTATAATGAAGGGTAATTCCTAATTTCCAAAGGGAGACGAATTTTCAAAGGGAGTTAATCCGAATTTTCAAAGGGAGTTATTCCGAATTTTCAAAGGAATAAGAGTTCATTTATGCACTCTTGCTACCATTGTGCTACATTGATACTGCGAAATGAGATTTTAAAAGGCGATTATTTTTGGTAAATAGTTCATATATATTTTGTTAGTAGCAAGTGAAGTCCTAGACGATGCAGATATGCAGAAAGAGGAAGATGAAGACGAGATAAAGAAAGAGGAAGATGAGATAAAGAAGGAAAAGGCGATACCAGAACCATCTAATATTGACCTATCAAAATGTAAGTCCGAAATGATTTTAGAATTGGTGTCCAATAAATGTACTTCAATCCGTCTTAATCTAGATCCAGTACAGTCGGGATCCTATCACCGATTTGAAAGCGTCTAATCCAACCCTATGATGCATATCTCAGCCCGTCCAATCCGTACCCTGTACAGTCCGGACTTATAACTTAAGTTTTACGCCTGATCAATTCTTATCATTGGATTTTACACACCGAATATTCGGCTCACGTTGTGATTTTGCCTAAGGTGTTTCCATAATTTTATTTGCTTCAATACATATTTTATATAATTTTATTATTTTATGGACTGCATTTATGCTCGCTGCTACATTGTAATGTTCCTTTACCTAAAATGCATTAAAGTTTCCAGAAGAAAACTTGATCATTTCTAAGAAGTCTCAGAAATTACGTTGCACCTCTAATGAGCCAGTCTCAGTTTTTGGCGTCTTCAAAAATGCGATGAGGATTTGGTACCAAGTCAACGCTATTTATATATTATTTGATTGTTTGTTTACTATCTATTTTTTTTTTCACGTTGTGTCTTTAATATCTGCAACTTTATTCAAACCATCCATTTTCCCCTCACCTCCGTTACCCTGGCTGGATATTTTAGATCCTATAAAAATTACTTATGTGTACATACATGGAACAATGTACCCGATCGATATTATAAGTGGCCAATGCCATAAAATTAGAAGGGTAAACTTTAACTGAAAGTCAATTTTATTATAGCTGTCGTCGATTAATAATGCTACTTACCGGTATTCGATTTATCTAAGAACACATACCTGACCCACAGATTAATAGGTAAAGCTTGACACTTGACTGAACTCTTGAAGCATCTACTTTACTCTAAGGCAATATGTTCCTGCAAACCCCTTACCCATATATTGGTATCAACCCGTATTTATTTGGTTTTCTCACACGCTGGACAGGGTTAGTTAAGAAAGTGTTTCATCCAATCAATAGTCGTATGCAACGAATGGTACGTACCTGTTCTAACCAATCATTAGTCATACGCAACGAATGGTACGTACCTGTTCTAACCAATCACTAGTCATATGCAACGAATGGTACGTACCTGTTCTAACCAATCACTAGTCATATGCAACGAATGGTACGTACCTGTATTAATCAATCATTAGTCATATGCAACGAATGGTACTTACCAGTTCTAACCAATTAGTCATATGCAAAAAATGGTACGTACCTGTTCTAATCAATCAATAATCATATGCAACGAATGGTACGTACCTGTTCTAATCAATCAATAGTCATATGCAACGAATGGTACGTACCTGTTCTAATCAACCAATAGATATGCAACGAATGGTACGTACCTCTTCTAACCAAGCTATTAGGTTTCATGATTTCGTCACTAATCGTTGTTTACATATTTTTTAGCTAATACATCATGAACAAACGTTCAACGTCTTAGCATACACAGCTGTTTAAACGTCGACAGCTAGCATATCACCACAAAAGTGCTCCTTTTTATTTCAGTAAACGTTTCGGAGTGGTGTGCAATTAGTGACAATTTAGATAAAAGCTTGGTGAGCATCTCATCCGTCATACAGTACAACTACAATATGGTGACTCGCATCAGGGATATGTGTGGGTAGGTTCATTTAAGTATTTGGTCAAAGTTGCTTTCATGGCCTGTCCGAAAAAAGAGAGAGAGAGAGAGAGAGAGAGAGAGAGAGAGAGAGAGAGAGAGAGAGACAGAGACAGAGAGACAGAGACAGAGAGACAGACAGACAGACAGACAGACAGACAGACAGGGATAAGGAGGATGGGGAAGAGGATTACCTATTATTAAATTGTGATAGCATTTAGCTAACTACAGAAGAGACAAAACAATACACAAGGTTAAAGAGTAGATCTCGAGTAAGGCCTCACTTTTATGATATCGTTTTCTTGTACGTTTAACTTTACAGTTGTAGGCTCCAACTTTAAATTGTTTCACAATCTAGCAACAAAATAATATGTGGCCAATATCAGATTGTTTAACTCGCAGACAGGAGAACCAGAGACACGCAGTATGCGCCATTGAAGGGCTGAAGAAATATCCTGACCGCTTGAATGACACGGCTCAAGTATTCCTTACATTTCTACGCGAGATCTCAGTGGACGATGTGAACAGAGTATGCTCAGTTTGGGATGGTAAGATCGTAAAATGCCGTTCTCTACGAGATGTTCATTGTATGCTTCGTAGATAACGTACGATGTGACTGAATAATTGCTTGTGGATTAGAACTTACGATGTGACTGAATAATTGTTTGGGGATTAGCGATAGGTACTTCTTGAGATCCATTTTGGATTCCACATGCTGTCATGTGCACGGTGACCTAGTGTCATAATGTCTTCCCGGTATATTTTTTCAGATTCAATCAATTGTAACTAATCAAATATAAGGTAATAATGACTTTAACAACATGGGCATGCAAACTTCATATAAAGCCTCATGATGGGAATTTTTTGTTCGATGCAGTTTAGGTCAAAAAATATTATTATTTGTAATAAATTTCACAAAGCCTTATCAGTTCCTACAACAAGGCTATATTGACATATATCATATCTCCAACTATGGTACCTCATTGAAATTAGATATTAGTCTTTGTAGACAATTGAAATAATCTAGCTTTGCATATTTTTTGAATATGTCCAATGTGCTTTGAAGTGAACTAATCATTCACTACATTTGTGAAACTTGGATGTCCTTACAGTGAGTTTAGAGATTGCAGAGGACACTATCCTAGCTTTGAAACGAAGCTTAATTCGCAAAGAAAATTTGTGATTATATTGATAAACTTTGGTGAAGTCTGGATAGAGGTTTTGATTTTATTGCACATAGTAGCTAAATGCAGATGAGTTTTATAGTATATGCCTTGTCATTTTAATTGCACTTGCTGACGGAGTAATGTGTTAGTGTTGAGTTGTGATTGCGAGTGGTGGATGAATATTATATGGCTGACGGAGTAATGAGTTAGTGTTGAGTTGTGACTGCGAGTGGTGGATGAATATTATATATCTGACGGAGTAATGAGTTAGTGTTGAGTTGTGACTGCGAGTGGTGGATGAATATTATATGGCTGACGGAGTAATAAGTTAGTGTTGAGTTGTGACTGCGAGTGGTGGATGAATATTATATGGCTGACGGAGTAATGAGTTACTGTTGAGTTGTGATTGCGAGTGGTGGATGAATATTATATATCTGACGGAGTAATGAGTTAGTGTTGAGTTGTGACTGCGAGTGGTGGATGAATATTATATGGCTGACGGAGTAATAAGTTAGTGTTGAAATGTGACTGCGAGTGGTGGATGAATATTATATGGCTGACGGAGTAATGAGTTAGTGTTGAGTTGTGATTGCGAGTGGTGGATGAATATTATATATCTGACGGAGTAATGAGTTAGTGTTGAGTTGTGATTGCGATTGGTGGATGAATATTATATGGCTGACGGAGTAATGAGTTAGTGTTGAGTTGTGATTGCGAGTGGTGGATGAATATTATATATCTGACGGAGTAATGAGTTAGTGTTGAGTTGTGATTGCGATTGGTGGATGAATATTATATGGCTGACGGAGTAATGAGTTAGTGTTGAGTTGTGATTGCGAGTGGTGGATGAATATTATATATCTGACGAAGTAATGAGTTAGTGTTGAGTTGTGATTGCGAGTGATGGATGAATATTATATAGCTATAATTCTCTTGAGGCGACAGTATCTACTGCAGTCTCTACACTCTTTATAAGGTCTGATCCTCAATTTGATTTCGATGTGTGATGCTGTACTAATTAGGCACTTTCTTTTGAGTCAGTTTGATATGAGTATACCGATTGGGTGTAGCGATTTCAGTACAAAAAATGAGTAATATGGACAAAGTTAACTTGACGGTTGTCGTCTTCGAGGTATGGTTATATACGGACGAATTGGCTCTGTGGGGGGAAAAAAGGGCATTTTAATATTAAAATACTTCTGACGGTTAAAAAGGGGATTCGGCATGACATCTCTGCGATGACACATTTATATGGACAACAGGAACTATAATGTAAAAATGTCCACATGTTGAGCATTATGAATCGCATTATACGGACAAGGGGAATTCAACGTGATTTGACGTGTAACCATGTCACTCAGGGGAATTCAACTTGATTTGACGTGTAAATAGGTCACTTTGGTCATCAGGTGTAATTTGCCGGCTGTGCTGCTCTCTGCTAAGAACAATCGACGATGAACGTCACAAGTAACAGGCATACCTAAATATATAGTATAGAAGAGGTCGACAATATTAAATTTTCATCAATCAAATGCAGTGTGACATTTTAGTTATGGCGTGTTTTATCACCCAATCTGAATCGATGTGGAGGTATGATGTCATTTTTAGATCATTAGGAGGACATGTGACATGTTCTTCGGGGTCAAGGAGTTCTTTCATATTTCACACACACACACACACACACACACACACACACACCTATCGTTACTTATAGACATTCGTACAAGATAGAAGAGTACAAAGCACTGGGTTTAAGCTTTGGTTGCTGTGGAAGACAAGTAGATTTCACACACTCTCTCTCTCTTTCTCTCTCTCTCTCTCTCTCTCTCTCTCTCTCTCTCTCTCTCTCTCTCTCTCTCTCTCTCTCTCTCTCACACACACACACACACACATTAAAGCTTACGTAATTTTGGTAATAATCTAAATAATGTAATCTCGGTATCGAACGTAAATGAGTCGCAATGACAAAGGATGTTTGGTTTGTTCAGTTACATTCTCGTTCACTCTTGCAGCTTGTACTGTACAGAAAGGACTTCTATATGACCATTATACTTTACTTTTTCTTTTAAAAGATCTGTCGAGTGAGTTGTTGAACGGGAAATTGTGTTACAATACTGCAATAGCACTTCGATGTGTTTCATCTCTAATGAAGTCAATGGAGGTAGGAAATAGACATTCAGGTCTTTATGCAACACTTGCAAGATCATTTCTTTCGAATCCATACTTCTCTCCGATAATTTTCCAATTTTCGTTTTTTTTTCTCTAAACAATGAACATTTGTTGTGTTGCTTAAACTTCTTTGTGTACACTAATCCATATGATTTGGTGAAAACGGCCTTCAAGGGATCGATGCCTTCGTGATCGAGAACCAAATACCAAAGTTTTCTCTAGCGTAGTCGTAAAATGTCCACATCGCGCCGACAATATTTCAATATTTCTTCCTGATAATCAGTTGTCCAGAGAGCGGCTTTGCACCAGGCTTAGAAAGCTTCTAGCCGTTCTGCTCGCTTACCGTTGGGGGAAGGTCATATGCAAAAGCATGACATGCTTTATTACTTCGATATTCTATAAATTTGATAAATAGGCATTTTTGTCGTTCCAAAGTTTAATTTTTCTAAAGGGCAAAATGATCTTAAATTACGTAATATAAAGAAGCAAATCCCGTATTCTTACGACTGTATGATTTTAAACTAAGTAATATAGAGAAGCAATTCCCGTATTATTACGACTCTATGATCTTAAACTAAGTATTATAAGGAAGCGAAACTAGCAAGTTAAGTAAAATCAACAGATATTTTGATTCTCTAAGTTGTAAAGAAACATTTAAGAGGAACTTACAATATTGTGAAGTAAATCCCAAATAATTCTAAATGTTCTGTCACAGGTCCAAAACTATAGAATGTTCAGAATGAATTTTAATCATCTTGTTGACTTATCATTAATCATGATGTATCACAATGATATAATTCAGAATGTCTTTTTGAATGAGTCCTCGATGATCCCAATATTTTTTTTTGTTTGAATGGTCAAGAAGCTCATTGTAAGTCCAATAAAAATTTTAAATAAATAATTATTCTCAATTATATCTGAGTAAAACTAAAAGTGAAATTCCAGGCTGATATTATGAAAGGAATGTAGCATATTATGAAAGGAATGTACCATATTATGAAAGGAATGTATCATATTATGAAAGGAATGTACCATATTTGTAAAGGAATATGTAAGCATCCACCCAGTCCCTCAAGTACAGAATGTAACCTGAAGAATGACACAACAAAATTCCCACGACTTTTCGCACATTCCCATTAAAATCGTAAACAAATTCTCTTCCAGAAAATGACAAACCAGTAACCAATCAGGCTTTGAACTTAAATTTCAGCAAACAGCATGATAAAAGTTAAGTAGAAGACATAACTTTCCATGTTGCTAAATCATTGGAAACATTTGTACAATAGTAAATGTATCCAATAAATTATAAGATAATAGCAATAGAGGCGAAATGATTTTGGTAATGGTAGAGCTGAATGTATTTTCCCTCAAACAATTTGATATCAGATTATCGAGATATGAAATTTCGACATTCGACTTTAGGGTACGCTTTACCCTCCCTGAATGAATATTTCTGGAACAGCCAATTCTCCCAGAACTAGAGACATACTACTTTATCATTACCAACATTATCTTTTGTGTCTTTATATATCATTGTATTTCATAACGAAATCTCAAACCCAACACATTTCTTGTGTGTCTGACATTATTATATGTAGGTTTGCCTCTTTAGTGTGAGTATTCATATTGTATACAGAACTGTGAGAGTGAGTATGTATATGTATGTGTGAGCACTCTTATTATTGTGTGTGATAGTATTCAAGAATGAATTTTTGAATAGTGTATGAATATTTCTACCCGTTTCTCTCCACGCAATTCACTGTTAGGGTTATAGGGATTGTAAAGGTGTTAATGGTGATAGTATTGTTCTTTTTTGTTTGATGGGGAACTTACAGAGTGCGGTAAGTGAAGTTTGATTATTTTGCAATGGGTTTCATTTTTATTCCATCCGTCTTCATGTGCATTCTACCCTGGAGTCAATAATTGTATGGTGTTGGACAGCAGATGAGTGGGTGTTGGCGATTCAAATTAAGTGTTGGTTAGGACGTTTAGATGCTAGTCAATAGACGAATGGTTGCTGTCACTCAAACGACATACTGGGGTAGTAATGTAGATGGTGGTCAATAATTGACTGTTTAGTTTAGTCCAACGCGAATTGGTTATTAGGTGTAGTTTTAAAATTACATTTCCCCGTTTATTAGTCATATTAAATTACTCTTGTCGGTATTAAACCACTTTAATGCAAAACCAGTGGAAATTATACATGCTGGAAACATATGAAATTCCACTCATCCGAATATAGAAAATGTTAAAATCCACTTACTTGTAATTGAATGTTTATCCGTATAGAGCCATGTGTCAATCATGGCTGCTGTAATGTTAACACCAATCATCTTTATAGAACCATTTTTCTACGTACATCGCCAGACTATGTTACGGATTGTATTTGTACAGTCTATCAACTTGCATATTAATTTTGCTGTGAAATTAAACATACAGGTATTGACGAAGAGGCCAAGTCGGTCATAGGGAAAATCTATGTTGCCAAGATAACC
This sequence comes from Potamilus streckersoni, assembly GCA_016746295.1. NCBI lineage: Eukaryota > Metazoa > Mollusca > Bivalvia > Unionida > Unionidae > Potamilus > Potamilus streckersoni. Next base: position 575,778 of record JAEAOA010000123.1, read on the forward strand.
AATATATGCGTACAGATGAGAGGCGCTCCTATTGATCCAAATGGGGGACCTAACATGTGTGGGTAAGTTATCTTGTTAAACTGGACTAAACGGTACCAGAACAAAAGAATTTGAAAGTCATTTTGAAGCAATATTTATATATGTATATGTCTTTCTTTATATGACGCTAAATAATAAAACTAATACAGCACTGTCTAATTTAAGCTAATCTATGATATTTGCAATATATATATATATATATATATATATATATATATATATATATATATATATATATATATATATATATATATATATATATATATTTGCTAAGCGTTATTATGCCATGATTTAGTCATTTCTTTGTTATGTTCAGTGTTCAGGACAGTTGGGGTTATAATTATCCTGACAATATTGACCATGTTACGGACCATTGTTATATAACGTTCTTAAACATTCCTAAGAATACAATCCATTCATTGTTAATGAGTAACTTAAGTAGCTAATATGTTGCGTGCTATTACCGCTGTATTACATAATAAATCAAGAGTACAAATATAACACATCATACAAATTTAGTATTGTGTCCTAATGTTAAGAAAATATGGATGAAGTCGACCGGATAATATGGCCGTCTTGGGGAATTATTGCCTAGACATGGACCTGTATATATTTGTTGTACAATGTTCGTGGTGTACAAATATTTATGCAAATAATTAAACTGCGTTTTGTATGTTGTCTTCATCATGAGTGATCTGCAAAACTAGACCAGTGCATTATATAGTATGTCTTAAATTAGGACGGATCCATATACCAGTTATTATATTCTTTTAAATTACAGAATTATTCTGTTCAGAATAAAGTGTTCATTGTTTGAAGAAACTAGTACACATGTCAATATTCTTTATAATACAGAATCTGCACGAGGCTTGATGAATAATATCTTGCAATAATTTGGTATATAAATATATTGATCCGCATTAAATGACTCCACTTTAACAAGAGATCAATTGTACCAAATAATACATAGTAATAACTTTTACAGTATAATAAATACTAAATAGTAATCAGTTTTACAATATACTAAGTACTAATCAATTTTAGGAGATGCTACATGGTAATTAATTTTACAAAATACTAAATGGTAATCAATTTTGCAATCTACTAAATAGTGATCAGCTAATTTCTATTAACATGTCGCAGTATACTTACAAAATTGTTGAAGCCCCTGGGTGACCTAGCTGTCTAGAGAACTCACCTTTGTAGATTACTTAACATGTTACCTCTGTCCGCATAAGTTAGCTCGAATCTCTGCTTTGCCAAAGCAAGTATGTGACAAAGCTGGCCAGTATCTTCGGGTGGATGGGTGATTCTTCTCAGAGTCTTTTTGAAATTATTCCTCCTTTAAATATACCAGCCGCCAAGTACAACCTATCGTGTGCTGTATTAAATCCACAAGGCCACATCACAGAGATAGCAAAACCATTCGAAGCAATTAACCGAAAACTTAACTGTATATCAGGATGCATTAGTATTATAATGACTATTACATGTTAAGTAATGCAAACGAGTGTGTGTATATATATATATATATATATATATATATATATATATATATATATATATATATATATATATATATATATATATATATATATATATATATATATATATCCGATCCGGTGGCCTAGTGTTTAGAGCGCTCGCCTCGGATGCGGGAAGCCCCGGTCGAGTCATACCAAAGACTTACAAAAATGGAACTAACAGCTTCCTTACTTAGCGCTCAGCATTAAGATGTTAGTGTTAGGACTGGTTGCATCGTGTCAGGTTAATGTGACTGGGTGGGACATCATGCGACATGTTTGCAGCATGATACCCCAGTGCTAGACCACTATATTATACTCATTTTAGTTTTTCAACAGAGGTCTGTATTATAAAAATTGCGGTCGTACATTAATCTGTGTCTGACAAGAATATTCTCATTGGATTACCATATGTAGAGCAACACGAATCATTTAGTGCATTCAAAATATGACCAAGTTTAGCTTGAACACATTCAATACTAAGGTAGTGCTTGATATATGAGGGACTTTCTAGAGAAGTTCCGAAACTTTCAAGATATAAAACTGATCCCCCTCCCATAACAAAATCTTGTTTAGGTTTCCCTTTCCTAGCTTTTTAGCGAAATTTGGAAAGAAGCTCATAAGAAAATCTTTTTATCCCAAAGAACGATCGATTTTTTTTTTTGTTTGTTTTAAGGCCTAAAAGCGTCTCTGGTTTCTTCAATTTTATCAAGGTGGGGTTTAACTGCCCTGACCCGCTTACTATATGGCCTAAGCACTCAAAAGTTAGAATGCGCTATTATACACTTGCTGGTTCTCGCAGAGAGATTGGCGGCACTACGAATTATCTAATTAATACCCTGCGATATTTTTCCCAATTTTGCAGGTGTATTAGAATATCTTTAACGAAGCCATGTATTTTCTCCATTACTTTAAACAACATGCGCATGGGGTTAACGCACCTGTGTTAACCAAACCGAAAGCATAACTTTAAACACATAAGACATTTACAGGTCGCAAAGCCGTTATTAGAACTGTTGGTAGTTGGTGGTATGGCATTATCAGCTATGAGCATTTGGCAATATCCTTTGGCGAGACTTAACATCGAAATCTTTGTGCCCTACCCATTTTGAAAGCAACCCCTGCATATCTGGCACCAATTCTACATCAAACACGGTGATTTTATTTAACTTAACGAACATCTATGCAAGGTCGTTATTTCCATCTTTCTATCCAAGCTACACCAAGGGGACGAACATGAGAAGCGTGAGACATACATCACCCCCAAGTTTAGCATTAAACAGGCTTCCTCGTTGATTGTCTCTTGTACAGTAAAGTTTGTGCAGAAACCACCAAGGACCACCAATTGTCCTAGCCTAAAATAGCTTGAACGGCGAAACTTCCTTTTTCTTGCGGTACCGAGCGATATGCGGACAAAAATGCGTTGTAATTTCGGTTTCAATCTCTGGATCTATCAGCGAACATTCGACCTAGAATTCGTTTTAACGGCCAGGTAGGTCTATAGATAGAGGGCTTAAACATGTAGTAATACAAATATTGTTCACAACATTTTAATTGATTAAAATCTACTAATGTATGCCATTAGTTCCGACGCAAATTGTGCCCCACAATCCAAGGGGACCTCTGTAGGCACCCATACCCTACTGAACAAGACGACAAATACCTCGGCTTACCGTTCGGTTACAGTTGATGGAAGTAAATCTTTGACAACTATATATATATATATATATATATATATATATATATATATATATATATATATATATATATATATATATATATATATATATATATATATATATATATATATATATATTCTCCTATCTGTAAATTGTTATACATTTACGGCCATCCTTATAAATTGGGGTATCTATCAAAGGCATCGGGTCTTATGGCTCTCTGGTCATCGTTCTTGGCAATGTCCAATGATCGACAGAAACGTGCTACACAATAAATGAAGTCAGAAAATTTGAGTTCTCATAACATCCTTTCAGTAGACTTTTCTCATGCTAAAGTGTCCCGCCATAGAGATTCGTATGCCACTCTGAATATAAGGTATCTGTAGTACTGACGGACAACAGGTTCGAACATTATACCAAATAAAATTCACTTTTAATTAATCCTTTCCTGCTAAAGAATTTGGATATCCATCCCCCGCTTGTACAATGTTCACGGTACCATTGATAATTTATTCAGGGGTAACGCTCAAGGATTTAGAGATCCATCCCTCGCTTGTACAATGTTCACGGTACCATTGATAATTTATTCAGGGGTAACGCTCAAGGATTTAGAAATCCATCCCCCGCTTGTACAATGTTTCACGGTACCATTGATAATTTATTCTTGGGTAACGCTCAAGGATTTAGAGATCCATCCCCCGCTTGTACAATGTTCACGGTACCATTGATAATTTATTCAGGGGTAACGCTCAAGGATTTGGAGATCCATCCCCCGCTTGTACAATGTTCACGGTACCATTGATAATTTATTCAGGGGTAACGCTCAAGGATTTAGAGATCCATCCTCCGCTTGTACAATGTTCACGGTACCATTGATAATTTATTCAGGGGTAACGCTCAAGGATTTAGAGATCCATCCCCCGCGTGTACAATGTTTCACGGTACCATTGATAATTTATTCAGGGTTAACGCTTAAGGATATAGAGATTCATCCCCCGCTTGTACAATGTTCACGGTACCATTAATAATTTATTTAGTGGTAACACTCAAGGATTTAGAGATCCATCCCCCACTTGTACAATGTTTCACGGTACCATTGATAATTTATTCAGGGGTAACACTCAAGGATTTAGAGATCCATCCCCCGCTTGTACAATGTTTCACGGTATCATTGATAATTTATTCAGGGGTAACGCTCAAGTATGCATTATACACATGCTCACGAATGAATTTATCGCAGATGTCACGACGGCTTCATTAACTTGAAGTATACGCAGCGACTGCTTCCTCGTCTGCACCTACTACATAGTATCGACCGCTTGTATAAATGGAGACCAGAAATCTGGCACAGCTGGAGGTATAGAACCGTAAACATCTAGGAGAATGTCAATATATAGCACTTCGACGGTTCCGGTGACGAAACTCATCTCGGTTTCATTTCTGGAAATGGAAACGTGATCAATCGTTTCTGTCTAACAATATACACGGGGATTCCAAAGCAGAAATCGAGCGAAATGTGTATCCACTCATTACATGCGTAATGTTTGATAGCCTTTTAACATGTACTTTTTCCAGTTTAAAAATTTCTACCTATATTATCACCTGTTTTCTGGGATTCCCATCATCTCTGGTCTTTAGTCTGATTACTTGATTCATTGTCTTTCGAGACCACAATTTAGGAGGTTCCTCAACCAACCTAGGCGAAATAGCCTGCCTGTAGAGCAAGGAGGAGGACAAAAATATTCTTATGGTCCGTAGCAATGTTAACTAAAACATAAAAATTACTTAGATCAGCTATAAATAAATTTAAATATTTCAATATCCATTTGTTGGTTCTTCATTTCGCTTAGTCTATATTCCCCATTCATTTAAATATGCTTGTCGGTGACCGAGAAGATTTGCGTTTAGTGTGAAAGAAGCTAACCATGCGGTGTTTGTTGCTCCCTACATTATTCATTAAAAACAATTTTCATGTTTAAATAAAAGAACGTCTTTCGTTTATTTAAACTATGTGAATGCAACTAGAAGCTTAAAAAAGAAAAGAAGAAAATTTAAAAAGAGGATGATGAATACTTGCAATAGATGCAGATCTAAATTTTTTAGCGGACAGATCTATATTTTGTAGCGGACGGATCTATATGTTGTAGCGGACAGATCTATATTTTGTAGCGGACAGATCTATATTTTGTAGCGGACGGATCTATATGTTGTAGCGGACAGATCTATATTTTGTAGCGGACAGATCTATATTTTGTAGCGGACGGATCTATATGTTGTAGCGGACAGATCTATATTTTGTAGCGGACAGATCTATATTTTGTAGCGGACGGATCTATATGTTGTAGCGGACAGATCTATATTTTGTAGCGGACAGATCTATATTTTGTAGCGGACGGATCTATATGTTGTAGCGGACAGATCTATATTTTGTAGCGGACAAACTGGGAAGCGGTTTAAAGAGTTCCCTTTATCCTTCAATGCACATACTCATCTTCATTCTGTTAGAAATGCAAATATGAGTATTCGCATTTGTTAAATGCGAAAATGAAAAAAAGTAAATAAAAAGAATACACATAAACTTTGAACGCTTTACACGAATCAGTAAAGTACAGTGAGTACGACTATACGCGGCATGAATAAAATCAACAAAAATTTTACTTAAATCAAGACACACACAATCGATAAAACTGTCATCTTATTAAAAATGCGGTGGATTGCCTAACACTCACATAGCATAAAAATGCATGCATAATGCAATTTAAGCAAAACTTCCACTACACGTGTCATTTCGTGATACTGGCGTTCATTCGAACCTATTTTTAAAACTTTAATTGGAGCAAAATCCGTTAAAAGAACTGTCCCATTAATGATCCAATATTATTTGGCAACTTTAGAGCACTACATGCAATTATGTTTAATTCATAATATTTAGAATCAATATCAAGGCCGATATTATCAAAAATATCTGATAAAGTAATCATTTCTGAAAAATGTGACTCAGTCGTATTTGCCGTATATGTGTATATTTCACAAGATCTAAATTTCTCAGTTAATTGTTGCTCTCAGTAGTATGGAACGTGAATACACAAATACTGATGACGTTCTTCTGAATTCCTTTCCAGACTAGTTAAATCCTTTATGGTACATGGATATTGAAACGGTCGTAAATAATATCTTTCAACAACTGGCAAATAAGGAATTAAACAACTCGCTATTAGAACGATCGTATAATAGTAAGGGTCTTGAAAAAGCTTTCCACCTCTGTAGTCCCACGATTGGTCCTCAGTTCGACCAGTGCTTGGGTTGGTGGTCGAGTATCAAAACCTTTATAATGCCTATAGTTTGAATTACATTTTACTTCAAAGCTTTCAAAGCATATATTCTGTCCGAGTAAAACGAAATTTTTAAACAAGTTTAAAAACTTGCGATACCGATTATTAATTGTAAGCAGACTTCGGTAATTATATTGACCACTAATATGTATTCTTTTATATTTTTCACTCACTAGATATTTGAATTTGAACAACCGTTGTGCTCAAGAGAAGCTTCAATCCAGTCATCCTCAGTATTTAGAGAACTACAAAGCCATGGAAGAAGCTGCCATGAAGTTTAGCCATTGTGTAGAGCATAGTAAGTGAATATTTGGGGCAGTTTTAGCGAAAATAACCCTAAACATACCCAGCTGTGAGACACAGTGTACAGTGGTAGAGTGGGGGTTGGAAACATCACAGTAATGTAAAGAATGACTCATTCTTTTATATAATATCTAACGGGTATTCCTCTATGAAAAAAGCTCAGTCAGAAAAATTTGAAAAATTTACTTCAGGAAAAAACGTGAAGAAAATTTAACTTTTGAAAGTGACGTAGAATGCCAATATTTATCAAACAGCACGCTGTGTAGACAGATGCAGATGCACAAACCGCTCAATTAGCTGCAGTGCCGACAAAATATTTTCAACGATGGATATCTCATACGAAGCACTCCCGACTTTTATGGTTATTTTTGAAACAAAAAAGAACGTGCGTATTCACATCAGTCAAAATTGATTTTAGCGATTTATATTACTGTCACAAGCAAAAATGCCATACTGTCAAAAAGCAGACTCTAAAATGAGTTGACTAAATTCTTGTCGCCGAATTTCTCCATTTTAAAGCCCACTCCCCACTGCTGTCTCTCCACCCCTATCCCGCAAACTATTTATCTCCTAAAGGAAAAGTAAAAAAAGAAGAAATAAAAACACAAAATCAAATTTATGATTATTAACTTGGACTCCAGTGAGTAGCAGCTGAATATTCTTATATTATTTTTCTAAATTGTTTTGGCACTGTGCTTAAGTTATATGCCTCTTGGCATATAACTTAAGTGCAATGCCCAAAAAATTTTGAAAAAAAAAATAAATTGGCAAGGAGAGGACAACCATCATTAAACTGGATTGTGTCCGCCGTATAAGTTGTCTCCCATTACTTTTATAACTGATGATATATATTATCAGGTGCAAATTTTAGATTTGAGTTGTGAATTTTGGAGGTGTTCTGAGTAAGAGCACGTTTCACTTTGTCATCGGTAGGTCGACCTCATTAGGGTTTTAAGACTCCATTGTTCTACCATAATGTAATTTGTCTCCAGGAATCACGGTACCAATTCATTTCCCAAAGTAAACCTATGCAAACACCATGATATTAAAAATTCAATTACTTAGAATTTTTGAGTGCTCATGACCAAACTTAAATTTATCAGTATATACGAAACCTGGAAGTCTGCTTCTGTGCAGAGGAAAGGATACAAGCCGCGACATTTTCAGGAGGTATAACGGTACCAATTGTACAACTCCAGGTGGGCGGAGCTTGATGTGTAGGGAACATTGCATTCAGAAATAAACAATAAAACTAGCTGTGATTGGTGCATTATGTAAGAGTTGTACTTTCTATTTGGATTTAAAAAAGGTCGAGCCTCTTGGCAACATGTGAGATTATGTTAATTCATATCTAGATCACATTTTTAAAAAAAATTAGGATTTTTTTTTAAATGTGGTACACATGACTGAAAATGTGTCTGGTGTAACTAGGATAGCTCGTATCCCAGTTTAGTTCCAGTAGTTATCTCTCTTAAATGCAATGGAGTACCTATTTTCGTTGTTATCAAATTGACAATCTAACATTGTTCTCTGTGTCAGTGTGTGACATGCATGCTGAGGTAGTATAGAAAGTATATTTATTTCGCAAAACATTAGCATTGATGTCTTTGGAAAAGCAATTGGTACCGTGATACCTGGAGCTGCATATGTTTGAAACATGTGCTTTCAATTCCGCACCAAAGAGTCATGTGCTAATTTTAGTCAAGACTATTAAAGACCTGAAATTCAATCAATAAAATAGTGTCTCTATTTTTATTTACTTTCAACTAGGATAAGGTCTCAAAACATTCTTTTTCCTAAAACATAACTTACATTATTAACCAATCTTGATCACCCAAGCCCGTATATACTCTATTTAAGGTTCACCCATTTCTAGGCTGGTTCCCAGTTTTCAATACAATTAGTGCCGTGGACGTGCCTAAGGCCCCGAGCAGCAGGGTGCCCCGCGGCGGCCCAAAACCATAATTTAGTTGTCGATTGTGTTAGCAGTTTATTACTATATTAAAAAATTTAACAAAATGGCACACATGCACATGGAAATGCAATGCAATACACCATATATGAGACTGTGAGATTGAGGCGCAATTCTGGTTACTTTTAAGGTTAGAGTTTGTGACTAGGGCATCCAAACTTTTTAAAACGGCTGTTTGTCTCGTTTAACAAAGACACATTTTGGCACTCTAACAATTCATTAAGTTGCAGTTTGACAGACTACTTAAGTCATTAACATTCATTAAAGAATATTATACTTCTGAGAAAGTTATTTCTGTGTACTGATTGTTTGACAGATTACTTGTTGTCATTACAATGCTTGTGTCTATAGTTCATTTCAGACAAAGGTAAAGTTGCGAAAATACAACAAACACACTGAATAAGAAGTTTATGTACATCAAAGACTGACGCTATCCGAATTTACCTACATTTCAAGTTGACTAATAAGTATTCCCGTACAATTCTGACTACAATCAGATATTTTCCGACTACAACCAGACAGTAAACAACTGCAATCAGATAGTAACCTACTACAATCAGAGTTGACAGTAACCGAATACAATTAGACAGTAGACAGTAACCGATAACAATCAGACAGTAACCGGCTACAATCAGACAGTAACCAACTACAATCAGACAGGTAACCGACTACAATCAGACAGTAACCGACTATAAAATTTGACAGTAAGTAACTACAATGAGACAGTAACCGACTACAATCAGACAGTACCCAACAACCATCAGACAGTAATCAACTACAATAAGACAGTTGAAAGTAACCAACTACTATCAGACAGTAACCAACTAGAATCAGATAGTAGCCAGCTATAATGAGACAGTAACCGATAACAATGAAACAGTAACCGGCTACAGTCATATAGTAACCGACTACAATCAGGCAGTAACCGACTACAATCAAACAGTTGACAGTAAATGATTTCAATCAGACAGTAACCAGCTACAATCAAACAATAACTAACTACAATCAGACAGTAACCAACTACAATCAGACTGCAACCAATTAAAATCAGACAGTAACCAACTACAATCAGACAGTTATCTAATAAAATAAAACACTTGACTGTAATCGACTACAATCAGACAGCAGACAGTAACCGCCAGCAGTCAGACAGTAACCGACTACAATCAGACAGTAACCGACTACAAACAGACAGTAACCGACTACAATCACACAGTGACCATCTACAATCAGACAGCAATCAACTACAATCAGACAGTTGACAATAACCCACTACAGACAGTAACCAACTACAATCAGACAGTAATCGACTACATTGAGACAGTAAGCGACTGCAATCAGACAGTAACAGACTACAATCAGACAGTAACCGACTACAATCAGACAGTAACCGACTACAACATTAGACTTTAACCGACTACAATTAAACAGTAAGCGACCTCAATCAGACAGTAACCAACTACAATCAGACGGTAACCGACTTCAATCAGACAGGTGACAATAACCCACTACTATCAGACAGTAACTAACCATTTACAATCAGAACGTAACCAACTGCAATCATACAGTAACCGACTACAATTAGACAGTAACCGCCTGCATTCGTCTAGACAGTAACCTACTACAATCTGGCAGTAACCTACTACAATCAGACAGTTGACAATAACCCACTACAGACAGTAACCAACTACAATCAGACAGTAATCGACTACATTGAGACAGTAAGCGACTGCAATCAGACAGTAACCGACTACAATCAGACAGTAACCGACTACAATCAGACAGTAACCAAATACAATCAGATAGTAACGACAAAAATCAGACAGTAACCGACTACAATCAGACATTATCAGACTACACTCAAACAGTAACCGACTACAAAATCATACAATATACAGTAATCGACTACAATCAGAGAGTAACCAACTACAATCAGACACGGCACAATAAATGATTCTTCCCTGTGAATTATGGTGTTTAGAGTTTGTTTTCCTTGAATGGAAGCGGTATCAAATATACAACGTTTCAACAACTATTCAAAATATAATAAAACTTACGCCAGACTTACAAGATGTTCAATCAGCCGGTCTGAAATCCCTCGATTAATTGCAGATGGTTTATTTTCAACGTTAGTATTACCTGAACACCTAGGAAAAAAAATAGAAACATGATATTCCAGCAATAAATAATATGGATGTGCACGTTAATTTAACAGAACTCTTTCGCGCGATCTTTATCCTTTTCATTGTTTGTCTTGAACGAAATAGCCTGAATTTTATACAGAACAATTGGATGCAATTTTATGGGGGTTTCTTGTTATATATTTGATAGAAAGAGCAGATGTTGATGTGGTGCCGTCAGAGGTTAGTCCGAATGAGGCAGATGCAGGTTTAGGAGGAGAAGGAGACAAAGATAGTCCAGAGGAAAAAGAAGACATATCAGCAACCTTTATATCTCTTTTAATGTCAGGGGCAACGGCTGTGGCGTCATTAATGGGCTGGCCTTCAGAGAAAGAAATTGGTTGATACACTGTTATTTTATAATTCATCCATTTTCTGAAGATTGTAAGATAATGTAAAAAAATACACGTCATAAAGTCTCCAAAATAGGCAATTTAATATTTATCAAACAAGAGTTAGGAAAATTATAAATAAATCAATACCAATACAAGTAATGGCATGTGCTTTCAAATAATACATGTCGTGTGTATGTTTTGGGCAAAGAATTATTTACAGTCACTTGATTTGACTTTATATCAACTGAGCTACTATTTTCTGTTGAATCATGTAATGTCCATCAGAAATATGTTTGTCTGAATTTAATACCAAACTTGCTTATTCACAATATTTTTACAACTTTGCTGCATATAGTTTTTATATATTGCACAACAACAAAAAATAGATAATATACTAGTCGCTTTGCATTTCAGTACAGTCATTTCTTGCATTATCTTCAGTGGAAGTTTTCTAATCAGACTACACCAACAATAACACAGCGTTTAATGCATATGTGTGCAATATGTGTTGGAAAACTGTTCCAGGATTTAAGTCAAATTTTAATTACCATTATGTTCATTGGAAAACAAACTCACAAACACACACACACACACACATGTATATATAAATTTCGGAATGTATTGTTGTCCTTAATTAATTAACTTTATCTATGTGATGCAAAGACATAATTGAAAGTTAAGCTAACCAAAACATATAAAGTACTTGTGTTATTAATAGAATATGTATTATTTAGCAATAAAAAGAATGATAACTTTGATCTTTTTTGTTCCTTCGATAACTCGGGTGAGAATCTGAGTGTTTATCAATAAGATTAATTCTCATTTTTATGTTTTAGTGTATTACATTTCGATCTTTATTTATGAAAAATGTAGTACAACGATGTTCATACCTTCCTCTCCGACCATAAGAATCGTTCGTCAATAAAGGTATTTATCGCAAGGATGGGGGGAGAGGGAAGCTTTGGTAAGCTTGAGGTGGATGAGCAGAGACGGTGAAGATCCAAATAAACTTTTCGCTGACATCGTACACCTAACAAAATGCTCTTTCAGTATATAATGTACTATTTAAAGATGTTTACATTTATGCTATTGCTTTTAAAATTGAGCAAAAATCTACTCTTCTTGGGTCATTCCAGGAAAAAGGTTTTAACATCTTTAATCGAGATAATATTTGTATAAACAAGACGTAAAAATTTGTCGCACTATCCAGCCACCGTAAAAATCCCACTCTTACGATTACGTCGCCAGCTCCCATTGCCGGTAAACAATGACCACACTCTAGCAAATGTGTGATACAAAAATGAAAGTTATTTGACGTATCTGACCTTTCGGTCATTGAACCAGAACATCAGAGGATGCATCTAGCGTTTTGTACTTTCTGTTATATACTAGAACGTCTTAAATATCATGCCGATGCATAGTGTACAACGTAAAAACCTTGGGGTCGGGGTCAAGTAGACGCATTTGTGTCTATGTTTGTTTTAACATGCGTTTATATGTATGCGTATGTGTCATCTTTAGGGATATTTCTCACTACCAGCTAAGGTAGATAACAATGACCTGCTTTTCACGAGCTGTTGATTAAATATCCAAGGAAGAAATTTAGCGATTGCCTGTCTAGAACTTAATTTTGGCGGTAAAGAGTTTTGTGTTGGCTGCAATTGAAGATTTATCAAAGTGCATTTTTGCGGTTTCTTTCACACCTGTATAAAATGATGAAATTCACCTCTTAGTGGTACTATGTACAAAGTTAGAAAATTTAGAAATCTAACTAGCAACACATTATTAGTGGCATAAAAAGGATCATTTCCAGAACTCAATTATATTTTTGTATATTGTTCTGTATAAACAATTTTACAAGTTTGCACATGCACACATAAGTATGCATGCAAATAAGTGATAAAAAACAACAAAATAACAAATCTCCGTGCTAAACACACACACATACATACATACATACATACATACATACATACATACATACATACATACATACATACATACATACATACATACATATATATATATATATATATATATATATATATATATATATATATATATATATATATATATATATATATATATATATATATATATATTCAGTCGAAACCTCTGTGTTTGTTTAGTCATCTGGCATTGATTTGTCAGTTTGGAACAAAGAACGGTTTTATCACTGGTGGAACATGAGAACTGATCCTTGGGTCAGCAACCTGTATTTCGGTCTGAAGCTGAATAGGATTTTGAGGTTAAAAGGTGAAACCTGTGGTGAAAGGCTCATATAACCTTGATACAGTAATGGCTATGCTTATGGAAAGGAAATTAGGACTCGGTCTGTGTATGCCGATTCATGCTGTTATTATCACCTGGTCAAATAAATTGCACAGTATTGTTAATGTAAACATTGTTCTCGACCAGTTTTGTGATATGATACTTCTAGTGTTAGGCCTGGTGTTACGTATTGGTTCTTTCAAAGTAACATAAAGCAAGAATGAAGACAACAAGCGTAATAAATTTTAACAAGAATAATGTATTTCCATAGAAAACACGGAGAAAAGGTACACATATGAAGCAAGACTTACGATTTACGAAGAAAATCCAAAAATTTGACCTAAAGTTGTAAAAACAAGTTTTTGAATAAACAGTTCTAAATTGATACAGTCTGAACCTCAGTTCCGTTCCAAAATGGTGGATGATGACGTAACACGAAGGTTACCACAAAATGTCCAGAAGTTACACTGTGGATCACAATTTGTATTTAGTTTTACACCAATTTTTAAATAATTTCAGCAAATGTCTTTGTCCAAAGCCAGTAGGGTTGTTCTCAAGGGAAAATAGTTATTTAGAAAGTATATGAACCTTTGGCAATACTCATGTTGTTCCCATACGTACGAACGAACAACTCCTTCCAGCACAGAAATACCTTTCAAGGTATTAAACGTCTATAAGATGTTAGTGAATCTCGACTATGACCACGATTAATAAGACTTCACTGAATATTTCTTGCAAGCAAATGAGCATTTGAAACAAGCTAATACGTCACACCATGTACACACGCACGAAGGACACGTGTGATTTCGAAATCATGATTGGATATTACAAAAGGTAAACAAATATAATTTTGGAAATAACTTCGGTCACATCCAATCATTTACATAGTTATTCATGGCTGTTTCCTTGTAACGGCAAACACTACATGCGAAAATCATGCTAACACGAGTCACATTTACAGTTTAAGTAAATACGATATTTCTAACAAAGTATAAGACCCATGCAAACATAATCTCTATAAGTTGAGCTCCAAGCTTTTGTAAATCTTTTGCATGACACGGACTGAGTACAAACACATACATACATACATACATACATACATACATACATACATACATACATACATACATACATACATACATACATACATACATACATACATACATACATACATACATACATATATATATATATATATATATATATATATATATATATATATATATATATATATATATATAAAGAGAGAGAGAGAGAGAGAGAGAGAGAGAGAGAGAGAGAGAGAGAGAGAGAGAGAGAGAGATTTGGCTCCACAATGATGTCTGAAGCTTAAGAAACATACATTTACACAATATAATTAATTAGTATTCGATATCTCATTGTAATACTGACAATGTTTTCGATGTTATTGTTATTTTTTCTGTTTTCTTTTTACATTGCTTGATAGTTGTGTATCGTGAGGTTAGAAAGTGTTTGTGTTATCTACAAACACTACTTTTTTGCTTTGTTTTTACTATAAGTCACATGAAAAACTTAGACAGTTGTCATTTTCTAACAGCTGAGCATGTATCGCTCTTTTTCGGGTTAGGATAAATGCCAAATCACAAGTTAACATTTATAAAGTCATTAAAATTCACTGTAGTCACGAGACACCTTATCTAATAGTTTATTAGGCGACACATTATTTATGACGCAGATGATCAGATACTAAATGTCAGCCATGTGTGAATTTCACGGCAACAAGATCAGTTACGAAATTTTACATCACCAAACCCAATACCCTCTGTATGTATTTCGGTCTGCCTGTGTATATCTATTTGTCTGTCTGTCTGTCTGTCTCTCTGTCTGTCTGTTTGTCTCTCTCGATATATATATATATATATATATATATATATATATATATATATATATATATATATATATATATATATATATATATATATATATGCATGCATTCATGCATGCATGCATACATACATACATACATACATACATACATACATACATACATACATACATACATACATACATACATACATACATACATACATACATACATACATACATACATACATACATACATATATACATACATACATACACGGGTAGATGGGTTCATAGACACATTGATGGTTACCTTATTGGCCGACGGACAGACAGACGGAAATATGGCTGCATATATCTAAGGATAGATCGGTTGGCTGACCTGACGGACGAACAGACAACC
The DNA here is from genome assembly GCA_016746295.1 of Potamilus streckersoni. NCBI lineage: Eukaryota > Metazoa > Mollusca > Bivalvia > Unionida > Unionidae > Potamilus > Potamilus streckersoni. The sequence goes on from JAEAOA010000123.1 coordinate 591,639, forward strand.
AGAGACACGGGAGGATGGTGCATATGCCAACGGACAGATCGATTGGCTGAATGATGGGGAGATGAACACAAGGAGGGACTGTTAAACTTAATAATTCCTATACATAATCATTCACAATATTTCTGCCCATGTGCCAATATAAACTGTGATGCTTCAATGATCCACTTAATGATATTACGTGTTTCTGCGCCTAATGTAACACGTGAGTGCTGGTAGCCTCAATTATGATAATGTATCATGTGAGTACTGGGAGCCTCAATTATGATAATTATCTCGTGCCTTTCAAAGTGCATGACATATCGCTTTAGTTGGCTGACTTACTGCTGAGAAATTTCATTTATTATGTATTGTCAAGTAATTATTTCCTACCTTCGGAGAATTACCCCCCCCCCCCCGTCAAGTGCATGCCAAGGCTAGAATATCATTATTGCAATAGCTCGTGACAAAGTTTCCAACAAACGTCATCCTTGTGTGTAAGTAGATATGCTTGCTTGTACTCTATAATAGCTGGAATACAAAATATATATTTAATCGGCAGCGTAACACTCCTAACACCTATCAGTGTGTTTGTCATTGTACTGACAATTATGAACCTATCTATGGCACCAAACACTCCAAAATCTCAGTGAGTGGTCATATTCTAGAACACAACCAACATAGTCTTGTTGATGAATCACATATGTAAAACACAACCAACACACTCAAGTTGAGTGATCACATATCTAAAACACAAACAACACACTCAAGTTGCGTAATCACATATCTAAAACACAACCAATACACTCAAGTTGCGTAATCACATATTATGATAAGAAAAGTCTGGCGTTGTTGTATAAACGTTTTCCATCATAACCTTCTCGTGTCTAATTACGAGAAGGAAGAAAGTTCAGCATTCTTAAGAATAAGGTGTCACTTATGATGGTATAGATACGGTTACATCTTTTTGTGGAGAAGCTTTGGCTACGAGAAGGTACCAAGAATCTGTAAGAAATAGATATGACACTCTTCTGTGCTTGGAATCGCACTTTATATATATATATATATATATATATATATATATATATATATATATATATATATATATATATATATATATATATATATATATATATATATATATATATATATATATATATATATATTCTAAATATACAACATGTATATTTATTTATGTTGAAAATACATACAATACATATTACAATACTTATTAAATAGTTCTTCCACAATCTTCTATTTCATTTGTCCATTCATTGTTCTGCATTTTTGAATACAAGTGATTTAAATATTCAAAGAGCCTAAAATTCAATAACTGTAATAAATGTATTTTATTATATTTAATGTAAGGTAACGACCTGAAAAAGATCTGTGAGTGATATACTTATTATTTAAATAATATATTTTTATTCTCAATTAGATTATAACATGAAGCTAGTAATTATTTCAAGCAAATGCTAATGAACATCGAAGCTGTAAAATATTTCATTACATTATGATTGTGAAAGAAGGAAACTCAATAATATTATGTTATAAATATAATGAACATCAATTCAGTAAAATATTAAATCAGTAAAATATTTCATAATAGAAAAGAGAACTCACTATTACATTATATTGATAAAATAAAAATAATTCAGAAGGATATTACAACTTACTATAAAATCTTTAACTTTCAAAAGCGAGTATAAAGCATAATTTTCTTACCTGTAAGAAATAGACATGACTCTCTTCTGAGCATGGAATCGCATTGAGACCAAAGCAGCTCAAAGCCTTTTTTATATTCTGGAAGCTGCTTGATCATGAGTAGTTTGCATCCAAGGTCAAAAGAGGTCTGTCTAATGCATCTAAAAAGTCAGGCGTGTTTCTTGCGTGCTAGTCATGGACAACTTTAACTTTATATCAAGTTTAGAGGGGGAGATAGAGTGTGAGTGTGTGGTCAGTATTTTTCCTAAGTAAGCGGTCATTCACATTACGAACTCTCCAACTAATTTCCTTGATTATCAATTACTTTGTTCCCAGCATCACAACGCAATTTAATAAGGTTTTATTGACCGAACCGCGAGATAGCACGTTATTTGTGGCTTCAATCCGATGGTGAACTATTGAACCGGCTTATTAATTAGGCTTTTTCCATTACCAAGTGAAAGCTGATAAAACAAGAATAATCTTTAATCTGAATTCATTTCAATGTCCTATTATATTCAGGATATGAATTATTGATTGGGCCATGATTCTCCTACAATCCAAATCAATATCATAGCACTCTCTTAAATTTGCAGGTTTTTGTCTTCCAATAACTAAAGATTTCAATATATTCTGCACAAATTAATGTTATCGTTTCTTTCGTTTAAAATTGATATCTTGATACATATATAAAACACAACCAACACACTCAAATTGAGTGATTACATATCTAAAACACAACCAACACACTCAAGTTGCGTAATCACATATCTAAAACACACCCAACAACTCATGTTGAGTGATCACATATCTAAAACACAACAAACACAGTCAAGTTGAGTGATCACATTCTAAAAAACAACCAACATTCTAGTTGATGAGTCACATACCTAAAACACAACCAACACAAATTTGTGTAATCACATATCTAAAACACAAACAACACACTCAAATTTAGTGATCACATACCTAAAACACAACCATCAGCTCAGGTTGAGTAATCACATATCTAAAACACAACCAACACACTCAAGTCGAGTGATCACATTCTAAAGCCCAAGCAGCTCACTCAGGTTTAGTGAACACATTCTAAAACACAACCAATATAATGCAGCTGTTTGATCACACTTTACTCCCTTGATTAACATTTATTAGCGAGAAACCTAAATAGATATTTTTACAATATAAATATGGCGAAAAGCGCTAACGTCTTCGGTTAGGTTGATGATTGAAATATGTATTGAGTTTAATATCAAGCCAGTCAGTATCTGTTGATTACGCCTATTTCTTTTGAAGCTTAAATAAATATTGTGGGCAAAACCAGTTGTTTTAACACTTAAAAGAGGAAAACAAATATCTATTTGAAATGTCATGATATATGTTATATTTTAAAACATATGAAGATTGACATATTACATTTAATGACGATAATATTGATACAAACATTATATATGCCAAACAGTGCAATGTAAAAATAGAATATGCTAGGTATTTGAAGTAGTTTATATATATATATATATATATATATATATATATATATATATATATATATATATATATATATATATATATATATATATATATATATATATATGTGTGTGTGTCTATATATATATATATATATATATATATATATATATATATATATATATATATATATATATATATATATATATATATATATATTAATTCAAAGATCAGAGAACATTGACAGGGCCAACAGCTATTCAAAGAGAACATAGACATAATTTACGGATGCTCGATTAAACACACAACACACGGTTGCTTAGCAAATAAAGTACCTCTTTATGCATCATTCGTATGACAAAAGTTTCAATCATTGATACATTAAAGAATTTAAGAAACAATGGAAATTACTGACGATTTCTGATGCAGCTGAATGTCCTAGTGACTTATTGGCAACGACTAAAGACAATTTGCAGGGCTAACATTGACTTAATGGCTTATTGACAACGACTAAAGACAATTTTCATGTCTAACATTGTCCAAGTGGCTTATTGACAACGACTAAAGACAATTTGCAGGGCTAGCATTGACGTAATGGCTTATTGACAACGACTAAAAACAATTTACAGGGCTAACATTGACGTAATGGCTTATTGACAACGACTAAAGACAATTTTCAGGGCTAACATGGACGTAATGGCTTATTGACAACGACTAAAGACAATTTTCAGGGCTAACATGGACGTAATGGCTTATTGACAACGACTAAAGACAATTTACAGGGCTAACATGGACGTAATGGCTTATTGACAGCGACTAAAGACAATTTTCAGGGCTAACGTTGACGTGATGGTTTATTGACAACGACTAAAGACAATTTTCAGGGCTAACGTTGACGTGATGGCTTACTGACAACAACTAAAGACAATTTTCATGTCTAATATTGACGTATTGGCTCATTGACAACGACTAAAAACAATTTTCATGTATAACATTGATGTAATGGCTTATTGACAACGACTTAAGACAATTTTCATGTCTAACATTGACCTAATGGCTTGTTGACAACGACTAAAGACAATTTTCAGGGCTAACGTTGACGTGATGGCTTATTGACAACGACTAAAGACAATTTTCAGGGCTAACGTTGACGTGATGGCTTACTGACAACAACTAAAGACAATTTTCATGTCTAATATTGACGTATTGGCTCATTGACAACGACTAAAAACAATTTTCATGTATAACATTGATGTAATGGCTTATTGAAAACGACTTAAGACAATTTTCATGTCTAACATTGACCTAATGGCTTGTTGACAACGACTAAAGACAATTTACAGGGCTAACATTGACGTAATGGCTTATTGAAAGCGACTAAAGACAATTTTCATGTCTAACATTTTTTCTGGACTGTGTTGAGGCCCATTTTGGTATGATTTTGAATGTATAATTGCTTTCACAAATATCATTCGCTTGTGGAAAACACTAAACTGGCATTTAAACGTAGCAAAATAATCTGAATTGAAGGAATGTTTAACAAAAATTATATAAATACAGATTGTTACGGTAGGGCTTTTTTATTATACCCTAGAGTGTTATGGGGTTTAATTAATTATTGTTATACTCGTGTTAGTGAGTTCTTTAAGCGATGTAGGCATAAACTGAATCGAATCGGTGAATATTAAAAGTCCCATAGTGTACGAAAAGTACTTTTCGAAATTTTGGGGGATACAGTTGACCTTAGTTCCTACAGCGGCCAGAATCGGTTTGACTAGTGGATGGTTGAGAGCTGACACGAGAAACGACCATTGTACTCATGTAGTGCAATAACTAAAAGGAAGTCTGCGTCTTTGATGAGTATGTTGCAGTCGCCGTAAGCAGCTCCTTGATATTAGCTGGTTATATGGGAGCGATTACTTACTTTGCTGTCATGCGTTTTAAGGCCTCTGCGAAGATTTCGCATTGTTGAGCTACCTTATGTTTTTGCAGCTGTTGCGTGTATGAAATGATCAGTGCTGAATCTTTTCGTATAACTTCGATGCTTTTCAATTGCATCGCGAGTTGCTTAAAAAGAAGATAACGCAATCCTGCCACGATGCTAACAGTACACCGAGGACAGATTCATGGACGGAACAGCTTACGTTAAAACCGATCGAGAATGGGACGTGTTTATGTAAATATCGGCTAAGATCGAGTGAGGATCCTTTTACATTGTCCCGTGTATTTTCACAGTGAACAGCAATGTCCAACGTTTGAGCGCATTTTTTGTGATGTTTGAATTCTAGAATGTCATCGTGTATCATTTTCACCGTCTGTAATTCTTGTCAGTATTCCGACGAGATTTGTTCGTGACGTCATGTGGGTTGTGAAAAACAATAATAACAGAAATAGCCAGAAATAGCCATGACTATTTTATATTATGTTGGGTTTACTGGGATCGATATAACCGGCATTAGTCTTTGATGTACATGAGATGGTCTTGGTAATGAAGTAAGCTATTGATGCTTTGTAAGGCTGATTGGAGATCAGAAGTGGATAGATTACGAATTATTTATCATTTGCCTTTTGTCACAGAGAAACTGATAATAAGTTCATCTAGTTTAGGAAAGTCTTTGACCACCGCTGTTAAGGTAATTCCGGTGGTTTTCAGGGTGGAAAACTCGGAAAACTCGGCTTGTACCTGGAAATGCGATCGGCATTGTCTTTAGGGGAATGTAGAGCAGAAAGTATAACCCACACGAGACAATTGTCATCGTTGTTCTTGACGTTGATGAACACCTTGGTGGGTGATTGTGTGAATTTGTAAGTTTCAAACTAGATACAATTGACAAATAGATCCTTACTCTTGATAATGTTGAATGCGACTCTGGTTAAATGACCAGGTGATGTTGACGATATGACTGAAATCATCGCTGTAATACACGATGAACGATTCCGATCTGGTCCACACAGCGACGCTTTTGAGTTCCTCGACCAGATGAATACAGAATGTAGAAGGCAACTACGAATTTGATGGTAGTGTGGGTACGTAGTTCTGCTTGTTTAAAATGGACAAAATTTTTTATTATAATTGCAACAGTAAAGATGCTATATAATGGGTCTGTATTTATTTCTCTAATTGCTTGTTCATTTTGTCATTTCTTTAATTTCTCGTGGAAAAAAGTGTAATGTATATTATATAGCACAATGCCAATACATGGTGCACAGATGAGTGTGTATGTGTGTGTATGTGGGTGTGTGTGTGTGGTAGCATATGGAAACACGGAAAAGCGCAACAGGTCTTGTACGAGAGTACTGTACTCAGCATAATGCGCTGATCAAGCCTGGAAGTCCTGGGATGAAACTGTGCTTGGGCTATCAAGAAGATGTTCGAGGTCAACTCCAAATGTGCCGATCGATTAAATATTGCTATGAAAACAACAGAACGATTGTGAAATACAAAATTCATTCAGATTTTTAATTTATTTTGGCTAAGATGAAGTATAAAGTGGAAAGCATATAAAATGTTTAGTCGTTACGAAGCGAACGAGGAAATAGAGGTGAGGAATGGACACACGAAAATCAGACACATGATGAAATTTAGCACGTCCGGATTATCGTGTACGTGTTTTTCAACAGAGTACGGGCAAAGATATACTCTCTTGGTTTTGTGTTTGAAGCTGGCTAGAGAGTGTCCGTATCGGTTCTTCCGTTTATCATCTTAACAGATACCAATAATTGGTTGTGCAATTTGGATGTAAGACCACACAATAGCAATGTATGAATGTATGTATGTATGTACGTATGTATGTATGTATGTATGTATGTATGTATGTATGTATGTATGTATGTATGTATGTATGTATGTATGTATGTATGTATGTATGTATGTATGTATGTATGTATGTATGTATGTATGTATGTATGTATGTATGTATGTATGTATGTATGTATGTATGTATGTATGTATGTATGTATGTATGTATGTATGTATGTATGTATGTATGTATGTATGTATGTATGTATATATATATATATATATATATATATATATATATATATATATATATATATAATGTTTTCAATCATTATTTATTTAGAAGGATCGATACAGCAACTTGAGGAGGCCTTCTCGATTGATTAATGTACGCAGGAGATTCAATGTTTGAACAAGCGTTCGTTATCGTAGGTGTCGTATTGAGCGTGCTTGTATCCTCTAGCGTTTTCTCCGTGTGCAAGACTAGGTCGCTCCCTATGCCTGCGACTTTGGTCAACGTGAGATAGACTCTGATGTAGATGTTGATATGAAACTCATTCATGATGACATAAGTCGTATATCTCGTATCGTCTACATTCATCTTCTCACACTCATTCACTTCCGTGATGCTATATTAGGACAATTTTAAATTTTTAAAAGTGCTTTTCTGCTCAAACATCGCGTGAATTGCGAAAGGAGAAAATTGTCATCGTAGCGTATTGTGACGATGCTATCCAGGCCAGGCTTATTCGCTGGTCTAGTGTATGCACGATTTGTCCCGTGAGGTTCCTTTCGCTTTGCTCAAAAGCACATCGATGTACCGAGGAAAGTTCTTTCGCCACAGCATGGCGATGGCTTTGTGGAGTCATTCAGGATGGTGCAAGACCACGTCGATCACAAACACTTCTTCGTTGGATATTTACTTTATACTTTTGATAATAGATTTCTTCGAATCGGGCAGAGTCGTACACTGATTACAGACCATGACACCCTTGGAAATGACATCAGTGGCTGCCAGGAGCAGTGTAATCAGCAAAGAGTAAGTCTTAAGATGCGTTTCTAACGTCGGTAGGCATGTTTGTAGATACAGGCTAGGCGACAACGATAGCCATAGTATGCATCTATCTTGCAACGTTGCTCTGCTGGCAAGTTTTAGTTGATGTGGTTAAAGATAAGGATCATTCTCTAGAGTCCATTAAACTCTTTATCGGCAGGTCAAACTCTAGTAAGTGTTCATTTATGAACTTTTGATGCACATTCACTCTATAATCATCGATCTCAGACACCGTTTATGAAGCTGATTTAATTTACAAGATCAGAAAGATTCTCATAAGTTGATAGTACTTTCACGTGGTCAAGATATTGTTATGATTCTATGACATCAATGCCCCATCCGCTTTGTGTTTACGATATCGATATAGATAATAGTACGAGAGAGCGATTTTCTTATGTTGAATCGATTCACCAGCAATAATACCCACCGATACTTAAATTTTCTTCCAGACTTTGTCGACCGCCAAAATCAAACCTACCATCTAATCATTCGAATAACTCTCACAGAAGCCTCCTCGATAACACCAGATGGCAATTATGATCAACAACAATAAGTGTCAGATGCCGTATTTTTCATATATTTACAGCCACATTTAAATCAGCGGACCACATCAAAATCAGCCGACAAAAATCCACCTTAGAAAAATGAATTAATCCAAACGGGGAGAAAGAAGTTTTCGCCATCGATGGCATTCAAAAAAAATCATTCCCTTCAATTACTCCTCAAAGATTCTTCAGGTGAACCCATCATCCAAGGTTGGTTTTACGAACAGGCATAACAACAAAAAAACCAGCCAGGATATGCTTCTAATTCAAAATGTCATCTCCCCTCGAGGTACAAGATCTCTCGTCAAGTGGTTTGGCTATCATGAACAGTTCAACTCGTGGATTTCTACGGCTTCTCTGACAAGTTTGACAACACCTCTGAAATAATCTTATCGTACTGGACCACCAAGCTTTTCGGAGATACAGCCTTCAATTGTATTGCTTGATCGTGAAGGCCCATCTTTACAAAAATACGTTTAAATACACACTCAAATTAGATACATGATGCACGAACCATCAACTACGCTTAAGTCACTTTATTCAGACAGTAATCAAACGCATTTCGCTGTACCTCTGTCAAATGAAAACGCTTCAGCTTCTTTTGGATATAATACCGCTGATTATTGTGCCAAACTGATGACTGTGACTACTTTTCTCCCTCTCCTCGACCTCTTACTCCTCCTGACTCTCATCGTAAAGTTTTCTCCCTCTCCTCGACCTCTTACTCCTCCTGACTCTCATCGTAATGAATCATCTGATTACTCACATCCTTATTGGCGTACGCTTTTAACTCGTTATCACGCTTGTACCTTTCCTTTGGTTCATGACCCTTATTGTTCAAGCCCATCTTGTCTACATACAGGGCAAAACACGGAGGAGACATCTTTACTATTCTACAATCACACCTCTAATGTGAAAATCAGTGACAGTTAACCCCATAACACAGTGAGTCATCCATGACAAAGTGAGCAAGAGCCAGCCTTCATATAGACAAGTGAGTTCAAAATCCCTTTCCCGTGGACAAGTGAGCAAGAACCTCTAATTTACTACTACTACCGTTAACACCAACAAAAGCACAACAAAATCCAAATTTCCTCATTATACTAATGGCTCTTGTTGAATCGTAACACTCTGTGATTAACTCCTCATCCTTTGTTGTCGGTCTTGCTATAAGTCTGATAATTAAACCAAACCATCAGAGAAGCACTCTAACGACTTGTCATAGGTATGGTTCAATGCCATTGTAAAATTGATATAAACCTTGTTTTGTCTTTAATTAATTTCTAAAGCGATTTGCAACGCTTCTGTATATTATTCACTTATTTATGAAATTTAATTCTTTCTTGTTTATAAAAGTATCAATGACCTTCTTTGGAATTGATAAATTTAGCATTGACATTTTTAAGTTGATTTATTCAAGTAGTAAATTTCCACAAAAATTTGTTCAGTGTGAAACCAATTTCAACATATAATCTCACCGATTTCTTTCATTCTTAGGGCCGACAATATAAATGCACGTTTAAGTATGTTTATTTGATTTAAATTAAAGCACGTCAGTATCAATTCTAATTGTTCTGAGATCACTAAAAAAAAAATGAAAGTAAAAAATAATTTAATTATTTTCAAAACATTAGGAAATGAAAAAAGAGAAAAGAAATTAAAAGCCATCATATATTTATGAAATACAAAGCTCATATATATATATATATATATATATATATATATATATATATATATATATATATATATATATATATATATATATATATATATACATATGTGTGTGTGTATATATATACATGTATATGTATATATGTGTGTATATATATATATATATATATATATATATATATATATATATATATATATATATACATATATATATATATATATATATATATATATATATATATATATATATATATATATATATATATATATATATATATATATATATATATATATATATGTATATATATATATATATATATATATATATGTATATATATATATATGTATATATATATATGTATATATATATATATATATATATATATATATATATATATATATATATATATATATATATATATATATGTATGTATGAGTGCAATAAAGTGTCGCCTCAGACTCGGAATAATAGTGGATATGTTTATGCATTTGCCAATTCTGCGTATCCTCAGTGCCTGGCTATATGGAATGTTCTTAATGCAGTGTTTTGGATGACAGCTGGTTGGGAGAAGATACTGGTGTTTGTCGGTTGGTTTCGAGTAGATGTCTGTGTGTAATTTGTTTTCCACCAGTCTAGTTGTTGTGTCATATCAAAAGCAAACGACTTCCATCCTTCATCCATATGAAGTCATATCAAAGGTAAACG